>LPNX010946607.1:468408-592619 GCA_001517045.1 Pseudotsuga menziesii
CAATAAACCTATCAGTTTATAGTAAGTTGCAAGCCGCTGAGTATTTTTCAATTGTTGGCCAGCACAGGTCAGGGTTTAAACATACTCTGTGCCTATTAGGCACCCACATTCTCAATTGGCTCAAGACGTCCTTACCAGTCTCTGAGTATACACAAAAGCATTATTCATGGTGCAATTACATACAATGAGACAAATGAGCTGGTCATTGGCTACGTGATAATGGGATGGGTATTTCATTTCTTTGGAAGGAAGGTGCTTTAATGTATCTGTTTTTTTCAATTTTTAGAGCAGTTATGGTATCCAAAATGGCACTGGGACTGATACAAGCAAAGCTGCAGTATTGGGAAATAAAAATTGCATGCCTGTTAAATGGAAAATCTGTTTGTTGTTTTCATTTAAAGAGCAAATTTAAAGCCTGGAAAACTTTTAACTATTCCTCCATGTAATTTCATAATTGCTAGACTTTGTCTTCACCTTTTAAAAGAATTCCATTTAAATCCTGTTAAGCTTCTGACTATGCCTTCATTAATTTCTCTGATTGCTAAACTTTACATCTATCTTTTAAAATAGATTACATTTAAAGCATGTTAATATTTCAACTTTTTCCTGCATTAATTTCATGATTGGTAAACTTTATATTCTAAAAGTAAGTTGCTTTTAATGTCTGATAATCTTCCAAATATTCTCTTATTTAATTTTCCAATTGCTAAATTCCGTATTCATCTTTAAAGAAATTACAGTTGCTTTTAAAGTTTGGTAAGCTTCCAAATATTCCTTAATTTAATTTTCCAATTGCTAAATTATGTATTCATCTTTAAAGAAATTACATCGAAAATCTGGATTCACCATCCAACTAAATTTAGTTAAAGAGCAAGGGTTCAGGTTAGAGCGAGTTAGTTACAGTCCCATTTTAGTGAAACACTACTTAAAACAGAGCAATTAAAAGAGAAGTGTGGTGACCTGGTCAGATGAAGATTGCATTCGCAAAATTAGAATATAATAACTGGAAATAATGCAAAGCTTAAAACTAGCTGGTTTATTTTTCAGAGATAAAACTTTAGAAGTACTTTGGATTAAAAAAGCTTTAATAATATACGCTGTCAACAACTCAAATTTTCCAAATGTGGTTCTGTAATGGTTAATGATGCGGGTTTGCTGGTATATAATCTCGATTGGCAAACTGTTAACAGTAAGCACCGGTCCCCAACTAATCTTAAGGGTTAATTTTGCGTTGATTGTCTGATTTGTTGTGTGATTCTGATGGTGTCTGAGCTTAGTACATTTCTAAAAACCCATATCGTTTGAGTTCTCATGTCAACAAGGCCGACTGCTGGTGCTGCTGATTTGTAGATATACATAGCAGATGGGGTTGCTGTAGAGTTGCTGGATTGGAAGTGGGACGACTAAATGCTTTACTTCAGGTGTAAACTTCTAGCTTTTCCTAAAATTAGCGGGCCTAAGCTTAAGTGCTTTAAAAATATAGTACTGCTATTTCCTGTGGTCGGCAAAACAGTGTTTTCTACTTTCTCAGTACAGTATGCTTTTCAAATATAGACTCGGCAAAATTAAGTGTTTTCTACTTTCTCAGAACAGTTTGCTCTTCTAAGAAAGCAAACTAAGAATTCCAATTGAATGTCTTAACATGGGCGCCTGCCTTACTTGCAGTTCCCCTCTTCCTTCTTTAAACTCCTCGAGACTATTATTTGTTCTGCAATTTGAACACAGAAGCTGTAGAAGAAATATTGTTTTTTTTTAAATATGTCTATAGAAGGCGGGGTTGCCCCCTTGGAAAAGCTTCGGTTGTGTTCATTGCAGAGTATTGGACTTTATTCAAGCTTTATTTTATTTTATTCTTGTAAATTTTTTTTCACCTTTTTTGTTTGCCCAAGGCTTGTAATGGCACCACAAAATGTCGCCACAACAGTAGATTTATTTCCTAGCAGGCGTCATAGCGACCATTAATAAAATTGGAATTTGTTCAATTTCCTATATGGGTTCGGTTCAAGCATTTTCTTGGGTTTTGATCGAAGAATGTTTGCAATACTATGTGTCGCTAATAGGATGGGAGAATCGTTTGCCAAAGCTGTTATGATAAGTATTAGAGCGGTATTTGAAAGGTTTGGTATCTGTTAAGTACTTAATTGGAGTTTCTAGCATTTTCTAATTTTGTTCAGTTAGTTTCTTGCTTGGGCTGGCTTGAGGCTTTCGATTTTGCATATTGTTGGTACAGCCGTGTAATTGGTGTTGAAAGTGGATGCACATACTGCTACTTATTGTGGAATATTCTTTTCTCCTGGTGTTGAATTTTAGAGAGTTAAATTGATATGTTTATTTTCATAATTGTACTGTTTCACACTTTGCCGAGTTTTTTCGAATGTAACAAAGACTTTGACGTTCCTTTCATGTCGATCCCCTTCTTCTCCTGCTGTCGACAGCCAAAGTGTTGAAGTACTTGTTGCTCACAGTTTATCCAGTTTAACAAAGACTCTGCTCCATTTCATGTGAAGCAATGGACCTCAGTATTATCTCGCTACCATTTTCCACGACAATCGAAACGTTATGTGGACCTTTCACATGTCGGCTATAGTCGGTGTGATGTTGAATATTGGAATCTTGGTGTGATGTTGAATATTGGAATCTTGGGTCATCAGAATGTCATCTTGTGATATCACTTGTATGTACAAAATTCTATCAGAAGGTGTTAAAAATGTTTTTTTTTTATATTTGAACACTATGCATTACATTATCTTCTTCCTACTTTTCAAGAAAAGTATGCCAATTCTAATGGAATAACAAGTCATTACAATACATGAAATTTTATAGGGATGGAATAACGAATCATTACAATATGAAATCAACTTTACAGGAAACATATATATACACAAAGTTTCAGACCTCCCATCCATTAAACCAATTAAAGTTTAGGGGTGGACAAACTAAGGTAGTTTAATAATAATCCTTTAATATAAAGAATTAAGGGATCATATCATATTTTAAAAATATTTGTTTAATTATATATGGATAGTAGTGCTAGAAGATGTTGTCACAGTAAAATGGGGTTTAGGAATTTAAGATGGAACTATATTGGTAATAATCTATTGACATCAAGCATTGAATAGATCTTATCATATTGCATCTACAATGAACTACAGAAACTAACAATTAACAATTCATTGTCTCATTGTCATTTAGATGAGAGGAAAATAATTTTCATGATTACTTTTGAAATTCAGATAATGTAATGGCCAATTATGTGGAGAATATAATGTTTTAAATTATTGTATCAACCATAAAATTTTATTTACTTAAATTTGTGGTTTAACACTTCAAATTGTCTTTCTTGTTGTATATGTCCACATCTCCTTGCTTAGCTTACAACACGGCGTTCTTTTATTGGACCCCTAGGTACAATTGCTAGTATTAAATAAAAGGGTTTAGATGATTAAAGTTAATCATCGTCATTTTGGATATATATAGAGAAAAAAGGCTCTTACTATGTAAAGGGGGCTTTGTAAATTACTTGAATTGAATACATCTTGGTATGAGAATCGGCTTCTACAACCCAATAAAGGGATCCACTCCCTTCTTCGTAAGGCCTTGAGTGCCTTGTTAGGGATTAGTTCCCTTCTTCTACAAGCTTTCGCGTCCTAACAAGTTCTCCCACAGTACTTAGGAGCAACTATTTCCTACAACAATAGTTCAAATCTAATAATTTGGAGTGTTGTAATATCTCGAGTTTTGTCTCGGAATAAATTTGCTAGTATAGATTCCTAATGTGAAGCTCAAGGCCAAGGCTTGAGTAGATAATGGCTAGGCATGTATAATGTAAATATCTCTATATGGAATGGACTATGTGTTTGGCTCATCATGCTAAACTTGAATATTATGTAAATATTATATTAGAAAAATAATAATATGGTCCAAGATGGATGTGTAAAGAGCACTAAAGGGGCTATGATTCCACTAGATGGGAAAAGGAAAAGAGGCCTATGGGAGATTAAATCCTTTATTGCCAAGTGTCAACCTCGGAACTCATCCATTTGTTGTCATGTTCCTTAAATGAGCCAATTACTTCATTTTGACTAATAAATCAAATCATTGAATGCATGTGTGAGGTTGGTGGGGGGAGTCTCCTCATGTAGTTATGGAAGCATTGGATGAATATACTTATATACTGTTGTAAGATTCCTCGCTTCTACAGTTAGAGGGTATGTCAGTTGTCTCTTCACCATCCTCTCATCTCTCTTGGAGTATATCATCCATTTTTCTCATGCAGATTTTGACACTACACAAAGTTCTTACCTTTGTTATTCATTCCATTGACATTACCATTACCGGACTGTGCAATAACCAAAAATTGAAATTGTGAAGGAAAATTGCAAATTAAAGAGGAAAGAGATGGTTGTAGGTGAGCATAAAGGTTGGGAAAGATAGAAACCTTTACCCATTGAGTTTTGTTGCTCTTGGATGCTTGAGGAGCAATGAATTAATGCTACGTAAAGTTTTCCAATAACATACAATAGATTGGACACCTTCTGCACACATCGGTAAGGACAGCAAGGATTGGATTTCTTGAGAGAACCATGGATCAATGAAAGGAAATGCCTTCCTTGTGTTATGTGGGGAAGTGGAAGAGAGTGGCATGGCTAGGATGACTGGATGAGAACCCCATAAATGCTCAAAGGTGGGCAATTTGGCTAAGCATGAGAACAAACGGTTTGTGGGATGAGAGAAAGAAGCATGTAGGTGTTTCCTTTACCCTAGTGGCCTCATATCCCAACTTGGGGGTGGTATCTATAGCTAATACCTATGGTTGGGTGGGAAATCGCTCTTACACATTCAATTGCTTGGGTCTTCTTTGTTAAAAGATTAGTATTTTGTGTGTATATAAATATGGAATGTTTTTATTAACTATTTGTGATGAATATGCTTGTTTATGCATGTTGTGTGGGTGGATAGAGTTTTATTTCTGTCGTGTTTTACATTTGTGCATTTGCACATATATTTCATATTGGCAATTTGTATTATAGCCCATGGGGTGAAATTTGGAAACCCGTAATTTGTAAATATCCCCTTTTGTTTGTCCAAATGATGGATGGGGACATGATAGAGTGGTAGTAGAGCTACTAGTTGTAGCATCGGGGCTTTATGAGCCAGAATCCACAGTTACAAGCATAAATCAAAGTTGCACAAGAAGTGTTGACAAAACGCTTCTATGAAAATCCATGGTTTCAATTCTTAGAGGATATTTTAATAAGGTCCAGGTATTAAATATATGATCTACCCGCGGGAACAGTAGACTAGCTAAGCAAAATTCAAAATTTTCAAAAATTGCAAAGCTATCAGTGAAATTGAAATTTTATTCAATTATGAAAATTTTGAAAATTTAGGGAAAATTTAAGATGGGCCCATATATGCCACATGGACAAATGAGTGACGTGGATTAGCCATGTGAGTAGAGGCATGTCATGGAGAGTTATCGGTAAAGGCCTATTAGAGTCACCAAGCGACAAGACCAAGACCTTCCAACAAAGACCATTCAATGTGATGAGCATGACCATTATACCGGTATTGGCTCATTGGAGAATGTTGTCGAAGGAGAACTTAAGAGATCCTAATGGAATGAGGATTCTCAGTAGATACAATATAATGGTTTCAAAGGACCTCATTAGGAATGGAGTATCGAAAAAATCTCATCAAAGGGTAACCATTGAGAGAAACTATTGAACACGAATGCAGAGGATCTCGATGGAGTATAAGTTCGATGTAGTATCAAAGCCAACATATATGCAATGTGTCATTGGAGGTAGAGCATCAAGAAATGTTGTTGAAGGAGAATGTGAGAGATCCTGATTGAGCAGATATTTTTGATGGATTGGAACTCGACAATTTGAGCAAACCTCATTAGAGATAGAATTTTAGAATGCCTTCATTGGAGGAGGACCATCAGGAAGTAATCTCGACGGAGAATGTGAGGGATTTCGATTATCAGAGTCCGGTGGATCAGAGACAATGGATCGAAGTTTCGAAAATGAAAGCTTAAGAGTAAATTTCGACAAGGTTTTTCCAATGTGATATTAGACATCAACCATAGAACATAGGCCATCTAATAGATCGAGAATATGTGCTATGGAATGAACCCAATGGGGAGTTTTTGATGCAATATTAAGCACTGGCCATCGAAGATGGGTTATTAGAGAGATTGAGAATGGACGAGATGGGATTAGTCTGATAAGGAGTTTCCAATGCATTATCAAATATCAGACATCATTGGTCATTGGACTAGGCTAATCAAAATTTTAGAAGAATAGTATAAAAGAAAAAAGTTCGATAAAGGAGGTCAAATATGGAAAGTTTGACTTGATGAGGAGAGTTTGGTAGACGACATTGAATAAAGATCATTGGAAAAGCTATAAAAAAAGGAGCATGCACATTGTTTTGGCCAAAGAGGAGCAGTTTAGCTCAGAATTAGATGAGACTTGTGGCATTTCGATGCCATTGAAGAAGGCTACAAAACTATCAATGAGGGGCACAGATCCACTATGCTTTAATTTTACAAAAAAAATGAAAGTGTTTTTTAAAGACCAATACCCAATAACCTTATAGGGGACCTTTTGGGGTCAAAATTGTTATGGTGTAATAATGACCTAGGGACATAGATATGTTTGGTGGCTTGTGGCTAAATTCCCAAAAGTGTGAATCTAGGCTACAAAAGAAGCCCAAATCCACTATTATGGGGCACTTTTTTTAGATTTTAAAAAATTTGGAGGACGTAAAAGTGACCCTAGATGTCGAGTCCAATTTTTTTTATAAACTCGACAATTTATCTACTCAACCAAATAAACAACTTTGGTTAAAGGAAGTTTTTCTAAAAATACTGATGCAAAATCTACATTCATGTGTCTCATGAATAATTTTTTCAACAAGTATTTGGACAAGTTTGTTTTGTTTTTTCTAGATGGCATTCTTATTTATTCTAAGGATGAAGAGGAACATGAATAACATTTAAGAATAAATTTGCAAGTTCTAAGGGAGCATCAATCATACACAAAGCTAAGTAATTATGCTTTATATAAAAAGAAAATTCATTATTTGTGTCGCATTATTTCAAAGGAAGGAATACCAATGTGTCCAATGAATATTAAGGCCATTAAAAATTGGCCAACTCCAAAGAATGTGTCAGATGTGAGATCTTCTATAGGCCTTGTCAGCTATTACAAAAGGCTCATTTAGGGTTTTTTAAAGCTTGCACACCCCATTACTTCTTTGCAAAATAAAGGAATAAAATTTTAGTAGACACAAAAATGTGAAGAAAGCTTTCAGTTGTTGAAGAAACTTCTTACAAGTGCTCAAATTTTGAAAATTGCAAATCCAAAAGAGGATTTTTTGTTGCGTTCCAATGAATGTAAATATGGATTTGGATGAGTTCTTATGCAAGGAAATCATGTGGTATGTTACAAGTCAAGGAAACTAAAAGAACATGAGAGGAATTATGTTACCCCTGATTTATAGCTTGCTACCATAATGCATACTTTGAAAATGTGGATGCACTATTTGATGGGTAGGAAATTTGAGGTTAGGATAGACCGCTATGGTATGAAATATTTGTTTAAACAACCAACACTAAATGCTAAGCAAACTAGATGGCAAGAATCTGTATGTGAGTGATAAAGGGAAAAGAAAATAAAGTGGTCCTTACACTCAATAAAAAAATGCATGTTATGCCTCTGGTAGCCATTACCAGTTGCCTATCAAATTTGAGGCAAAAGATTATTGTCTCTCTTGCTGAAAATGTGCAATATGTGCAAATAAAAGACAAATTACATCATCAAAATTTGGAGAAGAGGTATGAAGGTTGTCATTTAGAGGATGATGGAATTCTCACCTATAAAAATTTAAGGTATATTCGAAATGTGGAAGATTTGAGGAGAATTATTATGGATGAAATCCATAAAATGCCATATTATGATCACCCAAGATACTAGAAAACAATCGCTACATCAAGGAAGCAATATTTTTGGTCGGGAATGAAGAAAGACATTGTTGAGTATATTTCCATATGCATGAAATGCTAGCAATTGAAGGTTGAACATCATCACCCAATAGGTTTATTGCATCCATTGCTAATTCTGGATTGGAAATGGGAAGTGATAACTGTGGATTATATTACCAGATTGCCAAATAATTCAAGGAAGCATGGATCTGTCGTGGTTGTGGTGGATAAGTTATCTAAGGTAGTGCATTTTATTCTAGTCAAATATACCTACAAGGTTGATGAGATAGCTAGAAAATTCTTGAAAAAATATTTAAATTGAATGGGTTACCCAAAGCAGTTGTATTCAATTGTGATACAAAATTTGCTTATAATTTTCTTAAAGGTATTTTTGCATATTGGGGTACATAGGTAAACTTTAGCACTAAAAACATAAAGAGTAAATCAAGTGCTTGAATGCATGCTTCACATGCATGTGATGGAAAAACCATCCAAGTTGGAAGATTACCTACACTTGGTAGAGTTTTCATATAACAATGGGCAACAAGCATCGTTGGGAATGAGTCCATTTGAAGTTTTGTATGGTAGAATGTGTAGGACACCATTGAATTGGGATAATCCAATAAACAAAAACGTGTTTGGGTCAAACATGCTTAAGGAAATATAGTAAGAGGTTGCAAATATTAGGTAGAAATTAAAGGCAACCCGAGATAGATAGAAAAGCTATGCAGATAAGAATTGAGTACATAGGAAATTTAATGTTGGGGATCATGTTTACCTCCAAGTGAGGCTAAGGAAAAGTTCCTTAAATATTGGAAGTTGTTCCAAGCTATAAACATGATATTGTGGGCCATTTGAAGTGATTCAGAGGATAGAGCCAGTTGCATATAGAATTTCATTGTATGCTAACACTAGAGCCCATAATGTTTTTTATGTTTATTTGCTTAGGAAATAAGTACATGATCCTAACCATGTGATTAATTGAGATACAGGTGGAAGTCGAGGGAGAGTTCCAAATGCAACATAGATAAGACATAGATATTAATAGGGATATGCCAATGCAACAAAGAGATGGGGGCATGATTTCAAAAGGAATAGGGAGGGGAAATATTCAAACCCTTGAGCCAATAGGGTTGAGCCAAATGTCAATGGGAGAACCCATAAAGTTGTCAACCACCTTTTTTTTTGTCTTTTTTGCCCAATCATTTATTTCTTCCAGATGTTGGTTGGGGTAGTTAATGCCTTGGGAAGCGAAGAGTATGGTAGTCCAAATTCGTATTGGGGAAGCCACCCATTTTGGAAAATCGAATTTTGACTTATGGGGCAAGTAAATACCCAGAAATGCATGCCAAAGCCATCATTCACCCATATGTTTTACTCTCTCACGCAGCTGGAGCTTGCTGTTCATTTCTCCTTCATGATTTATGTTATTTTTCCTCATTCCTCCATGGCCGGTAACTCATTTTTGTGTTACTCAGTGGATGGGAAGAGAGATTTCCATATTTGTTGGTTTAGGGAGGTTTTTTTGCCCCCATAATGCCCATATAAATTTTCTAAAATTGTATTTTCTCACCCAAGGTTGATTCCCCCATTTACCAATCCGTTTTTGGTTGCAAAACATTTTCGTTCATGCCCAACAGTTGTAATTTGTTGTGATGTGCATCCTTGTTTTGGTCTGTAAGAATTAGGAGTAGAAGAGGCCCAAAGCTGGCTTGATAAACATAATGAAGAGAAGAACCTCACTGAGAGATCAATAGGGGTTGGTTATTCTTCTATGCACACCCTGAAGAGCACTAGAAAGGAAGGTATGTCATGAGGGACTGTGTAGCAGTGAAGGGAATACTTCCTTGTGTTGGGTGTGTAGGTATTGTGGAGGCCAAGCAAGATCTTGTGCAGGTGTCCATAGCTCTATGGTTGAGCTCACTAGCTTAGCAATTCTACCTTCCCACTGCCTTAGCAGCTTGATAAACCCGACTGTAGATTGGATTGGCTGAGTTTTGTTATGTTTTGGCTATGTGTGAGCCTGCTATTGTTCCCTAGTTCCTTGTGGAAATCATTCCCAACTCGGGTGTAGCAGTGGTACTGAGAGATTGATGAGCCCACTGGCCTATGGTTGGGTGGAACGTTGCAGCGACATAACTAGTTGCGGGACAACTCTTTTTCAAGATAAGTATTTTCTTGTGTTAATTCTGCAATGTATTTGATTTACAAATTATTATGAACATTATGAATGTGTTGAAATGTATTTGCTTTCGTTGTATTTTCATTTGTTATACATATGCATATGTATATTTTATTTCAATGATGTATGTTTTATGTTCATGGGGCTAGATTGCCCGGTTGGATGATAGACAAAGCAGTAGTTGAGTCGTGCCCTCTCTCTCAGTGAGTAGAGGGGAGGGAACGTGACAATTGGAGTTTGTACATGGAAGTTGAAACCCCATGAAGTTGATGTATCAAGTAGACTCTGGGCCCACTTTCGATTTTTCCACTTCATCTCCTAGGGTTATTAGTGCTTTGGACCTTTAGGAGTTTTTCTTCTTAGGCTTGAGCATTTTATGTTAAAAGGCCATCCCTCCCCCCCCCTTGTAATGGTCTTCTCACGAATGAGCATAGCCAACATATCTTTCTTTAGAGATAAACTGGAACCATTCTAGCTAGTTTGTACTGCTTTGTTGTTTATAGTATTTTTTCCATTTCATTCATCAATAGAATTGGGGTTTAACTATACTACTGTCCTCTCTACAACATCTGTATGGTTCCATTTTATCCTTCTACCTTCCTTTGTTCTTTAAATAATCCATATCACCCCCACATCACTAGAACGCCTCCTTTCTCACTTTCAAGATGCTTTTACTAAATCTATGACTTCACCACTCCCAAAACATATCAAGCATACCATTCACCTTATGTCTGGCATCCCACTTCCCAACACCTTGCCCTATCACTTGACCCCTATTGATATAGCTAAGATTGACAAACAAATATAGGCACTATTGCAAGCATACAAGATTCGCCCCAATTCTTCACCTTGTGGTTTGCATGCCTTTACTATCCCTAAGAAGGAAACCCATGTATGGACACTAATCACTGACTATATGGCTAAAGGTGAAATTATTATTTAAGTTAAATTACATGCGCACATACCTCACAAGTCTCAGAAGAAGAAGAACAAAGCAACACTTTATTTACAATGTGTTTGGTGATCATGGATTGCAAGAAAGATGTCCATTGGGTCATCAAACATAGATATCTATCTTTGATTGACATTACAATTGAGCATCTCAATTAATAATCCACCATCAATGGATCCATGTTTAATTATTCCAAACTTTCTTATGACAAGGGGCTTATTCTCATCCTTAGTAGAATCATACATGTCCTCGCTTTCTTTACTTCATACGCCTTTGATTTCCAATTTCCAATATAATGTTAATACATCATTGCAAGCTTATTCAAATGTACATCTTTTGTAACCACTACTAACTCAATCACACCAAGTGTACCTTCCACGCTAGCCTCTTCAGTGCCTCCTAAAGAGAAAACTAGTGAAATATAGGTTGTCAAGGATCTATTTAGATTTGAATTTAAACAAAAAACATTATAGGGACACCATTATATGTAATCGATATGCTATATGATATTTTTTCCTAAACAAAGCAACATGAAGAGTATAACTAACACATATGTAAACATGCATCCAAAAAATGTGAGCAAAAGTCCTAAACAATGATCTCATGATAATGGCTTGCAAGTGTGAAGAATTGGCCCAATGGCATTGCGACATCAAACTTTGAGGTTGCCCTATCATTTTTCTCTCAAGATGCAAATTTGCAACCATAAGGGAGTTCACAATTCATAGGTCTCGTTGAAGACTTTAGGGCTTTGGTTGTTGATCACACTAGCTATATTGTTTTTAATAAAAAAAATGCAAGTGATTACAATTTGATCATGAGTGGCATTCTCAACTCTACCATTATGTTGGGAAATAAACAACTTGATGCTCTTGTGATTTTTTGCGGGATTGTGTATTCTTTAAATCATGCACACACTATGATGCTAAAAGTAATATATGATTCGCCTTTTGTATATTCTGCTAATCCTACAACTCAATGATCCAATCTTCTAGCATCAATTTCCTCTTCTATTTCCTTGCCATCCATTATGCAAGCATGCAATAATGCTAAGCTTCTTCATTTTGACTACCTTGAATCATCTAGTCATAGGTGCTAACATCCCTAAATGCATAGTTAAAATGTTTAACTAAGCCTACTAGACATGGAAATGAGAAGTTTATCATTTCCATAAACCTTTTGGATTTACATGAATTGGATCATATTCAACTTCATAATATAGGCATACTATATGATCTATTGGACAATATGGAGTCTAAGGAACCTAATTTAACTTTAAGATCTTGCTACATCGTCGTTTATGCCATTTTACACATCCAAATATTTAGCAATGCAATGGCCACTATGCATGAGATGCTTTTGAATTATTTCTTTTCAAGTGTTTCCTCTTACAAACAATTGATTGTTGTTCTTTGTAATGAAAATCTTGTGGATGATGCTCTTCAAATACTTGAGCAAACAATAAAGCATAATTTTATTCCTTTCTTCGGTACATTAGTTTGTTCTAAGCTAATGTGATTTTGCCACAACACCACTAAATCCAGTCATCTCAATATCCCCACCGACATCCTCTATGGCCTCTAGATTGTCATCTTGATATGCTTAAAGTGTTTTTTCATCTATTGGTTGATCAAGGAGCACACAAATGGATATATGTGTAGTTGGCTCATCCTTCTATGGCATCAATTGTCACCTTTAGCCACACCACCTCTCTTAAACTAGGAAGAAAGTGGGGACATTGCCAAATTGAAATGGGAGGAAATGATATAGATCGATCCCGAGAGAGAGAGAGACGTATGGGAAGTGGAAGCTTTTTATTTTATTACTATTTTTATTTGAAGAAAAAAATCTTATATTTTAGAAAAAAATATACATTGTGTTGGGATGTAGCTTCTCCCAATGGCCTTTATAGCAAAAAGAGAACACTGATACCCACAACCATACCACCAAATCAATACCCTATCACAAAACATCCCATTCATTGATAATTATACAAAAATATATTTGTTGGTTAACAAATTTATCATTCTACAACATAACCCCCAATACCTGTAGTTTGAAATTACAAATAGTCCAATTTCCTACCTAAAGTCCAAAAATGGAATTAAAAATATAGACATTTTAAAATTGGCCACTACCCATCTAATTATGGTATCTAACCTCCTTAACTCTGTGGAGGTTTTCGTTGATGAATTCATCTTCCATAAACATACATGTTCTTAAAGAGAGAGTCAATTTGGATAGAGAATCCAGTTTTGAATTCAATTATGTCTCTATATATGAAGAAAATATATTTGTTCGAAATCCTCAATTGTTTATTTAATTACTTCCAATAATTAGGGTAAATTAAGGCCACGAGCTATAGATTTATGCTTCATTTTATTGATAACAAGTTTGCAGTCACCCAACACCTGTAAAGAATTTTATACCTTTTAAATTTGCTTCATTCAAAAGCATCTAGAGTACTACAAACTATGCCTTGTTATTGGAGGATTTTCCCACTGCGTATTTTCGTTTGAAATAATGTTGTTGATTTAAATACAACAACGCACCAACAAGACCCATAACAGGTTTTCCTAAACTAGCCTCGTCGAATATCCCCAAGGAGTTTCTAAATCAAGTTCTGGATTCACTAAAATTAATTTTTTTCCCGTTTACTGGCACTCTAAACTCCAAGGTCGAATTATAGATCAATTTTTCCACCACCTTTGGTGGGATCTCATGATCTTCAAAATTTGTTGAGTTGCATGCCCACCATATCCCATAAACAAACGAACATGGAAATTTTTTGAATTCTAATAAATTTTCACCATTCTTTGAGACATTCATTTAGAGAATTACTCACCCATTGAGCCTTTAGCTTCAACTCTTGATAACCCACATTCCAAGCAAGCTCCATAAATCCACAAGTTAAAATTAGATGGAAAACTATTTCTTCTTTCTAGTTGCATATGACACGACGACTTGGGCATATCCATCTTCTCTTTCCTTCTCGTCCCAAGTCAATAGTTTATTAGTCAAAGCAAGCCATAATACTACTTTTTTCCGTTTAGGGACCATTTACCTTTCAATATGCCACCAAATGCAGGCCTCTTGACACTCTTTCTCCATTGTGGCCCAATAGCCTAGCTTGGCAATGAAACTTCTTGTGCCTGGATTCTTATGCGAAACCAATATGTCTGAAACCTTTGAGATGGAGATGAAGTTTAATTTAAAACAATCTAGGTAGTTTTGCCAAAGAATCACTCAAGGCCCTTCCAAACCTAGTTCCTATGTTCTCTTCCATCTATGTATTGAAGTTTACACAACACTTGCATCTCTAATATGGCATATTCAATGTGAGTGAAGAGTCTCTATCATATCCTTTGAAAGATAATAACCAATCTTAGCACCAACCCACAGGCCTTACCCAAGTCAAATGCTCCTTTTGTTCCCTAGTTTCCACACTGTCCACTTTCCAACCAGAGAAAAAGTTTATATAAAAGATTCCCATACAATGGAGCATGAATTTTCAACTCGCCTTTGCCACCTAAACCATTCCTCTATGATCTTCCTTTCGAATACTTAGGCTTCAATAATCTACTCCATAAAGAGTCCTTGTAGAGTAGTCTCCATTAAACATTTCCATCCAATTGGCACCAATCCAAATAGATATGAATTATGTAGACCTGAGCCTTCCATCTTCCTCGGTTTATCCAACCTTGTACATTTTTCTAGTGGAACACCTTCCTTCGGCCTATGCCCGCCCATAGATAGTTGAAACGGTTTTTTCATTTTTTTGTCAAATTCCCGTTTAGAATTTTGGGTATAGAGAGCAATAAAATATGAATGCTTTCTAAGGTTGATTTGATGAGGACCATTCTTCTTCCTCTTGGTAGACATATTTTAACCTAAATTACTATTGTTGATTCAATCTTCTGATAGAGCTAGATCCATTCTTCGAATTGTATTTACTGTGCGTCAATATAAAACCGAGGTACTTAAAGCCCTCAAATAAATCTTGAAACTAGATAGAAAGCAACTCTCCCATCTGCTTTGGCACCTCTTCCTAGAGGTTGTTGGACAAGAGACATGATTGTGTAAGATTTAACTCCATCCCTGTAGTTTTACCATACAAGTTGAGAATTTCCTTAAAATTCCCGAGTTCTCATTCATTCCCTACACCAAAGAGAAGTACATCATCTACGGAAAGAAGATGCAAGACTAAAGTGATTGTTGCTATGATTTTTACACCTTTGATCTTCTTGACCTCCTGGCTTCTTTTAAAAGCAAACTTAAGCTTTTTGCCACCAACAAGAATGGAAATGGAGATAAGGAACATTCTTTCCTAAGCTCCATTGTCACACTAAGGAAACCAGATGGCGATCCATTTATTAGAACAACAAAGGATACAAATTGAACTCCATGATCTAGTTGACTGAATGAATATTCATCCCCATTTGGAGAAGTAAGAACCAAAAATACTTCCAGTTCACCTTGTGACATGCCTTCTCTAAATCGACCTTCATAATGGCTGGTGAGAATTTGTCTTGATCAAATGTATTCCTTCTTGCACAATTTCCACAACGTCATGTATTTTCTTATTATGACGAAAGCCAAAATGTTCTTTTGATATAATACTTGTAAAAATGAATTCAATCTGTTAGCAATAATCTTTGAAATAAATTTATAAATCGAATCATAGAGATATATCATTTTTAATTCTTCAAAGAACATAGATTCTTGTTTCTTGGGTACGAGGTCTATGAATGTCAAGTTTAAAGCTCCCAACATTTTCCCCTATTGGCTGGACTCAGGTACTACCTTTAACAAATCTTCTTTTATAAACTCAAAAGAGGCTAGGTAAAATTTCATCGATGGCCCATCCATACTTGGTATTTTTCCTTTTTAAAAGGAGCACAAGACTAAGAAAATTCCTTGCATGTAAATTCCACTTCCAAATCTCTATTCATTTAGTTATTAAGAACTACAAGGATGAAGCTCAATATTTTCATAATTTCACCAATGGCACTGCCCACTAGTTCCTTAAATAGGGAACTAAAGTGTATCCTACCCACCTCTTCTTTCTCCTCGAAATATTACATCGCCGTACCTTCCTGAGTTTGAATTTTCCAGATAGTTTTAATCTGCCTTCTATGGTTTGCATAACAATGGAAAAATCTGACATGTTTATCACCTTCATTAATCCACATTGCCCTGCTTTTAAGACTCCAAGAAATCTCTTGTTTACCCCCAAAATCCTCCCTTTTTACCTAAAAATATGTTACAATGTTTACTTATTCTTCCAATAATACTCACTTGAATTCGATGTATACAAAGAGTTTATCTTCTCCTCCACGCTGTTAAGTTTTGAGAGGGATTTTTCCGTATAACCTTTGGGCCAACATTTCATGGCTTTTTAAGACTTTTGCAAGTTCTCGGCGAATTGTTGCATGGTCATTTCCCCCACATTGGGTTGTATATGATTCCAAGCCTCCTTAATCAAATGATTAAGGTCCTCCTCTAGGAGCCACCTCTGATTAAATTTGAGAGGGCTTGATGGCTTAACTTCCTCTTTTTCCACCTTTAACAAAATAGATAAAAATGACCAGGGAGATTTCTTATAAGATAAAATAAATCTATCAAGACACTTAGAGATGGCCTCCTTTCCTGTTCTAGTGTTTCTCCATGTGGGGCCTATCCTTGGGAGTTCCAAATCATTAAGTAGTTTTGTTCAAAACTATGTGCAAAGAAATAACACAATGGATCATGTCTAGCAGGTTGTCCCTAAATTTCCCTAGTGGAGGTTGCTAAGTTCAAGTCCACTCCCATGATGACATTTGATCCATTTAGAATCCTTAAAGAGGAGAGTTTTTCCAAAAAAATGATATTGTCTCTTAATAAGGGACATAAACATTTATGAACCTACAAGTTTTTTCCAACTCCATAACTTCTAGGTCCACCATTATGTCTGAGTTTAGGGAAATTGAGGAACCAAAACCCCCAACAACGCTACCACATGTACAAAGGCAAATGAACAATATTTGAAACATGAAGATAAGAACCCCACAACCTTCTTATTTGAACACATGGTTTCTCGTAAGAGAATAATATTGGGTTTATAGACCTTGACTAGTCTTTTGAGGGCTAATTGGCTATGGAACCCCTACCTCCCAACCATTGAAGGAAAGACAAATCATAGATAAAACCCCGTATGAGATTTCCTTGCTCTAAGGTCCCTGTCAATCATCGCCTACTTACCATCTCTTACTTAATTTTTAGCTTGTTGTTGAGCTATTGACAAATGGGATGTTCTACCAACTCCATAACCTATCACGTTATCTAAGGCTAAGCCTCCTTCAATCCCATATCATTCTTTATCCCTATCCTTTGATCTTAAATCATAAACATATTTTAAATGGTTAGGGTTAGGCACCTTTAGGTTCATAGGAGACTTGGAGGCTAACCTTTCGATAGCTCGTATATTGAAAGGGAACCCTGGCGCAACTCCCAACCCCCCTACCCAATCCCTACAGTAAGAGCATGTTCCCAACTCAGGACCAATGGGTTAAAGGCATGCTCCAAAGCACAAAGAAATATCATGGAAAATATTCATTAAATCCGCCCCAAAAAACCCACTAGGCTCTAGACTCATCCAAGACGATAGAGGAACATCAACCAGTAAAGGGTCTTCAACAATTACTTCTTCTAAGCAAGTCTTAGAGGGAGACAAGAGAGAGAAATAATTACTTGCATAAACAATAGAGTATCAACAATGAAAATATAATTTGCCAACAATAGAAAATAGGTTCTAATACCCTTACCCATTCTTCATCCGATACCACCATGTTACTGAGAGGACAAGTCAAGTCAATATGGTTGATCGAGAGAAGCACTTATGGATGTGACAACAATAAAAGAGAGGACCAATCCACCTATGGCATCCAAAGGATGTATAACATGTAAACATACTCAATAACATCAAAGATGCGAGAACAAAGTAGGCAGAAACAAGCTAATATAGTTGTAATTTACCATTCTCAGTACATACACCCTTAGAGAATTCTGAATAATAAAGAAGGCCCGAGGCCAAGGAAAGTGCTTCTTTGGATAAGCCATCCACTTGGACATTGTTTTCTTTGTATACATGGCAAGTATCGAGCTGGAGGAAGGATGATTCCATATCTATGATGTTTTGGCACCAGGCATCAAGATTGAGAGCAGAGAGGTTAGCTCTCCTATTGAACTAGTTGATAATGGCAGAGGAGTCACCATGTATATGAATACATGGGAGACCAATCATTTTGGAAGTAACTAGAAAAGTCCAAAGTGCAAGTAATTCCGATCTAGTGTTGGTGCTCTGACCACAACCCATTTTCAAATAGTAAAACTGATCCTAGCTGATGAGGAGATGAGCACCAATGCCTCCCATCATATTGGCCGAAGCCCCATCAAAAAAACCAGTAGGGTACTCAAAGACAGGAGCAACACCAATAATTCTCCTTTTAAGTTTCGGCTGAGAGGATACCGGATGTTGCTGTAGCTGATCAATAATATTATGCACAATAAACTCAATATCAGGCTTATGATCCTCAAATATGCTCTTGTTCCTGGTTAGCCACAGTTGCCAACACATCAAGTGAGGCATGTAGGTAAGCTTCTTTTCAATACTGAACCAATGTTCAAGATTCTGCGGGTAAGTGGACTCTTTCCAAACAATACTGAGGGCATGTATAACATCAAAAGTGAAGCAACAGTCTATAGAAAGGTGATATATAGTCTCAGATGAACATTTACATAAACAACACCAGTTGGGACCGATCTCCATCCCTTCTTATTTAAGTTATCCCATGTATTTATCCAGTTAGATAAACCTAACCAATTGAAACATATTATCTTCAACGGGATATACATCCAGACAAGAGTGTCCAGTCCCTCACCCAATCTAATGCATCCATGAGATAACCCATCGATATATTTGGTCCAAGTTTCCTTCTAGTGTCCATCTAAATCCAGTAAGAAAGGTGAGTGATACCAAAGTCCTTCAAATACACCCTAAGATCCTCATGCAGGATATAATCAGAGTTTAGGCCAACAATAGGGTCAATACCTATTTTTATTTTGCAACCATTCCCAACCTTCCATCCTAGACATCTAGTAATCCAAGAGATCGCTTTGATGAAACCGTTCCAGAAATAGGATGTACCTTGGACCGTAAACACTTGTTGACGAAGCCAATCATCAACATGTTTATTTTTGATATATTTATGCTTGACAATGGTGGACAATATGCCATTTGCATTCAACACCAACCAGAAGCTTTTCAATCTAAGTGCCAAACTGAACTAGTCTAGGTTCTTAATATTCCACCCACCCAATTCATAAGGACGAGAGATCGTATGCCAATCAACTAAGTATACTTTGGAGTTCCCATTTGAATTTCCCCAAAGGGAATTGAATATGAAACGACGAAGATAGTTTAAAATAGTTCTGGGCATACGAGCCAAAGAGAGCCAATAAACATCGAGTCTCAATAGAACTGATTTGACCAAAATCAGTCTACCTCCGAGAGATAATAACCTGTAAGTCTAGTTACTAATCTTTTTTTCAAACTTTTTGATAATCCATCTCCAATCATTAACACAATATCCCAATGGCTTAAGATAGAAACCTAAGTACTTGAATCCAAGCGACACAGGCTCCATTTTGTAGGGTAGCAATGAGAAGATCCTTGCTCTACTTGTCTCATCAGTATCATTATACAGAAAAGAAGATTTTTCATTACTGATTTTCATACTTGTAGCAATGCAAAATAGATCTAACAATAATTTATAATGCTGCCATTCTCCCACTGTCCCAATACCAAATAGTAAGACATCATCCACAAATAACAAATGTGTAAGATATAAGCTTTGTGACAGATGTAATAGTCCCTCTATTCAATGCATAGGTAATCAATAAACTAAGACTCTCAATGATCAAGATGAAGAGGAGAGGAGAAAGGGGGCATCCCTTCTTGATGCCCCTCGAGACAAGAAAAAACCTGGAGGGTGTCCCATTGATGAGGACAACAAAGTTAGAAGATTCCACACAACCCATAATCCAATTGACACCCACAACTGGTACACCAATCTATAAGAGGACTAATATAAGGAAAGTCCAATTTACTCTGTCAAAGGCTTTAACCAGGTCTAACTTAAGAGCCATGATCTTCTTCTTCTTCTGTTTAATGGAGTGAAGAACTTCTTGTGAAATACCCACAGGATCAATGATCTATCTGTTGTGGAGAAACCCAAACTGGTTCCTAGAGATGGCTTTGTCCAGTAAGGGCTTAAGTCTGATGGCTACCAACTTACAAATGGTTTTGTAGACCAAGTTGCAGAGGGAAATAGGCCTAAAATCAACAAAGGTAAGTGGCTTGTCACATTTTGGTATGAGGGTTATAAAAGTAGCATTGAGAGCACCAGTTACCCTCCCTTCAATCCTCGAATGCTCTACAGCTCTAAGTATATCAAGAATGACCAGATCAAAGAAATGGAGGTGGAATTCTACATGCCAACCATACAGCCCGAGACTTTTATTTTTTTGAAGCCTTAAAGCACACTTTCAATTTCAGAGAGTGTAAAATCTGCCAAAAAATGCTCAATATCTTCCTCCTGGATAAAGGAAGGGAAAAGTCTGATGACATTTAGTTGAGAGTCAATACTTGATGAACCATCATTAGTAAAAAAGTTAGAAAAGTGCTGAGCACCCAGATCTGTAAGCTTTGTTTCATCCTCAATCAACTCACCACTTTGATCCTTGAGAGCCCAAATGGATTTCGGATTCCTTCTGGCAGAGGCATAAGAATGGAAAATTTTAGTGTTTGCATCACCCTCATTTAACCAATCAATTCTGCTCTTGAGTTTCCAAGTGAGTACCTGATGGGCTAACAATGCATATTTTCTAGCCTTAAGCTGAGCAAGCTGAGTGGTTTCATCGACAGTCAGGATACCAAAGATCCTAGATGATAGGAGATCATGTATGGCTGAGTCAATCTCCAAAGCCTCTTTAGTTCTATCCAGGGACGTCCTTTTTTCCCAAACCTTGACAGTGCATTTGAGTCTCTAAAGTTTATAGGTAAGGAAAAACATTGGACCCAGTGTAGAGGGTACTAGTGAAGTCCAAGAGGTGTTAACTAGTGTACATAACTCATTTTCCAAAAGCCATGCCCTATTGAATTTAAAAGGATAAATATGACAAGTAGGTAAAAAGTTCCACTCCTAACATATAGGATAGTGATCTGAGATATCCGAAGGATGAATCTAATATTTGTAATGGTTCAGAGCAGGAATAATATGGATGGATGCAAGAAATCTATCTAGTCTTTTACTAACTCCATCTAGGCCCACGCGACCATTCCTCCAAGTAGGACTAGGAGAGTGGGGGGCTAAATCCACCATGTTAGTGGTATCTAAAAGGTGTGAAAAATAATGAACCATGTGGTCAATGCAGGATTTTTCTCCCCAAACTTCGGCATCAGAAAGGGTAAAGTTCAAGTCCCCAGGTAAGATGAGATCGGGATAGTCAAAGATACCCCCTGCCAATGCATTATCCCAAAAGTATGCTATATTATAGTAGGGCCCATAGCAATTCAAAACGGAGTAGACAAAGTCAAGACCCTTAAATCTAGCTTTGATAAGGATTCCTGCAAAAGAGTGGTAGGCCTTACACCTAGTGAGGTGAGGGTTCCAACCAATGAGAAGTCCCCCAGATAGGCCCTGAGAGTCAAGTGCACAAAATTCCCAGCCAATTCTCAACTTAGCAAATAGACGAAGAGTAGAAAAATAGTCACACATAGTTTCTTGTATCAGTATCATATCAGGTTTTGAAGAAGAGAACAATATCCTAAGGGCTTTTTGTTTGGTAAGCCCTCCAAACCCACAAATGTTCATAGAGATAATCCTCACGGGTCAACCTGTTCAACATGTGACTGTGCTCTAAGTGCCTGGGGGGAGTTCTGTGATCTTGCCGCCACTTTGATCCTTGTAGAGAGGGGAGTATAGAGACCTAAGGGTCCAGTCTCATCAGAAGGGAGTGAAGAAGGTTTATTCTTCCTAGATCTACGGATAGTAACATTCTCAAACCTAATAGAGTTCGGGGGGAGAGTGGATGGTGATATTGATGACTTGTTTGAAAGATAGCTAAGGATTTAAGTAGGGAAGGATCAGAGAATGAAGGTGTGGATGTCAGACTGAGCGAGGTATCAGACAGTATAGGAGGAGCGTTCCTTTGGAGTTGGGGGAAGTCTATGAAAGTAAAGGCAGGTGGAATACTGGGAGATGTAACGGTGTGTGTAGTGACAAGGGTGGGAGGTAAAGTAGAAGGAATGGCATGAGCCATGGTAGGGGAAGCATTTGAAGTAGCCAGGGCAATACAATCAATATCCTTTATATACTAGAGATCCCCCTTAGTGAGATCACCAAAGGAAGTAGGAGAAGAGGAATCATAGGGACCAATAGGTGTAGGCATGCCCGAGGAGTCAATAGGTGGAGAGGCCTCCACGGGGGAGCTAGGTGTAATCTCAGAGTCCAATGGCGAGGCTACCAAGGGCGAGGCAGGTGATAGCTCTGGGTCCGAGTAGCCATGGTTTAAAGGATGTCCCTGGAGTAAAGAAGGACACTTATTTCTCAAATGTCCAGTCTCATGACAATAACTACATATGAAATGCATGCTCAGGTAGTCTAATCTTTGGGTGTAGACCGTGTTATTACACACTATGTCGATCTCTAGGAGGAACCCCTTCAACACATCTAGTTCAACCCAGATCATGACAGTTCTTTTATCAAATATAAGGTGGAATTATTTTTCTAGGGACACAAACTGCCCTAGTGTGTTGGCAATGCCAATCAGGATCTATCTGTTCCACAATGAGACAAGCAAGGCATGTAACAATACCTAGAGATGTCTCTTAACCACTCTTTCTTTGAGTGGGTCAAAATTGAAATGCCAGTGGCTGAGAACCAATGAACCATTCGAGATAGTCCAAAGTCGTTTCAAGATACGAGAGGCATCATCGTCCTCAAGAAATACAATGACCAACCACTTGTTGGAGAGCAAACTAATGGTAAGGACGTAGTTAATTATGGGCTTCCAGTTCATGGTTGCCCACGCCACACATTCTTCCCTATTCATGGAGCAATATTCAAGGTGACCTATAAGAGCCCTACGACAAAGGTTAAATACCCTATCCAACATTACATCTCACCCCAAGACATAGCGACGCTTAGACTCGAGTGCAGTCATAATCCTAGTCTTCCTACGGGACCTGTAGCGAGGAGGACGAACCATCCCCCCTGAGGGCTGGTAGGTGGATAGAGCTCCTAAGATTCCATACCAGTAACAGTCAGACCCTAACACAAAAATTTACATGGGTACCTAAGCCTAAATAAAAAGGAGATAATCAATAACCAACGAAGTCCTGAAACCCCAGCTGACACAAGATGAGAACCGACAATACTGGCGATAAAAAAAAATGACAAATACCGTCGATCACCGACCCGATAGGCAACAAGTGACAAAAACGAACCAAAGAAAAAACAAACCCAACCTAATTCCCACTTATTTTACATGGTTGGTACTAATCACTCTTGGTCAGAGGGCAGACTCCATGTGGGCAGCTGCACAACCAACCACCCCAAACACTAAAACCCAAGAATAATAGTAAACAGAGACAGGAAAACTAGTACCAACAAAGAGTAGTACTTGGGACAGTCTTGAGGCAGAAAGTCAGGCTGTGTCAGGAGCATAACCAAATAATAAAATGCCGAAACTAACCGCTGCGACCGAAAATACCATCACAATCAATGGATGTACCATGAACAGTGCAGGAGAATATGCAGTTGTCAGCCAAACAATCCATGAAACCCTCTCAAGAAACCACAACGCCCTGAGATAGTGACGATGTAACCCTAAGCAGAGACCACATTCCCCGCAATAATGTCAAAAGTTGCACCTT
The DNA here is from genome assembly GCA_001517045.1 of Pseudotsuga menziesii. NCBI lineage: Eukaryota > Viridiplantae > Streptophyta > Pinopsida > Pinales > Pinaceae > Pseudotsuga > Pseudotsuga menziesii. The sequence goes on from LPNX010946607.1 coordinate 492,512, forward strand.
CACTCATAAAAAATAGCGGAAAGCTACCACCCGATATCAATGATACACACCACAGTTAATAGACGACCCACAAAAGGCACGGAGAAAGAATAGACATCGTCGTCAGTACCACAAACCCTAAACAGTCGAAAGCTCGGAACATTAATGAGGATAAGTACAACCAAGAGCTGAAAGCCTTAATCCTATAGACCACGGGTCATAGAAGTGTATAATAGAGGCTCAACAGTAGAGGAAAGGTCACGAGCAAGACAACCTGAGACGAAGAGGCAACCATTGAGCAACTCTCCCTAAACCCTAGTTGCAGAGCCCTTCTAATACATTCTTTGTGCGAAACCCTTCTTTGTGTGAAACGCTAAGGAAGAAGAAGGTTACAAATCATGATGGGGGATGGAAAGTGTTTTTTTTTGTTAAACATTGTGATCTTTGTTGTCCTCTTTTTATTTGATCGTCCCTAAATAGGGTTTAGGATCATGGCATGGGGAAATATAAGTAACAACAATATCAACAAAGTTAGGGTTCTCACGTTGGACTCGAATTTGAAAAAGGTAGTTTTCTATGGGAATTTGTGCCATGCAATAAGCTTTTTAATGAGGTATTAAGTTTTTTTTAAATGAAAAAATTAAGCATAAAGTTTCGTACTTCTAAGGATGGGATTGAGGAAGGAAGGTGTAATTTTCTTTTACATTCTACATGTTGGATAAAACAAGGGAAGAAAGCAAACTTGGTTATGGAGTAGTAAATGAATAATATTAAATAGTAAATAAATAACATTAAAGTATTAAAGAAAACATATAATGCAAGAAAACAAACCTCTTGCATTATATGGGGTAGTATTGAAGAAGGGGTAGTAAATGAATAACGTTGAAGTATTAAAGAAAAAAACACAAAGTATTAAAGAAAACACACTAGGCATAAGTGAAGATGTTTGGTTTTGTGATGGGAAGGTATTACACCATTCGAGATGAAACACAATCTTTGGTATTTCTTAGTAAGTAGTTGTTTATTAATTTTAAGTTATTTGTACATTTTGTTTTTGTTTTTATAAATTATGTGGAATATATATATATATATTTTACATAGTTTAAACTATTTTTAATGGAAATTTAAGCATTAAATTATTTTAATTGATAGATTGAGTAAAGTTAAAAAGGAAGTAATTATTTACATTTTAAGAGAAAAATTAACAAAGAAAATAAATAACTAAATAACATTAAAGTATTAAAGACAATCCATAACTATAAGTGTATTAGTGACATTTCTTTAATCAATGTTTAGTTATGAAATGTATTAGAGTGTTAAAGATATAAGACAAAATTTGGATTTTTCGTTTAGTAGATGTTAATGATTTGCATGTTATTTTAACATATTTCTTTTTCGAGGATGTAAAAAACTAGGTGGGAATAAGCTAATGAACATTGACAAATCCTTTTTAAATATATATATATATATATATATATATATATATATATATATATGTCNCATCCCCCTGTCAAGAGGTTGTGGGTTCGATTTTGGTTGGGTCCATTAGGGCCAGGCTTGCACTTATCGACAAATGATTGGTGGTTCCCCCAATGTTGGGTTGAGTGCCAAGTTTCTTTTCTTGGGAAAAAAATGTAATAGGAATCCATTAAACACTTTTCCTTATTCCAGGAATGGTACCCAAGGTAAGTTAGATTCTCATGGGCTCAAAGTCAATATAACAATATACTCATTAAGAGCTTAACATGTCACTTGCGGTAATTGATCCTAGTGGGGAGGGTAACACTCCTCTCAACCACCCAAGCTAGATCCAATTGACAATTAACGGATGTTATACACATGTCAAACATTTTTTTTCGAAAACTAGGTAAACTCAAGGAGGTTTGCAAAGATGACCTAAAAGGTTATGAAAGGGATTTAAACAAGGTTGTTGATTGGTTGAATACATTTCTAAAGTGGGGAATTTTACTTGAAATTTTAGGGGCAAAGGAGTAGTGGCGATAATAGAATAGCTATATAGATATGCCATCCCTAATGTTGAGTTTACTTTGAATACCAATAGTGTTGAATCATTTTTACTAAAAGGAGTTGGATCAAACTACTAGCATGTTCTTGTAAACTTAAACCCAACAAACCAACCTACTAACGTGCCATTTAAGTTTGTGAAAATTTGGCTTACGTTCCTAGTTTTCTAAAGATGATTTCAAATATGGTGGCAAGTAACAAGTATATGCCATGGGTCCAAGATGTATAAGCTATGACAAAAACCAAAGGATTTAAAATCAAAATAAAAGAATGAAACAACAAAGCGTTGGGGAATAATTCTGGACAAAAGCAAAAAATAGAATAATACTTGGGCAAGTTTCAAGAAGAGACTTTGGATAAGGGACTTATATATGAACTTAGTACTAAAAAGTTAAGCTTATAAATTAGTATGGAAGCTGATGAAATAAAATAATGCACATTTGGTTAAATATTCACCTTGATGGCTAACATAATTAGAAAAAAAAATCTAATTTATTTCACCAAGGCAAACTAAAGTATAGAAACATTATGATGATTAATGTATTAAAAACATGGGTTGGTTAGTCTTACAACCTGAACTCGGTGTCTCAACAAAGTTGGTATTCTCCATATCTCTGAGGAATTGAAAGGGGCGATTATTAAATACCTTGCCTTGTGCTTTCTTATAAAATATTATTTGTACAAATAACAACTTATTGGTTTTATAATGGAGTTTAACGTGGTTTAATAATAATCCTTTGTATGAGGCCCAAGGTTTAGACCAGTTGGTGATAGGGTGCATTATTAAGGCTTATGTCACCAAACTTAGGGTGCATTACCTTTCAAAAAGGATTATGCCATCAAACTTAGGCCTCTTGACACTCTTCCTCCATTGTGGCCAAATAGCCTAGATTGGAAATGAAATTTCTCATGCCTGGATTCTTATGCCAAACCAATGAAGTTTAATTTAAAACAATCTAGGTATCCTTGCCAAAGAATCACTTAAGGCCCCTCCAAATCTAGTTCCTCCGCTCTCTTTCATCTATGTACTACATTTTACACAACACTTGCATCTCTAACATGGAATATTGCATGTGAGTGAAGAGCCTCTATCATATCCTTTGAAAGAGAATAACCATTCTTAGCACCAACCCACGGGTCTTCCCCAAGTCAAATGCTTCTTTTGTTCCCTAGTTTCCACACTGTCCACTTTCCAACCAGAGGAAAAGTGTATATAAAAGATTCCCATACAATGGAGCATTAGTTTTCAACTCTCCTTTGCTACCTAAACCATTCCTCAATGATCTTCTTTTTGAATATTTATTCTTCAGTAGTCTACTCCATAAGGAGTCATTGTAGAGTAGTCTCCATAAAAAAAATTCCAGCCAACTACCGCCAATCCAAATAGATATTAATTCTTTAGACATGAACCTTCCATCTTCCTTGGTTTATCCAACCTTGGCCATTTTGCTAGGGGAATTCCTTCCTTTGGCCTATTTCCCACCAATAGGTAGCTGTAACATTTTTTTCAATTTTTTTATCAAATTCCCTCTTAGAATTTTGGGTATAGAGAGCGAAGAAAAATGAATGCTTTCCAAAACTGATTTGATGAGCACCATTCTTCTTCCGCTTGGTATACATCTTTTAACCTAAACTACTATTCTTGCTTCAATCTTCTTATAGCTCTAGATCCATTCTTCAAAATTAATTTATTAGGCTTCAATATAAAGCCGAGGTACTTAAATCCCTCAAATAAATCCTAAAATTAGATTGAAAGCAACTCTCCCATCTGCCTCGACACCTCTTCCTAGACATTGTTGGACAAAAGACATGATTTTGTAAGATTTAACTCCCTCACTATAGCCTTACCATACAAGTTGAGATTCTCCTTAAACTTCCCAAGTTCTCGTACATTCCCCTACACCAAAGAGAAGTACATGATCTATGAAAAGAAGATTCAAGACTATAGTGATTGTTGCTATGATTTTTACACCTTTGAGCTCGTCGACCCCCTAACTTATTTTAAAATAAAACTTAAGCTTTCTGGCACCAACAAGAATGAAAATGGAGATAAGGAACATCCTTGCCTAAGCCCCCTTGTCACACTAAAGAAACCAGATGGTGATCCATTTAGTAGAACAATAAAAGGATACCGATTGAACTCCATGATCCAGTTGAATGAATGAATATTCATCCCCATTTGGAGAAGTAAGAGCCTAAAATACATACAATTCACCTTGTCACAGGCCTTCTCTAAATCGACCTTCAAAATGGCTGGTGGGAATTTGTGTCTTGATAAAATTTATTCCTTATTGCATAGTTTCCACAACGTCATGTATTTGATAATTATGACAAAAGCCAAAATGTTCTTTTGATATAATACTTCTAAAAATGGATTCAATTTGTTAGCAATACTCTTTGAAATCAATTTATAAATCAAATCATAGAGAGATATCAGTTTTAATTCTTCAATGAACATAGATTCTTGTTTCTTGGATACGAGGTATATGAATCTCGAGTTTAAAGCTGCCAACATTTTCCCCTATTGTTTGGACTCATATACCACCTTTAACAAATCTTCTTTTATCAACTCAAAAGATCCCACGTAAAATTTGATCGATGGCCCATCTAGACTTGGGATTTTTCCTTTTTAAAAGGAGGATAAGACCAAAAAAAATTCCTTGCATGTAACTTCTACTTCCAAACCTCTATTCATTTTAGGATTTTCAAGGACCAAGCTTAGGATTTTCATAATTTTACCAGTGGCAATTCTCACTAGTTTCGTAAATAGGAAACTAAAGTGTATCCTACCCACCTCTTCTTTCTCCTCGAAATATTTCATCATCGTACCTTCCTGAGTCTGAACTTTCCATATAGTTTTAATATGCCTTCTATGGTTTGTATAACGATGGAAAAACCTGGTATTTTTATCAGCTTCGTTAATCCACATTACCTTGCTTTTAAGCCTCCAAGAAATTTCTTGCTTTTCCCAAAAATCCTCCTTTTTTACCAAAAAATATGTCAGAGTGTTTACCTAAAAATCCTCCTTTCTTATAAGATAAAAGATCTATCAAGACAATTAGAGATGGAATCACGATGGACTCGTTTCCTGTTCTAGTGTTCCTCCATGTAGGGGCTATCCTTGGGGGTTTGATATCATTAAGTGGTTTTGTTCAAAACTATGTGCAAAGAAATAACACGATGGATCATGTCTAGCAGGTTCTCCCTAAATTTCCCTATTGGAGGTTGTTAAGTTCAAATCCACTCCCATGATGACATTTGAGCCATTTAGAATCCTTAAAGTGGATTTTTTTTCTCCAAAAAATGATCTTGTCTCATAATAAGGGTCATAAAATTTTATGACCCTAAAAGTTTTTTCCAACTCCATAACTTCTAGGTCCACCATTATGTACGAGTTTAAGGAAATTGAGGACTTTGCTATGAATCACAAATTCCATCCTAAAACCAAAATCCCGAACAACCCTACCACATCTACAAAGGCAAATGAACAATATTTGAAACATGAGGATAAGAACCCCACAACCTTCTTATTTGAACACATTGTTTCATGTAAGAGAATAATATTGGTTTTATAGACCTTGACTAGTCTTTTGAGTGCTAATTGGTTGTGGGAACCCCTACCTCCCAACCATTAAAGGAAAAACAAATAATTGATAAACCCCTTATGGGATTTCCTTGCTCTAAGGTCCCTGTCAATCATCACCTACTTACCATCTCTTTCTTATTTTTTAGCTTGTTGTTGATATATTGACAAATGGGATCTTCTACTAACTCCATAACCTATCAATTTATCTAAGGGCAACCCTCCTTCAATCCCATATCCTTCTTTATCCTTATCCTTTAATCTTAAATCGTACACATATTTAAAATGGTTAGGGTTAGGCACTTTTAGGTTCATAGGAGACGTTGAGGCCAACCTTTCGATAGCTCATATATTGAAAGGGAACACTAACACAAATCCCAACCCCCCTTCGCAATCCCTATAGCAAGAGTAGGTTCCTAACTGAAGAACAATGGGTTAAAGGCATGGTCCAAAGCACAAAGGAATATCAGGGCAAACATTCATTGAATCCCCCCTAGAAAATCCATTAGGTTATAGACTCATCCAAGACGACGAAGGAACATCAACCGGTAAGGGGTCTTCAACAATTACTTCTTTTAATAAAGTCTTAGAGGGAGATAAGAGAGAGAAATAATTACTTGCATAAACCAATTCTTCTTTTGGAGATGTATCATTTGTAGTTGTTTCTTCACTTCATCAGACCAATGGACACCAGCTAATTATTTTGCCTGTTCTAACCTCTACGAAGGATCCATTGCCTCATCCATCTTTCGAGAGTTTAAGATTGTCTTCACCCATACTTTTTTTGTGAACATGTTGAACCCTTCTCTTTTGAGTCTGTTGGGATATCATATCACCAACTTCATGACAGTCGAGACATCGAACAAGATGCACCAATCATCTGCATTTTGATCTACTTATGTTTTTAAAATTTCGACGATCTTGGTTGCCTTAAAATGGATTAAAAACCTAAAGGGCAAAATCATAACCAAAGTTTCGATCAATAAAATGGAACTATACCTTCCCACAAAATTCTTATTAAATATGAGAAAAAATAAAAATAAGAGAGATTGAATTTTTTCATTATTTAACTTATTTAACTTGATTGGTCATGGTCACTAGCCGATGTAACAAATTACCTTTAATTCTTTTGAATATCAAGAAATGTTTTTTTAGACTGAAAAAACTTAAACCAATTAAAAATATATATATATTATAAATTAGATAAAAATTAAATATGAGAAAAAATAAAAATAAAAGAGATTGAATTTTTTCATTATTTAACTTATTTAACTTGATTGGTCATGGTCACTAGGCGATGTAATAAATTACCTTTAATTCTTTTGAATATCAAGAAATGTTTTTTAGACTGAAAAAACTTAAACCAATTAAAATATATATATATTTTATAAATTAGATAAAAATTAAACATATAATCTTCATTATCGATTCTCATATTCAAAGTTACAAGTTAAATCATACACTATTGAAGATTGATTTTAATATTTGCGAGGAAAACTTTTTATTTCGAGGAAAAAAAAAAGTCAAAATCTACTAAAGTGAAATATTGAGAAGTTAATATCCTCTAATTCAAATCCAAATCCAAATCGTACTTGTAACATGTATATCTTTTATAAAATGATTAAAGCTTACTAGGAATTAATAATCTTATTTTATTTAAGTACTTGAATGCTTATATATATATGGTTTATAAAATTGATATTTTTTATATTTAATAAATAAAAATATGATTGTAATGATAGACTATAGTTCAATTTGAGGCCGACTTATAAGTATAATTGTATAGAATAAAATATAATATGTAACCCGAAGGATTTAAACCATTCATGAATGCATATCCCTTTCATATGGAACCCACAAAGAGGGTATGTTCATCGATAATGATGGCAACTAATATGCTACTTGGAATATACATTTCATTCAATTTCAAAAAGTATAACAACACCGTTAACTTGGATATATATATATATATATATGAAAAAATAAAGGCATATATATATATATATATATATATATAAAAGAAAAAATAAAGGTATATATATATACGCACGCTCGTGGGAAAAATAATTTAAGGTCCCTACTAAGGGAGTGGACCCATGAAGTTTAGGCGGAAGGATTGTTTAGAACTAAGAGGTCAAAGCTCATAATAGGTTAAAGAAATCTCCTTTACTTTTATTTCATGATACCTTTTGTGTGAAACCCTAAGGAAGAAGAAGGTTAGAAATCATGATGGGGCTTTTGTGTGAAACCCTAAGGAAGAAGAAGGTTAGAAATCATGATGGGGATGGAAAGTTTTTTTTGGGTTAAACATTATGATCATCGTTGTCCTCTTTTTATTTGATCATCCCTAAATAGGGTTCAGGATCATGACATGGGGGAATATAAGTAACAACAATATCACCAAAGTTAGGGTTGTCACGTTGGGTTTTGGAAGATATTGGACTGGAATTTGAAAAAGGCGGTTTTCTATGGAGATTTGTGCCATGCAATAAGCTTTTTAATGAGGTATTAAGTTTTTTTTAAATGAAAAAAATAAGCATAAAGTTTCGTACTTCTTATTTTAATGAGGTATTAAGTTTTTTTTTAAATGAAAAAAATAAGCATAAAGTTTCGTACTTCTAAGGATGGGATCGAGGAAGGAAGGTGTAACTTTTTTTTTACATTCTACATATTGGAGAAAACAAGGGAATGAAGTTATGTAGAAAACAAGGGAAGGAAGCAAACTTCCTTATGGAGTAGTAAATGAATAAAATGAAAATGAAACAGCATTAAAGCATTAAAGAAAACATATAACGCAAGAAAACAAACCTCCTTAACTTTTGAAGAAGGGGTAGTAAATAAATAAGTGGAAATGTTTGTTTTTGTAATGGGAAGGGATTACACCGTGAAAAAAAAGGGAAGGGATTACACCGTTCGAGATGAAACGCAATCTCTGGTATTTCTTAGTGAATAGTTGTTTATTAATTTTATGTTATTCGAACATTTTGTTTTTATAAATTATGTGGAATATAAAAATGTTTTTTTAAATACATAGTTGAGGGATATTCAAGCTTTTTCAATGGAAATTTAAGTATAAAGTTTTGTATTTTAATTGATGGAATGAGTAAAGTTAAAGGAAGTTATTTTTTACTTTTTAGGAGAAAAATTAGTGAAGAAAATAAACAAATAACATTAAAGTATTAAAGGCAACCCATAACTATAAGTGTATTCGTGAAATTTCTTTAGTCAATGTTAGTCATGAGATGTATTTGTGACATTTCTTTAGTCAATGTTTAGTTATGAAATGTATTAGAATGTTAAAGATAAAAGGCAAAATTTGGATTTTTCATTTAGTAAATGTTAATGATTTACATGTTCTTTTGACATATTTATTTTTCGAGGATGTAAAAGGCTAGGCGGGAATAAGTTAATGAACATTGACAAATGCCTTTTCTTTGAAATATATATGTCATAGGAATCAACCCTGATGGGTAGCCCAATCGTTTAGATCCCCCCATCTAAAGCCAACCCTCTGTCATGAGGTTGTGGGTTCGATTCTGGTTGGGTCCATCAGTGGCAGGCTTGCACTTATCGACAACCGATTGGTGGTTCCTCCAGTATTGGGTTGAGTGCCAAGTTTCTTTCCACGAAAAAAAATGTAATAGGAATCCATTAAACGCTTTTCCTTATTCCAAGAATGGTACCCAAGGTGAGTTAGATTCTCCTGGGCCCAAAGTCAATATAACAATATACTCATTAAGAGCTTAACATGTCACTTGTGGTAATTGATCCTAGGTGGAGAGGATAACACTCCTCTCATCCACCCAAGCTAAATCCAATTGACAATTAACAGATGTTATACAAATGCCAAATATTTTTTCCTAACTAGGTGAACTCAAGGAGGTTTGTGAAGATGACTTAAAAGGTTATGAAAGGGATTTAAACATGCTTGTTGATTGGTTGAATACATTTCTAAAGTGGAGAAGTTTAGTTGAAATTTCAGGGGCAAAGGAGTAGTGATGATAATCGAATAGCTATATAGATATGACATCCCTGATGTTGAGTTTACTTTGAATAAATATAGTGTTGAATCCTTTTTACTAAAAGGAGTTGCATCAAGCTACTAGCATATTCTCGTAAAATTAAACCCAAGAAACCAACCTAATAACGTGCCATGTAAGTTTGTGAAATTTTGGTTTGTAACTAATGACTCAGCAGAGTCAAGGATGTTGAATGTAATTATGAATATTTTAATTATAAATAAATAAAAAGTGGAGACAACAGCTTGGGAGAGCTGTTAAAAGAGTGTTTACTGGTCAAGTTGGTGGAGGAGACTAGGTGGAGAGCAAATAGACAAGTGGCATCATCCTCAAACACTTCCAATGTTGCAGGTGGCAACCTCCCTACATTTGGGGTCATGATCCCCCAAGAAAGTGGGATCAGAGCAGGTGGCTCAATTAATGACAACTAACCCAAAAAGACCTAGGCAATCTTAATAAAAATGCCCATTGAAGAGAGCTGAGGCTGCTCATTCCAAGAGGAGAATCATTCAGGTGAATGTACTTCAAGGATTTCATTGGGAAGGGAATTTCTGGAAGGTGTTTGAGGGGTAAACCGTAGAGAATGATCTAGTACAGTTATTCAGTTGAAGGATCTTGTTGCTGAGTGCAGAGTTAGTACTGAGTCATTAGACTAGTATTTTGTTGTTTGCTCCACCCAGTCCCCGCCAAGGAGACCAGGAACAAGCTCGAGGGTCCTAAGAAGACGCTGTTTGAGCGCTCTCCAGGAGTTGGTAGGGAGGAACGACCTCCCGACGCTGTTGTCATCCCAGCTTTAAACAGGTTCTACAATCTTTTAATTTGCTGTGTTAAAAGTTTATTTCTGAGAATGAACGATTTACATGTTATGTAGTGAACTGTTAGAATTTATAATCTTTTAGTCGTTGAATGTTGAATCTGTTTTGAATGAGATAATCCTACCTGTGTTTTTCCCCGTCTGGATAAACCAGAACGTACTCTAGCACAGGTAGTGTGTTTAAGATAGATGAAGTTATGATAGAAATCTGGATTGATTAGAGTTATTTTGTATTTCAGAACAATGGAGTAATTTAATTCTGTATATAGATGTTTTTCTGGAAAGGATACTAATCTGTCTAATTAAGTTATGGTTTAAAAACCAGACTATTGTATTAAGAATGCTAGCAAAGAAGTATACATAATACTTTTCAAACAGCAGGTTTATTTCTTTTAATATGTTGACTACTGTAGATAGGTTATTTATCTTATTAAGAACTGTATTTTTTGCAAAATGAAACTACTAACCTGTCACATAGGTAAAAGATTTAACTTAGATAAACACTCATTTATTTCTGTGAAGGAAGAACCAAGTTATTTTACAGAGTTGTTTTATTGTACATACTGCTTAATTATTTCTACAAATGTTCATATTTCAAGTAGGATAATTCTAGTATAGTCTTTTTATAAATAAATTAACTATAGCAATTATAATAATGTAACAATGAAATATTAACAGAATCCTATCTATGTACTTATAAAATAGACTAAGTGCAAGGGTAAATAATATTTAATAAATATTATTTATATATGAACAAATTTATTTAAATAAACTAAACAAAAATTAATCATAAAAGAAAATACAGAGTGGAAACCCTTACAGTATTAACATTAAAAATACTAACATTATAACTTATAGTAATAACATTGAAATTAATAATTAAATAAGCAATAATTTAAGGATTTGGATTTACTTAGTATTTTGAACAAAAAAAATAGAAAATGTTATTACAGTCCTATAAGAACAAAGAAATATAACCATGAAAGTATAAACAACTATATACCTGCAACAAACAAATAATTTAACTTTTATTGATGAACTAAACCTACAGAATAAATGAAAGAATTTACTTTATACACAGGTCACTAACAAGACTCAACTTTGCTCAAACATTCGAGCTTTTAAACAAAGTACTATAATAGAAAGAATTAACATAATACAAATTAATAATATAATTTAATTCAAGATAATTTTAATAAGTGAAGATTTATTAACACAGTCGAAATGGGGTAAAAACCCTATTATTCAAAATTACAGTAAGAGCATCAAAATAACCGAGTCCGAGCTCAAGAGAGTCAAATCTCTTCACTTAAAGTTTAAACAGAGAATGGCTTGCCATGCCGCAAATATTCTTTACATAACTATACACAAAACTGGTAAAAACAAAATTTACAAGTCACGACATAAGCCGTAAAACCCTACCAACAACAAGGGTTTTGTAAAAACTAAACAAGCAAACCGAGAATAGTAAACCACGAAGGGTCACTTGCAGGCCACGACCAACCGAAACTATTCCATAAAGAAATGAACAAGTATGGATTGCCATGGGTTGACCAGGGCTTACCTGTACCAAGAAGCCGACCCTATTCTTGGTATCAGCTGCAAAGAGGGTTGTAAACCGTCACCTGTGAAGACAAGAATTCACAACATTAATATTTGCATTATATCAAAAACTGAGTTAATAACAAATTTAAGAAACTGTTAAGAGAACTTTTCTTACCTGGAAACAAAGGTAATGCAACCACCAACGAACAGGAGCTCCGTCGCCAGCAAGACGAAAAGCAAACCCTTCATCTCTCTTGTGACAGAGACGGTTCCAGCGTGTGCCCAAACCACTGCTAGCAGCAGCAAGGAGAAGGGAGCAACGACCAACCAAGAAGTGAATAGTGAAGCTCGCACTGTCATCACATTGCGAAGTATGAGTATCCATACTCTTGAAACCCCATGACGGAGATAAGGCTGAGACAAAAGCAAATAACCCCTTTAAACAATCCCAACAAGCAAGCCGTGGAGGAGCGAACCCAAGGAAACTACACACAGGACAAGATGTAAGCAAAAATGTCACGGCTCTCCTCAAATCTTGCAGGATAAACTCACAATGCAGGCAAGGTTTCAAGGACGATGAAGGAGGACAGAATATTGCAAAACAGGATGCAAAGCTCGTTCTTTTTACAGAAGGGAAGCATGGCGGCCAAGACACAGTTGCAGAGCAGCCTGAAGGCCCGAAATCCACGGGGAAGAATGACAAAGAGTAGAGTTCGTAAACCCTTATACTCCCAACACTTGGCCGAGAAGTAACCACGTGGTCTCACAATTAAATCAACCATGCAGTGGGTAAATTGTATAGTTTCCTACATACAAATGATTTCCAATTATTTAAAAACTTAATCTTTGCACAATCATATAGTATTGCAATCATTTAGAAAGGTTCCACACTATCACGGAGTCAACCTACGATTGCATGACTTAAACAATGAACCTTGAAATCATTTGCCAAGATTATAGTATAGTCATTGTATAGTTTGGGATGAGGGAAAATTCAAAGACTTGTTTTTATACATAACCTTACGTAATTCCATCGATGGAGTGGACTAACATTCATCCCTTTCCATAATAAATTATCTTGTAAACTTATATTTGATATGTTTTTCATATTGATCCCTTCGTTGACCGAGATAGTGATGCAACCCTATAACCTTTATTCTTACCCAAAGTATTTTATGCTTGGAACTTTAGTTTATGAACTTTATAACTATATATTTATTCACATTAAGCTTTTTGTTAATCATGAAATCGATGCAATATAATAATTGATATTCTTGCCCAAAGTATATTTATGCATAAAAGATTTAGTTCTTCTCTAATGGAAAATCCATTTAGTCATAGCATAAATAGTATAGTTACAAACATCGATAAGCCTTGTGCTATCGTAATTGAGTTTCTGATGAAGATCTTATGATACTTGGGAGATGCTAATAAAAAGGCTATTACATCACCTAGCCAAACTATGATAATAAAGTATTTCTAACTGACTTTGCATAGCTAATCATATTGTCACCAACATTTATGTTGTGACTTGATAATGTTATAGAACATAGTTTTAATTACGATCATGAACTCTATAAACCTTATCTGTTTATAACCAGAATTACTGGTAAACGTAAATGCATTATAAAGAAGATAGTTTGTGTGTGTATCGTTGAGTATCATAGAAATTATAGATCAGTGGGTGGAAAATACTCGGATGATGGCTATGAATCCTTTTCATAGCTCAGATCAATAAAGTTTAATAACTTTTGGCTATTTACCAACCATGACAAGTACTTTTAGCTTCTCCATGTTTTCGATTAGTAACATAATCTTTTAGAACTGTCTAGTATTTGCATGAGGTAATAAATTGATCTCTTTTGAAGAATTGACATAAGTTAAGTAATGTGGTCAGAGGCTTAATCCAAAAGAAGTATTATAAAATAAAATAAGAAACTGGAGCGGAACCATCCCACTAGACTCTAAGTCCTTAGGACTTGGTATTTCACTGTAATGTTTAGAACCTTATAGGCAACAATCTTCATTATAGAAGATGAATAACCAGCAGTTGCTTATACTAATATTATAAGTTGATAATGTATTTTACTGTTAGAACAATCATTACAACATTACAGGTTATACACTCTAGGTGAAATTAACTTATGACAAAGATCACAAGTGGTGAACCAGAAGAATAAATACTGTTGCTATTTACATACAAGAAAGAAACTCTTCTATATATATATCGTTGACAAAAATAATTGAAAGAAACAAACTAATTGTTTTACCTCATAGAAGTAGAGTGATATGTAACAGTTTATTTACTGAGCTTTTTATTTTGCAAATAGAAATACAACTGAATGCTTTATGGAATTAAAAGGCGTTACTCGATCATTCATACATGTAAACCTGTAAGGGCAAGTAAGCTTTATGCGTGAGCTTAAAAGCTAAGTAAGCCCTAGAATCCAAGACAGTTCCACCTACTTGTCACAAATTAAAACTCATCAGCAAACTTAAAGAGGAATTATTGCACAAGTTAAACCTAACCTTGTATTAAAAAGTAGAATGCTAAGTTACTTAATTAAGATTATGTATTAACTAATCTGGTAACCAATTCTTTGATAGATAACTGTTAGCTGTTAGCATATCACATTCTCAACATTTTATGCATTTTCAAAATTTTAAATTTTTACGAAAATTTGGGGTTTTGACACCTAGTGTGGATGTGGAGCCTTCGTGACAACCCAAACTTCTGGACTCTAGGTCCTTTGTGAATATCTTGAACTCAAGTGTGTCTTCATACTCTGGGATGGGTATTGTTTCACATTATTTTATGAATTATAGTATTATTCTCTCTTTTCATTTTATCTCCTACTGCCATAAGTAGGACATACACCTTAAGTAACACATATCTATTCTATGACGAACACCTTATGGCTACAGTTGTACACTTCATGAATCTTCATGTGTCCTTGCTCTTTCTAGATCACCTTGGTTGCACATGTAGGTTGCCATATATGCATTCAGTATTTGGAGCCATATCTTCATTTTCTTCTTTTGTTAAAATTTTTATAAATCTAGATGACCTTCTTAAGTCTCTTTAATTTCTCATATATGCATCTTTTACATTGGTACATGGAGTGAATGATTGTGCATACTCCCATAATCGTTGGGTTAATGAATCAATTGTAACTCTTAGTTTGATTAAGTGTATTTGTCATAGTTGTTAAGAGTGCTCATATCTCATAGAGATAAGCTGAGATTGAGATAATCTCTTCAGTGAAATTAGGAATGATTGTTAAGTGATTATAGAAGTTGATTGATTCAAAAGAAGTTGGTTATTCATGTATAAATATGTGTTTTTAAATAAAGTGTTTGAGCTAGTTTGTGCATTATTGTCAAATCCTTATCTTGCTCCATTTTTGTTGGTGGTTTACAACTTCATCATTTGGTATCAGAGCCGAGTTAGAGAGTCTCAGAGGTGGTGTGATAGAAATTTACTCATTTAGAGGAGTGTGTCATTTTTGGATGCATGCATTCATGCCACAAACACTAATAATAAAGATTCGCTTGGCTTCTGAATGCAAGTTTCTATGATCTTTCATCAACAAGGCCAATCTTGCTAAATTTTTTGGCGTTGCAGGAGAGGCCAACATTTAGGGGAATGTATTGTGTAGTCTTCAATCCACTAGACCACCATTGTGCATAGACTGACATTGTCTAGATGATGTTCTCTTGTGTTTTAATATGGGTTCATGTCCCTTTTGAATATTTCTAGTGGATCAATGGACTCCGAGACTCATATGTTACACTGTCATATTCATTGCTTACGGGAGATCTATTGAAGACGTCAGTCTAGTTCATTCAATGGATGTTTGTATTGTTCAAAAAATTGAGCCAACACATTATATGTAGCATGATTAAACAACAAGTTTTTGAATGCAGTGGTTGAAAATTCCTCCAAAATAATATTATATAAAGCTATAAGAAGTGGTTTAAAATTGATTGAATTTAGCATACTAATTACAAGTGAGGTGTGAAAGTGGTAACTATTGAAATTGTAAGGTGTGAAACTTTTAAAATTATTAGTGGTAACCTTGGGAAAAGTCGTAGATTTGTAAAAAGGTTCAACATTGGCCTATTTTGTACAAGAAAAGTTTGTAAAGGGTTCATATTGCCATTCATCTCCTTTATAAAAAATGAGATTTGAATGTAATTGCACAAGTGATGCACCCATATTTGTACGTACTTAAATTAATAAAAATATATATTTTTGGTGGTGGCTAAGTCCCATTCTAGGACATTGGTTTCTCTTTCAGAGCTGATGTGGAACTTATATTCTCTCTCTCTCTCTCTCATTGTGACAAGCAACATTGTGTTACCTAAAGTCACTAGTACAAATTATTTCTACTAGAGCAAAACATGCAACCATTATTCATCACTAAAGATATATGGGATCTTGTAACCGATGGCTATGTACTTCCTTCTGATCAATAACATAAAGCATTGGATGCTAATGGAAAAAAAGCTTTAAAAGAATTAATAAAGAGACATAATGAAGCGCTTTCTCTTATAGGCAGTATAGTTGATGAATCTGTATTACCAAGAATCAATGCCGCAAAATCATCTAAACAAGCATAGGTTATATTAAAGACTACATATGAAGCTGTATCAACAGTTAAATTGTAAACGTTAAAGTTAAATTTGATAATGAAAATATGTGTCGTTATGAATGAGTGAATGCTTATATCACAACAATGTTATAATTTTGATGGTTATACAATATCTTAAATTTTTTAGCATCATAACATCATAACATAAGCAAAGGATCACTGAAAGAAAGACAAGCACAGCCACACAAAAGAACACAAAGATTTATCCTGGGAAACCCTTGTTGGAGAGTAAACCCAGAAAAATTTCCTCTATTTAGAACTCGACCATGTACAGTGTAAAACCCCAAGAACAAGAATATCAACTCCCCTTCTGCAGTATACTCTCTCTCTCTCTCTCTCTCTCTCTCTCTCTCTCTCTCTTGCATAATGCCTGAGTGAGAAGTGTGTGTGAACAAGAGAGGCACCTCATCTATTTATATTCAACGGGTTAGTGACTTAATTACCTAGCTAGGTTGGCCAGGTTCTCTAATTAGGGCCAACCTACCTAGGAAGACTCAAAATAACACTTATAAAATATTTTTGTGGGTATAATTTCCCCGACTTACAACGAAGGTTTTACCTCATGACTTTTACATGACCAATTACATCAAGGACATTTCCGAATGAAGGAATAGCATCTCTGAAGGAGAAATACAATAAATGTAAAATAGAATATCTTATGAACTTACATTTATTTCACACTCCCTCTTAACTAGGAAGGCATTCTTCATCAGCAACAACCACAACGACAACTATACAACTTACTTGTTCACTCTATATGTCATAGGAAGTTTTGGAACGACATCATACATCTTCATCATCAATTTGGAACTGCATTATCATCAACATCATTAGTATGTGGATACTGGGACATTATCATCATCATCAGTATGTGAGTACCGGTGCATCATCATCATTAGAAGCATCATCAACAACATCAGTATACAAATGCTGGAATCAAAACAGAGTGTTGGCATCTCATCATCTTCATCAACATGGAAATGTTGGTATCAACACAGATTGTTGGCATTTCATTGTCTTCATCAGCATGGAAATGTTGGTATCAGCACAAAGTGTTGGCATCTCATCGTCTTCATTAGCATGGAAATGCTTGTATCAAAACAAAGTTCTAGCATCTCATCATCTTTCCCTTAGGACATCTAAAGCATCATCATGGAGAGTTCTCTGGTAGATCAACTCATGGGTTTGTCTGACTTACTAATCCTTTCGGGCCAAACAAGCCTTGTTAAACAGATGGATATCCCTGGGGACCAAACATGCCTTGTTTGGCTTACTAACCCTTTCGGGCCAAACAATCCTAGCCATACATACTAATCCCCCTAGTATCAAACAGGTTTATTCTAGCTTACTAACCCTTTCGTCCAAACAAGCATAACCATACATACCCTACCTAGGATGAGCTACCACACCGCTGTGACAAGAAACCTACTACATCTTTCTCACTCCCTCTTTTGAGGGAGGTCCTTTTGGAATACACCAAGCTTGTCTCGAAATTATTCAAACTTTACATGAGACAGAGGCTTAGTCAACACATCAACAACTTGTTCTTCATCATTCTTCTATTGTACATCTGCAAATTCATCGTACATCTACAACTTCATCGTACATTTGCAACTTCATCATTCTTCTATTGTACATCTGCAAATTCATCGTACATCTACAACTTCATCGTACATTTGCAACTTCATCATTCTTCTTTTGTACATCTGCAATTGCATCTTTCTTCTCTTGTACATTTGCAACTGCATCTTTCTTCTCTTGTAGGTGATTGCATAGGATTCCTCCTACAAGTCAAATATAGTTGCATGATTAGAAACATTTCATAACATGACAAATTTTTATGCATAAAGATATATGTCATACAATCATGCAATTATTTTAGCTAATACAACATTCATCCATATCCCATATACATACAATAAATTTCTAGATGCATTCCATCTCTACCAAGATATAATTTCGAGTGTGAACTACTCCCAACATGTCAGCAAAGAGGCTTCATTCTAGATAAGTAGCAATGGAATGGTGTACAACACCATAAGCCACTTACCCATCACATGCATATTAGTAGTAAACTACAAATATTCTAACATGCATAATACATTTCATGAATCTAGGAACATATCTATGTACACAATCAAACAATATCATTTAAGTAAGTAGATATATAGGAAATGACAATCCAAATACTTGTCTTGGTTTATTTGGTATACTTCCTCTTGATCTTTGTCTCCTTGCATGAATTACTGACAACATGATCTACTTCATCGTCTGATTCTGAGGACTTGTTCCTATCTTGCTCATGATTGGAAATCCTAAGCAAGTCTTCTTACACCACAGATCACATCAAACTGTGTATTGGTGTTGAATCTGTGTGTCTTACAAGTGCATCCCTTCTTATCCAATGCTCAAATGGATAAGAGTATTATCTTCATCTTCATCTTCATCGGTAGAATACTTCTAGATCATATTTCTCATCACTTAAGGAATCTTCCCTTGCTTTCTTCTCAGCTACAATATACTGAGAGAAACACTCATCTGCTTTTGGCAACATGTGGGAGTGCTCCTTTTGTTTATAACACTTCCAACCTAATATAAGTCATCATATCTATGCAGGAAGATCATCTGGGCTCTCGCATATATGAGGCCATACTCAATTATATCCTTCAAGTAGCACACCACCTGCTTTTCCACAACCATGTGAACACATCTTAGCTCCATAAAGCAAATGTCCGACTTCAAGTTCCTCAAGTACATCGATGAACCACTCTTCTGCCTATAGACCATGGCATCAACTGTATTTGGAGTAGGATGACATAGCAACTTCAAGTTAGATGCCATCGGTGTAGCTATAGCCGAACATCTTGAACCTCTTCAATGTCTTGACTGCATATTTTCCTTAGCTAAGGAAAATTTCCCCAGTATTTCTAATCCCAAGAATCATGTCAAGATTCTCAAATTCTGAGATCTATTGTAGTCACTCCCTCTGAAGTGGAGCACCACCCTCCTTCTGCATCGATACATTGGAGTGAGAGGTAGCCTCCTCTGTTGCTAATATTCTATTTATCCATCTATGTCACCTCTCAAGGTCATTGGATATCAATATCCTCCAGCTCCTCATGTGTTATCCCATGGGTGCCCGCTGAGCTTGTACAAATCCTTCTGTGCATAGGTAGTTCTCTATAGAGAGTCCCAAATCCTGGAAGTTGCTCGATCTGTTCTTCTACTTCGATTACACCAATTGGCTAGTGTAATATCCACCACTGAAGAGGTGTGTCTAGCCCCTAGAGAAGTGTCTTGCCATAATTAACTCTCTCTTTCCAAGGGAAAGCACAAACCTTGCTTTGTATCTCTTGATACTTCCATATGTTGTATGCTTGATCTCGTAGATCTACTTTGAGGACTTTAGAAAACTTCCCTTCAGGTCTCCAAACATCATTCTACATGATCAATTGGTACTTCTTGATCATATCATCCTTCCATTCTTTCTTCTTGGGACATTCTTTCGCAAGGTGTCCTTTCTCATCACAACTGAAACATATGAGTTGTGAGAGGTCCTTCTTTTGAAGTCCTTTTATTCTTGTGAGAATGTTCTTTCTCTTCTTGGCATGAGTTTTTAGGGCTTGATTGTCATATTCATCCATCTCTTCTTCTTTTGTTATCAATCGAGATTCTTCTTATGTGCATTACTCCATAGGTAAGTTTTCTTCTAGAACAGAAGCTGCAACAAGATTTCATCTTCGGCCTTTCCAAGTTTCAACTCGCACACAAGGTACAACAAGATTTCATCTTCGGCTTGTCGAAGTTTCAACTCCTAAGCATTTTCCAAACTCGAGTTATAACAAAAATGCCAAGATGACGAAATTTTCATTCTAGGGTTTTCAAGCATGAAACCCTAATCTCCAGTAGTTGCAGTTGTAGCAATGTTTCGGATCCAGAAAGACTTCTTTTAATGTGGCTCTGATACCATGTTATAATTTTTATGGTTATACAATATCTTAAAACAATTAGCATCATAACATCATAACCATAAGCAAAGGTTCACTGAAAGAAAGATGAGCACAACCACACAAAAGAACACAGAGATTTATCTTGGGAATCCCTCATGGGGGAGTGTAATGTCCCGGTTTTGACCCCGTTACATTAGATGTATATGATGTATATATTGTAATGATCATGGTGTGGAGCTAAAGGCCAAGGCCCCACCATTGATCGGTAATGCTATGTTTTGGATTCAAATTGTCACCGATGGTATATCGGGGCATGCGGCATATATTATGATGGTCATCATGTAAAATATGCATCTACAATTAATTGAAATAAACACAACCAGCTACGGTCGCGGCAACTAAATCGAAAGGGGCATGATTTTCACAAGGATAAGGATATGGGGAAAAGCCAAAATGTCTATGAGAAGACCCATCAAGATGTCAACTACCTTTCTTGTCTTTTTCCCCAATCATTTATTTCTGCCAGAATGTGGTTGAGTTAGTTATTGCATGGAATGGGAAGAGTATGAGCAAAAAAATTCGAATTGGGCAGAGAACCATTTTTTGAAAAACATGTCCTGACTTCCTTGGCAAGGAAAATGCCCAAAAACGTATGCCATTCTGCCATGCATCCACGTTTTCCATTTTTCCTCACCATTCTCCTTCACGTTGGGGCTTTTGGGAGCAGCTGGAGTTTTTCCTGTGTTTTTCATTCCACGTTTTTGGTGGTTGGATTCATTTTTCCCATGGATGGGAGGTCATTTTTGTAGTGCTGGGGATTGGGTTGTTTTCCTCATGTTTTGGGAGCTGCTGGTGCATTTTCCATTCACGTTTTTATAGCTTCATGTGTTTTTACCATGGCTGTGAAGGGCCATTCACGTTTTTTGCTGTCTCACCGACTATTGGTCTCACGCACAGACTATTTGGGGCTTTTTTCCCTGCTGTGAGTTGTGCTCACTGATAAGCTTCAAGGCTGTGTGTTTTCCCCCATGTTGTGAGTCGTTTTTGCTGTTACGTTTGGGGACTGTTGTAGATGGGTTGAAGTCATTTTTCCCTGGTTTAAGCTGTAATAGCTAAATTAATTGCTAGAGTGCAATGGCTGGTCTTCGGACTGTGAGAGGAGCAGAGATGTTGGCTTAGATTTGCTTGATAAACCTGGTGGCTGGAAACCACACAGACAGAGCTAGAGGGCTGGCCTTCTTCTCCATCACCCCTGAATAGCACTGGAAGGGAATGCAGGGCCTGAGGGACTGTGTAGAAGAGAAGGGTCTGATTCCTTGTGTTGGGTGTGGATGGGTGTCTTAGAGGTCAGGCTAGTTCTAGTGTAGGTGTTCTTGGCTCTGTAATGAACTCACCAGCTTAGCAAATTGCCTTCATCAGCTCCTTAATGGCCTGATAAACCCAACTTTGTTGGCTTGGCTATGTGTTTTGTGTATCCTGGCTAGGTGTAAGCCTGCTAGTTCCCTTATTCCTTGGAGAATCATGCCCAGCTTGGGGGTGGCAGCGCTGCTGAGAGATTAAGGAGCACGCTGGCCTATGGTTGGGTGGAACGTTGCAGCGACGTAGCTGGTTGAGGAAGAAGTTCTTCATAAGATAAGTGCTCTCTCCATTTTACTTCTGCAACTGTAAATTCTGTTAATGAAAATGAAATGAACATGTTGAAAGAATGCTTGTTGGAATGTATGATGTTTCCGCTGTGTCTAATAGATAATTGCATCTGTGCATGATAATTTCTCATATGTGCATAATTAAGTTCAATGCATACGTTTAAGCATTCTGTTTCCAGCAATTTTTAAGCTTGTACATGTTCATGGGCGGTTAGCCCGGTCTGATAAAGCTAGTAGTCGCGTCCTCTACGCCGGTCGGAGGCATGGGGACGTGACAGGGAGAAAACCCAACAAAACTTCCTATATATAGAATTCAACCAAGTATAGTGTAAAAACCAAAGAACAAGATTATTAGCTCCCCTTTTGCAGTATATTCTCTCTCTCTCTCTCTCTCTCTCTCTCTCTTGTGCATGTGCGCAATGCTTGAGTGAGAAGTGTGTGTGAATGAGTGAGGCACCTCACCTATTTATATCCATCAAGTGTGTGACTTAATTACCTAACTAGGTCATCTAGGTTCTCTAATTAGGGTTGACCTACCTAGGAAGACTCGAAAATAACATTTATAAAAAACTTTTGTGGGTACTATTGCCCCGACTTACAACAGAGGTTTTAGCTCATGACTTTTACATGACCAATTACGACAAGGACATCTTTGAACAAAGGAATAACATCCACGGGGGAATACAACAAAAGTACAATAGAATATCTTATGAAGTTACATTTCTTTCATAAAACAATGCAAGATATTGTTAATCAAACAAGGCCATTAGCTGAAGATATCCCTAAAAGAAGAATGCCTGAAAAAAATTCAAGTAGTATTTTGTCTAAATACCAAGTGGTTGCCACCACCATTCTTATTTCCAAAGGTTTAAAGACAATGAGAATTGATGAATTGATAGGTTACTTGTTAATGGTTTAAGAAAACACTACAAATGAGCAAATGGAACATGATCTTTTACACTAGATATAGACGAAGAGGAGGAAGCAGACGACAATATCAATCAAAGTAATCATAATATTAATACATAAGAAAAGATAAGATAATTTTATTAATGTACGACTAATGGCCACAAAAGTAGGTCAAAGGGAATGTTGAGTACAATGATGTCAATACAATGTTGGAGTACCAAAAGATCTCCTATAAAAGGAAAGATGCCGAAAGTGAAGTGCAATAAGACAAAGTAGAGTAGTAGAAAGTGAAACCTGCTTCGAGGCATGAAGAACCCTAACCCTCAAGCTCAAATATCTATGCTATTGATGGAGTGTATTGTAGGAGAAGATCCAAGGACAAGATGAACGAAAACAAAGGAAGTAATCTGTCTTGAAATGGATCCATCCAAGCTTGAATGAAGAAAGTTGAGTATAGTCATTTGTCTCGAGCGCAACCTAGTATGGTGACTGGAACGTTCATTGCACTACTAACCTATACCATTAGAGGTAGTGCACCGATACGGTCTAGGGGATCTCACCTGTCTCCTAGAAGGAAGACCTAATCTGGCCATGTCACAAATCTCATGGGACAACAGACGGTCCCACGGGTCTACACTAATATGGAGTCGGAGTCTGAGTTGATGCCAGTCTATCTCTTAATTCCCCTTACTAAGGGTAGCACCTGGAAGAAGAAGGTGAATTGCCGAATAGGGTCTGGTCTTGTAGGAGGACAAAGAGTATGGTCCCTGAGCCTGAGGACCTCCTGTATGTATAAGGCTAGATATCGTTGATCTGGGTATCTAAAGAAGCCTGCGAGGATCTGAGTCCCCTTGAATAGGAAGTGGAACCCCCCCCTGTTCTCATAGTAAATGAGGCACTGGAAGATGAAGTGATCCTCAATATTGACCTGCTGTAGTTGGCATAATTAGCAAATCCTGTCTTGTGGATAAATCTGGTCGTCTATCTCTACCCAAAGTATATGAGAGCCCACTATGAGCTAGCCTAATTCCAATAATTATCAAGGAAATGCATCCACTTCAAGAGGCAAAGGAAGAAGTCCAAGTCAATTTTTTAGATGAGGAAGCAAAAAGGATCTTGTGGAAGAGGAAGAGGAGAAGATCAATCTAGAGAAAGATTAGGTGTACAATTCCACTACTACAATCGATTTAGTCATTTTGAGAAAGACTACAGACATAAAATGCATGATTTAGTTAAAAAAAGGGTGCCAATATTGTCGTTGAAAAAACTAGAAATGAGAAGTTATTTTATCTCAAGTTAAATGGCACACAATGAATAAAGTGAGGCATGGTAATACCGATTCAAGATGTTCAACACACCTGACATCTTAGGAGGAGTTGTTCACAAAAATAGATGGGAATAATTATGGTAAAGTGATATTTGGAAACAATAGTGCTTCAATGGTTAAAGGGAAAGGTACAATGGCAATCCAAGCATTGAATGGCAAGAAAAAGTCTATAAAGGATACAAATGTTGACACCGGCATTTAAAAAGAACCTACTTTCTATAAGGAAAATGATGGAGCAGATCTACAAGTTAGTATTTAATAACAAAGAATGCTTAATCATGGATGAACTCAACAAAAATGCAGGTGTGGGAAGAGAATAAATGGCTGCAAATAGGCTTTTGAAACTCACTTTTGCCTCAAGCAAGTCACAAAGTTTAAAGGCTATAGAAGCAATGAATAATAAGCTTTAGCATTTACGAATGGGACATCTAAATTTCAAGAATTTGGAGTTCAAAAGCAAGACTAATATAGATAATGGTCTTCTCTATCTTGAAGTTGAAAATGAGATTTGTAAAGGATGAATACTAGGGAGACAAAACAAGGAGAGTTTCTCAAATAGAGATTTGAAAGTCAAAGATCGTATTGCCTTGGGACATTCAAATCTATGTGGTTAGATGGAGAATTTGTTCTTTGAAAAGGCACGATACTTTCTAACATTTGTTGATGATTATTCCAAAAAACATGGGTATATTTTTTCCAAGAAAAGTCAAATGTCTTTCTACATGTTGTTCAATTCAAGAGATAGTTGCAAAACAAAGTGGCTTGAATATTCTCAATCTTATAGAACAAATAATATGGGAAAATATAAATCTAGTGAATTAATGACTTTTTGAAAGATGAATGGTATAAAGAGAGAATTTACCAATTCGTATATTCCTCAATAAACTGGTGCTGCAGAAAGAAAGAATACGACCATTGTTGAGATGGCAAGAAGTATATTGAAGACAAAGCAACTTGGTAATGAATTATAGGCTAAAGCAATTCATACAACAATCTACACTTTGAACATGTGTCCTACAAGAGCAATTTTGGATTTGACTCCAGAGGAAGCATGGTCAAGGTACAAACCTAGTGTTGCACACAATATAAATTTTTGAAGGATTTCATATGTACATTTGTGTCCCTAAAGAAGATAGGAAAAAATTGGATGATGAAATTTTTAAGTGTATTTAAATTGGGTGTAGCATAGAAACAAGAAGTTACAAGTTATTTGATTCCCAAGAGAAGCAAAGATGTTGTGTTTGATAAGAAAGGAATTTATCGACAAATAGATGTTCAAAGCAACGATGAAGTTGTCGTTGGTGATGGATCCAGTTCTAACACAGATGAAAGCAAGAGGAAGACTAAGTGGCTAGTTAAAGGACATTCAAATAATAACATGTTCGATAGAGATTTTGAGAGAAGAATCACTAGATCACACAACATTATAAATTTTACTCGTATCAATAATGAAGTGGATGAACAACATCGTTATGCAGAAGCATCAAGTAAAGATGAATGGAATGAAGCAATGGAAGCATAATTTAATGCTTTGGTGAGGATTCAAGGAATGATACATACTTAATTAGTTGATCGAAATGAAAGGATGTGATTGGTACTAAATGGGTGTATAAGATTGAGTATAAATTTGATAAGACTTTAGTATAAATTTGATGGCACAATTGACATGGTTTCTAGACTTGTTTCAGATCCTCAAGATTTACATTGGAGAGAAACCAAGATAATTCAGAGGTAACTATGTGGTGCAGTTGGCTATGGTTTGGTAAATAAATCTACAGAGGATTTCAGGTTATTGGTCATGTAAACTTAGATTGCGTGGGCTGCATGGATGGAAAAAAGTCTACTTCATGTTATACATCTAGCACGGGCTTTGTAATAGTTGCATGGAGAACAAAGTGGAGTACAACCTACAGTTTCACTCTCCATAGCAAAAGTGGAGTACAAAGCAATGACTATAGAAGCATGTGTAGCAGATTGGTTGATAACAATTTTCCAGGATATACATGAGCAACAACAACCACCAATATAGTTGATTTGTGATAATATAAGTGTTATTCAGAAGGCTACGAATCCAACGTTTCATAGCAAACAAGACTAAGCACATTGAGATACCGTACCATTTTGTTTGAGATTTAGGTCAGGAAGATGTGCCTGAGATTTTATATTGCAGAACAAAAGACCAAGTTGCAAATGAAAAGTTCTACAAATTCAAAGATTATTTGGGAATCTCCCCAAATGATCATGATGGGGGATAAATTTTGGTTTAGTGGATTATTTGAGAGGTCCTGAGTCTAATTAAGTGTATTTGTTATAGTTGTTAAGAGTGCTCATATCTCATAGAGGTAAATTGAGATTGAGTTAATCTTTTGTGAGTGAAAGTAGGGAGGATTGTCGAGTGATTATAGGGATTGATTGATTCATGACAAGCTAGTTATTCATATATAAATTTGTCTCTCTAATAAAATGTTTGAGCTGGTGTGTGCGTTATTGTCAAATTCTTGGAATGCTCCATTATTGGCTGTTTATAATTTCATCAATAATTACGAACTAATCAAATTTCTATGCTAAGAAAAAGTTGTAATACATTGACTTTATTTCTAATGACCATTGTGACTTAACAATCTAAACCAGTGTTGCAAATAGTTTGAAAATATTGCCAACAACGCAATATATCAGTGTTGCACATATCGACGATATATTGAAAATATTGGATATATTGTTGAGTCTTTCCCCCTTCCGATATATCGAAACTAAAAAAAATCTCAAGATTTCCAATATATCAAAAATTAAAAAAAATGCAACATTTCTGATATATTCCGACATATTCCGACATATTTCAATATTTTTTAATATAATCTGATATATTCAAATATGTCGGCCTGCTGTTGGAAAATGCAAAAAAGGGTTCATTTTCATAGTTCATACCATCCATTTTTTGTAGATTTGACATGTTGGAAACTACATCTAAATTATGTTGAAGCTAGGGCTTCAACAAGACATATTTATTTTTGAATAAGGAGGCTAAAACAAAGTCCTACCTGTTTACTTTTCTTGTTGTTCTTATTTTATGCTCTTAACTTGACAATAATGATTTAAATGATTATTTTATTATATGCTTTCATTGTAATGGTGTTTCAATGAAAGAATATATCATGCATCAAATCTTGGAGTATGATACACCTAGTTGTTTTAGCATGTTGACAAGTAGAGCACCTTTTCAGTGGCCTACATTGGTTAAGTTTTCGGCAATCTAATCAAGCATACATAGATTAAATGTTGCATGTTGTAAAAACGGTTCTCACTATCTCCACTCACTTATTCCCAGCCCTCCTTGTTCCCTTATTCACTCCATTTTCCCAACCTCGATAAGAGTTGGTCTCATTCCTCCTTCCAATATGTTTATAAAAACCATACTACAATTTTTGTTTTTTTGAATTGACCCTTCACAAGTTCACATCACCACGAGACTTATTTGCATGTACGTTAGCAAATCTAAGTTTCATTTTAGAAACGATAAGTGACCACTTGACATCTTATGCAACTTATTTATTTGTTGTATCATCATATTTACGTAACAATGTGTCTATTTGATGTTGTTGTTGCTTAATTAGATGTTTAAAAAATTGAAAAAATGAGTATTTTTGTTTTTTCTTTAATCTTGCAACACTTTTCGAGATTTTCGATATTTTCTGCTGATACCACCGAGAAGCTATATTCTAGACCCTCACTGATACTTTCCCCGACACCATATATTCAACATTGCAATATATCATGATTCTCTCAACTCAACAATATATTGCCAAAAAAACATGTTTTTTTCAATTTTTTAAAATATCATGATATTTCTTTAAACATTGTGATATATCAACAAACAATATTGCAAGAAATTGGAAAATATCATCAAAATCATCAGATTTTTGGTTGTTTGGATTTTTTTGCTCAATTTGCAGAGGGAAAGCAAGGGATTGACAACAACGCAGTTATCCATTATTACATTTGTCGATAAAACAAGTAGAGGGTGGGGGTTGCTTCAGATGTCTATAAAATTAGAAAAAAATGAACAATTTTATATTTTTTTAAATTTGTTGATAATTTCCCCATTGTTGTCTGTAAGTTTATGTCCATACCCTTGGTGATATATTTTGTTGACATGATATTTGCAACATTGTTCTAAACTTAAAGTACTACATATGACCATTACATGTATACACGAATACCCTCATTCAATGGTCATATTAAACACAACTACTCGTCGTAAAAAAATACCAAATTATTTCGACCAAGCAAGTAGTAGAATTTGGCTACAAATAGTAAACTGGGTTTAGCTTGAGTGATAGATAAGATAAGATATGATAATTGTATTAATCTTTGAGAAATGACCACAAATAGGCCATATCCTATTATGTACATCAGTGAGAATACAATGTGAGAGTTCTAGAACAACTCTTGAAAAATAATGATAAGCAAATCTAGCCTATGCAAGAAGGAACCAAAGCCAAAGTTGTGACATGGTCACTCTTCTTGAGTTGACTGTTGATTGGGAATCTTCATAAGATAATTGTTTCTTGGGGCTAGCAAGGTACCAACAATCTCATTCTTACATATGGGTTCGACGGTGAGAGGCATACGAGTTGGAGGGTGGGAGCTTAGAAACAAGGGAAAAAGAATTTGTCTACCACTCATGTTTGAGTAGTTCAACAAATAGCCTCAAAGTGAGGTGGACAACTTCCCATTTGATGTGTTCTCTTAGTATCATGTACCTCTCTTTAATATTGCCACAACTTGAGAAAAATATTCCTACATACCTTGTATATGGCATGATAGATATCGAATCATCAACCATCTAATCATCCACTAACTCACTACCCAAATAAGAGTAAAAATGGATAAATAAATCAACTTTCCTGCCATCAATCTTGAATCTATTTTTCCCTCCAATGAATGCACCTCTCAAAACTTCAGTATATAAGATACTAAGTTGACATAAAACTTGGGATCGAAGGTGAGATCAAGGATGGGGATGGGGACGCCACTTTTTGAAATTGCGGAGTTGGGTACGTTGGGTGTACTATAGACCTATATATATATATGAAATTCAATAATTTTTATTGTACACATATATTCATGTTAATCCATATGAATCCAAACTATTATACACAAATATGCAAAGTTTCTCACGCATATAGCAAGAGTGCGTACAACTTAAAAAACATCAAGTGTAATCCATATCCGACTCAAAATATATAAACAAAGAGGCTAAATGGCCTATAGAGTCCAAAAAACTTTATGCTACAACAAATAATTACAAATCATCAAAATCATTGGATATATTGGGACCCTATTCATCAATAGCACCCTGTGCCTGCCTCCTCTAGGCTCTAGTCCTTTCCTCTACCTTGAATCTCGAAGTTGATCCTCCAAGGACATTAGTGTACACCCTATAATTTTCATGAAACTTCCAATTCCTAATCCAAGCGTTAAAATAAGGTAGAAAAATATTCCCATGTAAAATAACTTAATAAGTGATTTTTCTCGAGTGAAAGGTACATTTTTTATTAAGGTCATGACAGAGAAGTTCAACATAAGCACTGTCAACATCAAGGTACATAAAGAGGTTGATGTGCTTTACTAAATGCCAATCCCATACCCTCATACATGATAGAATCCAGTGGAAACGTTGCAATCCTGAAATCTTGAAAACTGTTAAGTCTATTGAATTCTTAATGGGATATAAAATTCTACTTTTAGCATATGAAATCCAATAAGGTTGAAACCGCTCTCAAACATCCTCAAACAATTAATAATAATGTTAGAAATTTAAGTAAAAGGATAGAAAATGAAAGATGAGGAGAATGTCACTTGTACTTCAAGAATTTAATATTACTAACTTTAATGTCACTTGTACAAAATATTACCATTTAATATTACTAACTTTAATGTCACTTGTACAAACCAGCTGGGCTCGTACAAAACTAGTCCCTGACTCCCTAGGCATCCCCAAACCAGGAGTACCTGATCCCCTATGTGATCAATTTCCCCTAATTCCATGATAAACATCTCAAGTACTTCGGCCAAGTTTTCGGTATGATAGGGTACGGCTCAAATGTACTGGATACATCGATATGGGTATCTGGTATAGGTGCGTGTACCCTAGCCCTAAGTATGA
The DNA here is from genome assembly GCA_001517045.1 of Pseudotsuga menziesii. Classification (NCBI taxonomy): domain Eukaryota; kingdom Viridiplantae; phylum Streptophyta; class Pinopsida; order Pinales; family Pinaceae; genus Pseudotsuga; species Pseudotsuga menziesii. Next base: position 523,130 of record LPNX010946607.1, read on the forward strand.
GTACCCCTACTACCTTGATAAGGTATATGAATGTTGAGGTACTTGGCCTTTAGAGCATGTCATGACTTGTAAATACCCTTGCATGTTTACTACACCTATAATTGAACTTCATCACTCTAAACTAATTTTGAAATTCCACTGGCCAAAATAAGCATTTGCGGCTTGCAATACTTTTTCCTACATAGATGTAGAAGCAAATTTGCCTTCACTCTCCATGAAGGTTTGTAGAAATTTGACAAAAATTCAGAATTTTGTCAAACACTTAGTTAAACCTAGATTCGAGACTTAAAAACTTGTCATTAATGAAAATAATTTTCATACATTTAAATCAACAACCTGACAAGCTGAAACACTAAAAATAAGTCTACACAACGAAAATCAAAACAACAATGATAAACCCATAAAACAATAGGAATTTTGGTCAAGATGACCCTAAAAATCCCCCCCAGGGAAAACCATTCCAGTAGAATTTTACTGCAGCATTTTCAGGCAAAAATGTCAATTTACAGCAACATTTAAATCACCATTTATTGATTGTACTAGTGCCTCTATTTCTGTATAGCATCTCGATCAATGTGCCCAGCTAACAGTACGGCCTATATGGCCTCCACAACAGTAACCCACCTCGACACTTGTGCCAAGCACCTAAAAAAATGTGCCCACTTGAGAAAAAATTCTCCTTGGGATTTGTACCCACTTGACGAAAATACAATGTCCTCTCTCTCTCTGAAAATTAATCCAACCAAAACACTCACTATTGGAAATGCTTTCCTTGTCTTGCACACTACCCCAGGCTCTCTCTTATAACTTGAGAGTGACTTTTCACCTTCCCCATTCACTAAATCCAAAGGCCAAGATTAAATCTTGTCTTTATAAGATCAATGGTTGAGAAATTTTGCCTCCAAAAGTGGTTACTTTTAATTTTAATAAAGTCACCTTTTACTTTATGAAATAAGTGCACTTTATAAAATTAAAACAAGATAATACTTTATAAAAATTCCCATTACATTAAAAGTCACTTTAAAACTTTATAAAACAACATTACAAAGGAAGTAGCTTAGCTAGTGCATGGTCACTTCTGCATACAAGACAAAGAACATGCGGAGTGCCTTTAGAACTAAATACCTAACAAGGTTTTCTTCCACACATGAATTTTAGTAAGACGATGAATTGATGAGTTTAGTACCAGCATAGATCCAAATCCTAGGCTCTACCAAGCACCTAGAGGGATCAAATCTTTGGAGGTGCAAAGGATGGCTCGAAATGTCAACAATATACCTTTACTTACCGCAGATTCTCCATAAGATGCCACTCTTCTTAAGTATTGCACTCAATTATCAGCTTTGGTGTGATTCAGACCAAAAGACACATCTTTTTATTTAAGGTTGACATATAATATTTTTATTATTAATATTTCATACTATTTATGTCGACATATAATTTTTAATTTTTTTGTTAGGAAAGAACATTACAACATCTCCCCCATACATGGTTTTAAAACCATGTGCAAGGCCCTCCTAAAACCATGGGTTTTCTAGGAGGCCTTGCACATGGTCTTAAAACCATTTGCAACGACCTCCTAAACCATGTACAATAAAACCATGGGTTGTTTAGGAGGCATTGCACATGGTTTTAAAACCATTTGCAAGGCCCTCCTAAACCACGTACAATAAAACCATGGGTTGTTTAGGAGGCCTTGCATATGGTTTTAAAACCATGTGCACGATCAACATTTTTTTTGCGGATAATTCAATTTTTTATTTTTTATTATTTTGTTAAGTAGGAACATTACAACATGTCCCCCATATTGTGTTGTTTTTGCAGCTGACATTTTTTTTGACCGATAATTAATTTTTTTTATTTTTTATGGCTGGCATTTACAAAAGTAACGTTACATGAGGAATGCTACATAACGTTACAAGATCTCCCCCATACTAGGCTGTAGAGCGCCTCTCGATGCAACAACAATAAATAAATTAAAAATAAGCAAGATATTATTTCATACCTTCCTTTCCTTTTAGGCCAAGTGCTTCATTGTTTGTCTCTCTATTAAGGAATCTCCTCCACCACACATCTTCCAAAGTATTGTAGTACCACTTTGGTCTCAATTTTCAATTCTGCCCTCTAAATAAGCCATGTCTACCTCCAAATTGGGGCTATTTCAAGTTTTCAACCTCTTAATCAGCATGTGAAACTTGCACAACTACCCCTAACGATTGCACTTCTTCTTGCAGCTTTTACCTTCCATCATGCTTGTTTGCCTTCAACCATTATTATTAAACATCACCACTGTTTTAGATTGAAAATTTCCAAAGTTTTCATCTTGAACCATATCTCTATAGATTGTTACCTAGCTAAGAGCAATATCCAACAATCTATAAGCCTTAGGTTGTTTGCTATAACCAACCAGCATCATCTTTCTACATTTTTCATCTAATGTTGAATTCTTCTCATCTAGAATTGACACATGATGGAGCCAAAAAAAAATTGGTGAACCAGCGTCAGCTTTCTACATTTTTCATCTAATTTTGTCCTCTTCTCTTCTAGAATTGACACATATGATGGAGCTAAAAAAAAAAATGGCTACCTTGTGGTTTTTCTCTAAAGCATGTACACTACAATTTGTGTTGCTTCTCCCCGACTTCTGTTTGATGTCACCCTGCATTATATTATTTATCTTGCTTCTCTGCAACAATTTTGTTTCACCTCTCCATAGCTACATTTTGGTTTAGTTTATGCACAGAAAATTGTTGCTCAATAACTTCCATCTTACAAAAATCAAAGAATTCAATTGAATTGAGTTAGCCACTATTGTTAGATAGAAATTTATACTCCTTTTAAATTACTTCAATATTGTTGCCTAAATTGCTTTAAATTAAAAACAATGATCTGATTTATGATATAAGAAATAAACCCACATCTTCTTAGAGAAGTCATCGACTAAAAGTATGACGTTCATTGCACATGGTACCATAGATGTTTGCATAGGTCGACAAATGTCAAATGTGCCAAATCTAACCTTGAGTTAGCCCTTTAGTCTTTTCATCTTTGAAAGTTACTTTGTGTTGCTTACCTTCCAGACATTGTGATTTGATCTAAACAGTGATTTGATTTATGATATAATAAATAAACCCACATCTTCCTAGAGAACGCATTGACTAAAAGTATGACGTTCATTGCACCTGGTACCATAGATGTTTTCATAGGTCCACAAATGTAAAATGTGCCAAATCTAACCTTGACTTAGCCCTCTAGTCTTTTAATCTTTATCTTCATTTCCTTTTTCTTACATATGCTAATCCATGCACCATTTTCCACTTTGATAGCAAGGACGCATACTAAATCTTGACATTGACATAACTTTGGTGCCACAAAGAACTGTTGCTACTCCCACTGCTCATCAAAACATCACTTTGCTACATCACATGCCACAAATCTGTAAGGTCATGTTGCTTTACTCATCAATACACATATTTACCACATCAACCACAAAACAATGGAATAAGCTAAACATTACACTATTTTCACAGCCAAAATCCAGCTGAAATTGTTGGAATTGCAGTTTTGGGGTGGCCAAGGGATAATGACGGGTGCTGAATCCATTTATGCAGTCAAAATTGCAATTCCAACAATGAAAAACATGATTTCAGCAAAAATTGCATCGCCGGATTCCAACAAAAGTTGCTAGAAAAGTGCAAATCATCTAACAATTAGCTTACTCCCAAAACAATTATCCACTCCTCTAAATAATGCATCCAATTGTGGACTTTAACGAGTTACTTGAAACTTCACTTACATAAAGACTATTCTTTTTCAAGCTTGGAATATCAAATACATTCTTGAAAATGAACATTTTTCCCTGATTCAATTTGAACTGTCTCTTTCTTCCATATAAAGAGTTATGTCATCACCCAAAATAATCATATCTATCCTAGACTTGTCCTGGACAAACTCAATAGATCTATTGACCATGTTTTGATGCTCCACAATAAAAATAACAAGCATCTGACTTGCTTTCTGTTTTAGAGCAAATAAGGAATACAAACAATCTGTCCTATTTTAGCTCTTGATCCACAATCTGTGCCTACGTTTCCTACATTGCCCTAGACTATACTGAAAATTATACGTTGTTTTCAAGTACTCGATCCTCATTTCCTTATTTTAGCCACAACAGTAACATTTCAAGTCAAAGTTTAGGATTTACTTTTACCTGAATTTGTACCTGTAGATGCTCTTTCACCACTACTTTTTACTAAATTTTAAACCTAAGTTATGAGGATCTACAGACTGATCCACAAGATTTTTAAAAATTCGGGATCCAAATACGGCAGGGAAATGGCAGGTTCAAACACTAAGATGCAATTCAAACGTTGGCACCAGGCAGGAGGATGCAATGCCATCTGTTGATGGGATAGAGAGGCATAACATCGAGGAAATGCAAGATGACCAACATAGGTCCATTTTAAACCTGGATCTACCAAGCACTGAGAGGAACCAATTTCTTGAGGTGTGAATTTTTTTATCTTGAATTTTTAACATGTTTAAAAAAATTTACACCTCAAGAATTTTGATCCCTTGTTTGCCATAAATAATTGCGCGAAGATTCTCACCAATTGAAATTATTTTGTTGATTGAGATTATTTAAATTATTTTTGTTTAGGACATGACTTTTTACAGTTTAGTTTTTAGTTTAGGCCAACGTGATTTTTTTTTATCTTTTTCATTTTTTATATTATGTTAGGAACGTTAGGTACGCATATCCCCCATACTAGGCTGTAGAGCACCTCACTACTCTCGGTGCAATTACGGATGTCGTCATATTGATGGTTGCCTTTACATGATGCAACTGCTTTTATCACCTGCTACCTTGGCAATTTGGCAAACCATGGAGAGAGCCCCCCCATAAATGCTGTTACTCACCATGATGAGGAGCCGATAGGAACACCAACATCAGGTCCTTGGAATGAGTTGATGGAGATGGTATATGAGGCTCGAGATGTTGGTGGTTTGCAATCATTTGAAATATTTGTGGCGCCATTGGTCTATATCTGTTGAGGCAAGAACTCTAGCCAACAACATGGAATACAACAAGCCGAAGGTAGTTTAGAAACCCTCAGACATGGGCAATAACAAAGATGTGAGAGCCAAATGTAGAGGCAGAACCTCAAAGCAATGGAAGTTAAGTTGCAAGAAACACCCGAATAGGGTCGTACCATGCACGTTTTGGTACAAAAATGCAGAAACACATTTGGTACGGCTTAGTGACAAGTCTTTTACCATATGGACATGTCCCACACATGGGAAACACAGTTCAGGACCATACTAGCATCCGTACAATGCTAAGTCACCTCACACGGGGACACGGGACATGGGGATTCGAGTGTCCGACACGGACACGCTGACCCCCGGAATCATGACACGTAGGACACGTTATATATATATATATATATATATTAAAATTTTAAAATTATAGACATATAGATCCATTTTTTTACAAATATTCAATATAAATCAAAATCAATGCACATTTAACATTAGTATTACACATTTACAAATCAAATCAGTAATCACAGTCATATTATGATACACATAGATATCATAGTCATAGATCAAGATGTCAATACTCATGATTCAAAGACTCAAAACCATATTTCTCATTAAGTCATGAAAATCAAAATGTATACAATATAATCATATAATGTATTACTTAGATGTCCGAATGTCACTGGCAAGAGTAAATACAAAAAGGTATAGATCAAAATAAAAGAATGAAGAGTCTCATCTATCAATAGTCCTCATCCACCTCCATGCCCGAATCAAGAAACTCATCACTACTCTCGTCCTCGTCCTCAACCATGATAGGACCAATATCTGTTGGTGTGGAGGATGACCCCTCCAAAGGATCACTATCATCAAATGTCACCGACTCTAGCACTGGATCATTAAGATCCAGGTTGGCTAATTCCAACTCATTACTGTTGTCCAAACCCATATTATCAGGAAAGACATCCCACATTTTTGTCTTTCCCTTCACCCACTCCTCCCTCTTCCTATGAATAAGATGAAGGTTGGTGTGCACATAGAGCATTGTCTATGCTTGGACTGCTCAAGGTTGCTCTTCTTCAAACTGTATAAGTTTCCATATGTGCTCCAATTCCTCTTACAACTAGAGGATGATGTAACTTGAGAGATGATCCTCAAGGATAGATTATGTAGAATAGGGCATGTTGCCCCATGTGTTGCCTAGCAATTATAGGGCTTCTTAACTCCCCTATTTCCAACCACATTATAGCCTCCAAATCTCCCAGTAGCACCGAAAAAATCTACAAAGCCCACCTCCACCTCATCAAGTAAGTATCTATCCTAAAATAGCTGCCTAAATGCTATCTTCCTCCCCTGTGAAATCTCTCCATCCATGTGAGGAGGGACTCTATGTGAGGTCCCACTAGTGAGCCATTCCTGACTGAAGAACTTGGGTTTAAGGAGTGTGCCAAGCAATGCAAAGGTGTGCAATTCTTATCCCACCTGGAGATAAGAATATCCTGAATGGTGGACCATAGGTTCTCTGCTGATGTCTCATACTCATGACACTCATTCTCCATAACAATGGTCCTCATGGACTCAATCATGGAAACCCACCCCTCATAAACATTCGCTAGGATGGGTTGGTCCGTGTCTGCAAAGCGCAACAAATAAATGAGTGGCTCCATGATCTTAATGGTAAGATCCACCCTCTCCCACCAAACATCATCCAATACTGTGTCCTTCACCTTTTTTGAAGCACTTTGATCTTGTTAGAAAACAGGACCGCAAAGCAATAATAGATATACAGTTAAATCAATAAACAAGATGCAAAACACATTAAAATATTACAAAGAGACATAGATATAACGTGGTTCACCCAAACGATGGGCTACATCCACAAAGAAATTACCAGTCCTTTTATTACAGTCCAGAAAGATGAAGGGATACACCCTACAACAAAACTGCTACACTTCCTCAGTCGTTTTACAATGCTTTCTTTTATAGGGGAAATACAATGGGAAAATTCTAGGGTTAACCCAATACCATGGGAAAATTCTAGGGTTAACCCGATACCATGGGTCCAAAATACTGTTGGCCAACACACATCCCAAAAAAATTTCGCACTACCCCGAACCCCGAGGCAGGGGGAATGAGTGTACAGTACACCTGGGGTACAACACAACTGAATAATATCTTTGGGTTTGGAAGATTAGGCTCCACAACCAACAGATCTGTCTTTCTTTAGAAAGACCAATACTCTGAAATCATCATGGACCCAAGAGTGGTTTTGACCTCCTTCAACCTCTTAAGCATGATGAACGAGGAAGCAAACTGAGTATCTGTAATCTTCAGCAATGAAATATGTGTGTACTCTTGTAGATGGTGAGGGCATTTGTATGGTTTTGTACAAAGTTATGAATATGGCGTGCATCCTCAATAATGTTGCCAATCCATGTCACATCTGAAGAAATGGATTTGAGTGCTAAGTTCAAGGAATGGACAATGCAAGGTGTCCAAAAAACCTGTAAGAGAAAAAAAGACAAGTATAAATGACTCTACAACACTAACAAGTTAACAACTCAAATCATCAACAATGAAAGGTGTCATAAATGAAAATACTTGTGGATATTTAGCTTCCATAATGATGTCAGTGGCCTTGCAAGTAAGTGCATTGTCCGTGATGATTTGTACACAAGAATCAACACCTACTTATTCAATGGTTTTGATGAATAACTCACCCATAAAATGTGCATCCTTGTATTTCCCAAGAGCATCCACCGCTTTCAAGAACACCGATCCATTTTGGGAAGATACCATGAAATTGATGAGTGGATGATGTGCTGGATCCGTCCATCCATTAGAAACAATACTCACTCCAGATGAGGGCCATGTTGCTCTAATTGGCTCAAGAATTTTGTCCACCTCCTTCTTTTCCTTAACCAATAATGTGGTTCTAAGCTTCTCCAAACCAGGAAGCACATAACCAGATGGAGCTCGTTCACTGAGACTTTGACACATCTCAACAAACAATGGTGACTGTGCAACATTGAATGAGATGAAGTTGAGGTAGAAAAAGAATGTAATGGTGAGGTCTACCTCTTCACGTGCCTCTTGTTGGAAAATCTTGTCCATTGGACCACTTGGCCTCTTTTTTGCTAGATGTGGATCACCTTTGCTAGGTGGAAATGGAGGCCGAATTGTAGAGGGTTTCCTTAAGAATGCTAGAGGATCCTCATCCTTTTTCTTGCTTGCTGCTGCTACATTCCCTGCGCCTTCTTGATCCTCCTTTCCCATTTCTTTCCTTTGAATAAACTCACACCTTTACATGAAGAAATCCCACAATTAGGAAGGGCCAACAAATGGCTCTTAACTCGGTACTATGTGCTCTTGAACTCATTCTTGCAAAAATTGTAAGTCCAAGACACGTGGCCTCCCCCACCTAGCTTTGCCCCAGGCCCTTCTTTCCTAGTCACATATCTCCACAAAGGGTATTTCTTCTCTTGGGCTTGTTGTCTTGCTAACACAGGGTTCAATGGAGCATGAGCTCCACTAGTAGCAGATGGAGCACTAACAAGAGGAGTAGAAGAGCTTGTGTTTGGAGGAATAGGAGGGGAGATATTAGATGGGGCATTTCTCCCTTTCCTTTGCCCTTTAGCTCCTCCCCGACCTGAATGAGATATTGTTCTTCTTGCTTGTTGGTTGAGCTTGCAATCCACCCAACCAAATCCACCTATACTTGCAAAAAAAACCCTTCCAAAGCCTTCAAAGCCTTTTCACCTGAGATTTAAAAAAAAAAAAANCTCCCACAAATTAGAAATGAAAAAAAAAGTGAAAAGAAGTTTAGGTAGATGGATTGTTTAAAACTAAGAGGTCAAAGCTCATCCTTACAAGTTAGGTTAAAGGAATCTCCTTTACTTTTATTTCATGATACCTTTTGTGTGAAACCCTAAGGAAGAAGAAGGTTAGAAATCATGATGGGGATGGAAAGTTTTTTTTTATGGGGTTAAACATTATGATCATCGTTGTCCTCTTTTTATTTGATCATCCCTAAATAGGGTTTAGGGTCATGACACGGGGAATATAAGTAACAACAATATCACTAAAGTCAGGGTTAGGGTTCTCACATTGGGTTTTGGAAGATATTGGAGTGGAATTCGAAAAAGGTGTTTTTCTATGGGATTTGTGCCATGCAATAAGATTTTTAATGAGGTATTAGTTTTTTTTAAATGAAAAAATTAAGCATAAAGTTTCGTACTTCCAAGGATGGGATTGAGGAAGGAAGGTGTAATGTTTTTTACATTCTACATGTTGGAGAAAACAAGGGAAGGAAGCAAACTTCGTTATGGAGTAGTAAATGAATAAAATGAAATAGTAAATAAATAACGTTAAAGTATTAAAGAAAACATATAATGCAAGAAAACAAACCTCCTTAACTTTTGAAGAAGGGGTAGTAAATGAATAAGTGGAAATGTTTGGTTTTGTAATGGGAAGGGATTACACCGTTCGAGATGAAACGCAGTCTCTAGTATTTCTTAGTGAATAGTTGTTTATTAATTTTATGTTTTTCGAACATTTTGTTTTTGTTTTTATAAATGATGTGGAATATAAAAAAATGTTTTTTTGTTTTGTTTTTTCTAAATACATAGTTCATGGACATTCAAGTTTTTTTAATGGAAATTTAAGTATAAAGTTTTGTATTTTAATTGATGCATTGAGTAAAGTTAAAGGAAGTTATTTTTTACATTTTAGAAGAAAAAATTAGTAAAGAAAATAAACAAATAACATTAAAGTATTAAAGATAACTCATAACTATAAGTGTATTTGTGAAATTTCTTTAGTCAATGTTTAGTTATGAAATGTATTAGAGTGTTAAAGATAAAAGACAAAATTTGGATTTTTCATTTAGTAAATGTTAATGATTTGCATGTTCTTTTAACATATTTATTTTTTTGAGGATGTAAAAGGCTAGGTGGGAATAAGTTAATGAACATTGACAAATGCCTTTTCTTTGAAATATATATGTCATAGGAATCATCCCTGATGGGTAGCTCAATCGTTCATATCCCCCCAGCTAAAGCAGACCCTCTGTCATGAGGTTGTGGGTTCGATTCTGGTCGGGTCCATTAGGGGTAGGCTTACACTTATTGACAACCGATTGGTGGTTCCTCCAATGTTGGGTTGAGTGCCAAGTTTCTCTTCATGAAAAAAAAATGTAATAGGAATCCATTAAACACTTTTCCTTATTCCAAGAATGGTACCCAAGGTGAGTTCGATTTTCCTAGGCCCAAAGTCAATATAACAATATACTCATTAAGAGATTAACATGTCACTTATGGTAATTGATCCTAGGTGGGGAGGATAACACTCCTCTCAACCACCCAAGCTAAATCCAATTGACAATTAACGAATGTTATACAAATGCCAAATATTTGTTCCTAACTAGGTAAACTCAAGGAGGTTTGTGAAGATGACCTAAAAGGTTATGAAAGGGATTTAAACATGGTTGTTGATTGGTTGAATACATTTCTAAAGTGTAGAATTTTACTTGAAATTTCAGAGGAAAAGGAGTAGTGATGATAATAGAATAGCTATATAGATATGACATCCATAATGTTGACTTTACTTTGAATAACAATAGTGTTGAATCCTTTTTATTAAAAGGAGTTGGATCAAACTACTACCCTATTCTCGTAAAATTAAACCCAAGAAACCAACCTACTAACGTGCCATTTAAGTTTGTGAAATTTTGGTTTACCTTCCTAGTTTTTTAAAGATGATTTCAAATACGGTGGCAAGTAACAATTATATGCGATGGGTCCAAGATGTATAATCTATGACAAAAACTAAAGGATTTAAAATCAAAATAAAAGAATGAAAAACGAAGCGTTGGGGAATAATTTTGGACAAAAGCGAAAAGTAGAATAATACTCGGGAAAGTTTCAAGAAGAGACTTTTGAGAAGGGACTTATATATGAACTTAGTACTAAAGGGTTAAGCTTATACATTAGTATGGAAGTTGATGAAATAAAAGAGTGCATATTTGCTTAAATATTCACCTTGATGGCTTACATAATTAGAACAAAAAATCTAATTTCTTTCACCAAGACAAACTAAAGTATAGAAACATTATGATGACTAATGTATTAAAAACATGGGTTGGCGAGTCTTACAACCCAAACTTGGTGTCTCAACAAAGTTGGTATTCTCCATATGTTCGAGGAATTGAAAGGGGAGATTACTAAATACCTTGCCTTGTGCTTTATTATAAAATATTATTTGTACAAATAACAACTTGTTGGTTTTATAATGGAGTTTAACGTGGTTTAATAACAATCCTTTGTATGATCCCCAAGGGTGTAGACTAGTAGGCGATTGGGTGCACTATTAAGGCACTCCTCGTGAGATCGCGAGTTCAAATCTTGAATAGCTTGTGCACCTGTGTAGGGGTAGTGTGGGTGCACCTAGGGGTATAGTGGTAACAAACAAGAATCAATCCCATATCACGTGAGTACAAGCCCCACCCCAGTTCTTGATCCCCCTAACAAATAATAATAATAATAATAATAATAATAATAATCATTCCCCAGATGAGGTGACAACGAGGCAGAGAAGTAATCACAGAGATGATGTGATTGACAAGCAGGGTGATAGGAAACACATGGCATGGGAAGGTTTAATGGCTATCCCTTCTATGTAGGTGAGGAGATATGTAGGATATGCACAATAACTATAGGATTAATGGTGAAGTATGGATAGATGGGTCAAAACCATGTGAAGGTATAGGTGTATCGTATGCTAGGGACATAATGTTAAGCATCATCCCAAATGTTATTTTGTTATTTATGTGTGCAATCAGCTAGTGCAGAGCGTAAGAACCAAATTAACCAATAATCGGCCAATGGTTATTTTGATCCAATCACGGTGAGGGAATGACTACAAACATCAAGCTGTCGGGGAGTTCACTGAAGCAAACCCACATAAAAACCAAAGGGTGGTGCAATGGAGAAAATTTTGATTTCTTTGATGGATGCTCTCTTCGTGATTAACTTGTGATATCTAGAGCTTTGGGGAGCACGCGTAGGTGAAGATGCAAGCTCTCAATCACAAAGTGTAGGGAATTATAAACTAGTGTGTTGATTTGGATAAGGTGATGACGTTCCCTCTTTTTCACTATGAGGTGAGGGAATGGAAAGATCAAATGGTGCCAACTTCGAATCTTGGAGAGGGAAGCAACGACCAGAAGGTGGAAAGTGTGGATCCAATGGCGACCATGAAAGAAGAGAATCCTAACCATGTCCATTTTGGTAGCACAATGAACAATAAAAGAGAAACCACCAATACATGCAACGAGGCGACTGCTAGTGTGGATGCGGAGCCTTCACGACAACCCAAACTTCTGGACTCTAGGTCCTTTGTGAATATCTTGAACTCAAGCGTGTCTTCATACTTTGGGATGGGTATTGTTTCACATTATTTTATGAATCATAGTATTATTCTCTCTTTTCATTTTATGTCCTAATGCCATATGGTGATGTATTTTTGGTTTGAAAAGCTCGAGAATATCTTAAGTTGGCCAAGGGTCTTTTTTCTTTTCTTTTCTTCTGTCTGGTTATGCATGGTATGTTTAGAGGGATTGGGGGCATTTCAAGTCAAACATGTTTAGAAGAACCTCTTGGAAAAATACAACGTTGGTTGACATGGAAATATTATAGTTATTTTTGTTTTTTTGGACTGGGAAGATTTTATTTCTTGAACTCCCAGGGCCACAACAATGGTTGTATATGTACATTTTGAGTTATGTAATATAAGATCCAGCTTACAAAAAAATCCTTTGTGTGTTGTGTTTTGTGAAGCAATATACCATGATAGCTAGTAGGGGGTAGTCCCTTGACCTATACCGATCAAATCTTCATTTTTTTTTACAATTGAGTGTTTTTTGGGATAAGAATCCTATATGGATGGGGTAATTTTTATATTGTAATATGTACTTTGCATCATATGAAATATAAATATTACATTTTTTCTTTGGGAAAAAAACATGGGTTGATACTTATGCTGAAGCTAAACAAGAGATTGACGAGTATATGACAAATTTATTTAAATATCTTTAATATGATGTCAAAGTGAAAATCAATGAATATATTTAACATGTTTGCAATAATACATACAAATCAATAATAATAGAACTTCATGGTATTATATGTAAGGTGATATCTATGAAAGAAGCGAGGGTTCAAAAAATTGACATGGAAAAAGGGAAAGCCTTAGTGCGAAATGGCTTCTCATTAGATTTCTTCTCACTACGAGGAAAACACTATTTTGCAAATGATTTAGAAACAATTTTTAGAGTTACAATATTGGGATAAATTATTGAAAAAAACTCCGCTAAAAGCTATGTTATTGACAACATAGTTTTTGGCAAATGTTCACTATAGCTAAAAATTATCGGTGATTGCAGGTCCTACTGAAGGCATTTTTTTAGATTGTTGTTGAAATCTTAAAATGGAAAGGTGCATTAGTGTACACATACTTAATATGAATCAATTGTATTCTATATTGTTAAAGCACCTGGTTGTGTTATATATTTTAAAACAACTGGTACAAACTAAATATTTTGAAAGCACAAGCATAATATATTTGTGCATAATGAAATCTTTGAAAAGATAATGAAAATAGTAATGGTGTTATGTAATTTGGATTGGAATATGCAATTACACACAAGATAACATAATCCTCAATGCTTTATTGATAAAATACCTTTGGGAAAGGGAAACACCTTACAATTGATCATTTTATGAAAGGAATCCATTCATGTTTTGTAATACCCCAGTTGTTAAGCCCTGGACTTATGATCTTTCATGTGACTTATGTTCTTTTGTACTGTGGACTTGTGATATTTTATCTGAGTTTTAATATGACTATGGATTTATGTTCCTTTACATGTTAGTGTGCTCAAGGACTTATGATCTTTATTTAATAATATGACTTTAGAACTTGGCATTATTATTAATATTATTGTTATTACTGACATTATTGCTATCTTTGAATGTTGTTACTGATAAATAATAGACTGGCTTAGTAAAGGCAACTAAAAGAGCATGGGAGACCATGGATTCCACAAGTTATGGGGAATGGGGAAATCCCTATCACCTTAGAACTTGTTGGCTTGAGTTTTTCCACCGTAGTTCATAATGGCACCTCAGGGATCACATTAATAATGATGGTCACCCAAACATTGTACAACATGCCATATTTTTTAATTTTATGGACTATGGAGTTACTATTGCACCCTCCTTGGGAGAGATTCCCCCACATTTATGGGCCCTTTTCCCATTTGTTTAAGGGACACAAGCTATTTTCTAGCTTCAACTCTTACACGATGCATTGATGCTCCTATTTTTGTGCTTACAAGATATTTATGACCCTATTGGATCCTTTCTCTCACATAATGCACCATAACTCTTGTTTTGTAACCCCCATGATGCATTAGTGTGCCTCCTTGTGCTTTTCATGGCTCCAGTCCTTGGTTTTTGGTAACTCCTCCTCATGATGCTAATCCGATAAAGGGAATCTCCTAACTAAGCCACCACTCCACTAATTCAAGATAATTCTCCATGATGAAGCTTAACCTTACCTCTCTCTAACTCGAGTTGATCCCCTTGGGTTAGAGTTGGAATCATGTACTATAAATTCATATGCTATGTCCTTAATGGAGCTAATCTTGATCTTTGGATCACTTGACTTATGCTATCTAACAGTGTTGGGAATGTTGATAGTATTAAGAGTGTGTTGAGACTTAGAGTTAGTCTAGTTGTTTCCTTTGATTTAATTTTATCACTCTACTAGTCTAGGTTCTCACACATGAATCTAGTAAATGGGACAGTGATATTTTGAGGGACGAGTTAGGTGAAGGGAGTTGCATACCATAAGCAACAAAGACAGATAGGAAATTAGTAGTGGGAAGCATGGTGGTGTTCGGAAGAGGTAGTATGAGAGTTGCTAGACTAAGTGAACCTCTACCTGTGGATCCATGGTCTCGGCTTGAGGGTGACTTGTTAAAGTGAGGAATATTTGATTGTTTATATGAATGGTAAGAATGTTATCCTGCTGCAGCTAGTTGTTATAAAGATAAGTATTTGTTCATACGCTTATTTATGCTATTTTATTATGTTTATGTGCCATGGAGGTTGAAATGAATTATGGAATTGTTTATGGATGAAGTGCCAGGATTTATATGCAGGATGGATGGCTCTTGATATTTTGTATTGCAATGGAGATTCTCTATTCTCTATTATTTCTCTCCTCCTTCATGGTTTACGAATGTAACTCTCACGATGATGAGAGAGGCACAACCATAGGTAATGGTTCTCTAATTTATGTCCATTTATGGGTTGTGAAACCTATTCCATTGCATCTGTAGCATTGATTCCTGTAAGAAATGCTTTGTGTTTCACTGGAAAAGCTTTATGAATGACCAAGTTATGACTATTTTTTCAGGCAGTGTTTCCGACACTGAAGGGAATGCACCTTGTCTTTTGATTAGGAGCACTCTTGATGCAAACATTATTGTAATGTTGTAGATCTGATCATGTTGTTGCATATATGATTATGCTACAATATATCTGATATGTAATGTTGATTGATGGATGGAGGGAAGGAAACTATTTAATATAAGTTATACTAGTGAAAGTTGGTTGTAGGGGACAACCATGGGATTGATTTAGGAGGCTATAGTTGGTATCATGTGCCTTGCCTTGATTTGGTTGTGAGGATGTTGATATCATTTAATGCTATTTTTATTTATTGTTTAACCACTACTACCAGCAAACACGTCATGGAACTGAAGAGTAAACTTCATACAAAAGATATCTGCTATGCGTGCAAATGTTAACTACAATATTTAATACTCAAGTTCATTCTAGCTTTACAAACTGATACGTACTATCAATTAATTGAGTTATTGCATCATGCAGAAGATTCTAAATACCATGCATTCATTTTATGAAATACATTATCATTTCTTTTTAACGAAAATTGGAAATATCATTTATATTAAAAAGGTTGTGCATAGCCATCCATATACAAAAAAATACCAATGTTTGATAGTTGCTACAACATGGGGAAAATATCCTATTGAACATTATTCTATATTCTTACAAAATCTCCCAGTAGGATTCCCTTCCTTATCCATATTCTGAGTATAGTATATCCAAATATATTGTTTACAAAAAAAATGTAGAAAAACATTCAAAACAATCTGTAAAGAATGAAAAAATATTCTATTCATGCTTGTCTATATGTCGGTTGAACTACTAAATTTGTTTCCATTAGACAAACATATCCATAGGGAAACTCTTGACAGTTTCTACATGGATTCTGCTTGATTATGCTTGACCAACTTATTCAACTCCTTCATTTCGTCTATTACTGCCAGAAGCCCTATGATGTTTCCCTCTAAGTATTCAATGCGGGAATCCAAACAAGAAATCTGCAGTGACTTGTGCTTGACCATATCATAAATAAAAATAGTCTCTTGCAATCCTTTGCTCATAGTTTTGAAGACCTTTGTGAGATGTTTTTTGAAATATTCCATGCTTCCCCTAATTGTTGCATAAATGACTGCCTAATTCACCATATTTGTCACTGCAAGATTCAACTAATTTCCTTTCGGCCATTCACTACTCTCTAAGGAATTAAATGCTCCATTGCTTCAATATTTCTAGAGTAAAGGGACTAAAATGTGTTGGTTAGCCCATCCTCCCACATCACAAAAATATCTCCATCACCGAAATCCCCGACCTTCATATGGTTAAATTGATCCATGCCTTCCCCTTTCATATTTTTCCTCAACTCCATCTTTTCCCCAATAAACTCAAGTTTGCCAACCTGCCATAAGGACAAGGAAGAGGCTGTGAATTTAAGGAAATACATGCCCAAGTCCCTCATGTATACCCTTTCGTGCATTGAAATGCCAACCTCAACATGCAAAGACTCAAGTGTCCCTCGAAAAAGGGAAGGCAATGAAGGCCAGGGGAGGGGAAAGTATAACCCCCCAAACTCCAAACATCTTTCTTACAATCATTTATTGAAAAACGAAAAAAATCACCTTGCTTATTTATGGGACACATTTGCAAACCATTTTTTATTGGCACAGACCATCATGCCCTGAATGTTCCTAGCACCTTTGTTGGCTAGTTTATCAACAGTTCCATTAATTCCCTTTTCACATGATAAAAATTAATCAAAGGGGGTTTTATGAGATGCAATATGTGCTCATAAATCCTTCCGAAGCTTGAAGATCCTGCTAAATACCCTTGAAGCATCTTCTAAATCACCGTCTTGGAATCCCCAATGACCATCAAACATGGAATTTTTAGGGTCGAGGCTATTTCTAAGCCATGAAGAAGAGCCAACCATTTTGCTTCATTGTTCATTTTTTCCAAGTCCATAAGCATAAGAATTTACTTTGCTTCCTCCTTGATGAAAAAATGATCCTTCCCGCACTTCCCACCCCTAGATTTCCTTTGAAGGCTCCATCAAAGAAAAGAGTGAAACAATTTTGACTTAACCACCAATTGGTGAAGTCATGTTTGTTTTTCCTTATTTCCCAATATAAAGAGACTTCAAATTGACACGCAGATAAGGATTCAGACTTAAGATATCTATTCTACATAATATCTTTTTCCCAATCAACCTCTCTATACAGAAGGGGTTGAGAGTTTGGAAAGGAAATACCTGCAACAATCAGGGTTTTTGCCATTAAATTTGTGTCTTTGTAAACTATCTTGTTAAAATTGATTGAGTTTCGTTAAAAAATTACTTTGTTTCTATATAGCCAAATTTGTGAGCATATGTTTTTAGAGAAGTCATTCCAAATTATTTGAAGTGTCGACTTCCTTAGCATAGATCTCAGATAGAAACTCTTCCACTTACCTATAAGATCTCGAACCTGTTTAGGCATGGATAAGTTACTACATAAGTTTCCCACCAGTTTCCCCCAGACCTTTTGAGAAAATATAGAGTTAAGAAGGACATTTCTAGTATCCTCCTCCGATGCCATACAAAGAGAGAACCTTGAAGGACCTTCAAATCCTCTTTTCTTGAGCTTCTCAGATGTTAGAAGCTTGTTCTGCGATAACAACCAGACAAAGACATTGATTTTTAGGATATTGTATGCATTCCACACTTTCGCTCAGGTGACGAATGAAGGCATTTGAACAAGACAATCCTCCATTTCCAACACCCATTCTTTAACTATATAGGTCCCCTTTAAACCCCATCCTCTCTGATCCTTTTCACTTTTACGAATTGGAGCCTTTCCATGCAAAAAAGAGAGAAGGGAGGAAAAATCCCATTGAATATATGCGTGAGTAGGAATATTCTTCCATCTCTTCAAATTTCCATTACAAGCCCACTCTGAAATATCATACAGGAGGATATAACTGTTCTCTGAAAGCTAAATTCAAATATTTGAAAGCGATGGAATTATTCTCAAAGGAGGTTGCCCAAGAATGCTATCAGTCCAAATATTGATTTTTTCCCATTGCTTAGTATCCAATGAAGAGAGTCTCTTATCAGTCTTGCTGAGGTCTTGCATTGATCCCACATAAGATTCCCTAAGCCTATCAATCCTTTGTCCAAATATCTACATCTAGGCCTGTTTATGTATTTTTCCTCAATGGATTCTTCCACCATTATTCTTTCCCAAATTTTAACCTCCATAGCAATCTAGCCCCCATTTCAATTTTCATTTTCCTTGGTTCTCTCAAACCAACCCCACTTTTGATTTTACATTTTTAACAGTATTCCACTCTACCAAATGAATATTTTTAGTGGAGGTTTTCCACCCTTTCTAGAGAAACCTCCTCATCTCTCTACTTATGTCGTTCATTATACCACACATAGATAGTAACAGAGAACTATAATACAAAGGGGAGGAAGAAAGGACAGACTTGATGAGAGTAAGCTTTCCTTCTAAATTCAATCATCACATTCCCCAAGACTAAATAGTCTTTTAGTTTTTGCACAAAGGATTACCAATTAGTTGAATTATTTCTTTTCATAGATATTGGGACTCCCAGATATTTAAAGGATGACCATTCCTTTTACACTTTGAAACCAAGGACATGGGAGATGTCATTTAGTATCCTTGGGTTACAATTCCACCAGTAGAGACAACTTTTCGATGAGTTTTCCATCCCTCTAGAGGCCTTCAAAAAGAGGTTAAGAGAGTTCTTAAATATTCTGTAAATTTGGACTGAAGCACTAACAAGGAGAATTGTGTTGTTAGCGAACTGTGCATGATCCACCTCTTGGACACCTATAGCAATGAAAATTCTTGGAATGTTACCTTCCAATAATATCTTGCTAAGATTTCTGCTTAGAGTATATGCAACCATTATGTAGAGGAAAGGGGACAGGGGACAACCCTTTCTTAGACGTCGATATATGATGAAAAATTAGTGGGACGCCTGTTTAATAGGGGAGCTATCCAAAGCTGACCATTGTAGGTTTTCACCCATCTTATGAAAGAAGGGGAGAAGCCAAAATTTCCTAATACTAGAAAATAAATTCATGTTGAACTTTTTTGAAGGTGCTGGAAAGATCTAACTTTATAGCCATTCCATCTTCCTTCCTATTTTGGATTGAATGAATTTCCTCTTGAACTAGTAAAATGTTATCAAATATTTGCCTCCCAGTGATGAAACCTCTCTGATTTGTAGAGATAATATTAGGAATGATGTTTTTTTATAGGAGGAGTTACAAAGAGATATATGTCTGAACTTGCTTATGGAAGAAGGGGTTCTTTCTTTAGGGATGAGAGTAATAAAATACAAATTGGTAGCTCCTCTTATTTCCCCACTATCCTTTGACCAGTTGAGCATTCTAATGAGGTCCTTTTTAATAATTCTCCAACATCTTCTATAAAAACTAATAGAAAATCCATCTAGTCATGGAGCTTTATTAGGATGGAGGGACCAAACAACTTTGAAAGATTCCTCTTCAGAGATTGGCTTACACAAGAATTTTTTTTCTTCCTTAGAAAGGAGAGAGGGAATTTCCTCACACATTTTCTCCATATCTCTTATCTCAACCTCTTCCACTTCATTATACATATTCTCAAAGAAGGATTTTATTTCCTCCCTCATTTCTTGTTGATCCGAAATCGTTTCACCATTTTTATTTGCTTAATTCCAAAACAGTGTTTATCCATTGCCTATCCTTACACTGATTATGAAAGAAATTGGTGTTCATGTCCGCTCCTATTAACCAAAGACTCGTTGAACACAATATCCACTCCTCTTCCTCCTTCCTTGCTAAATATTGAATTTTCATATACAACTCTTTTTATTTTCCCATAATTTCCTTTGTAATTGGTATCAACTCCATTTGTGTCTGCCATAGTTCAAGCTCGGGTTGAACTTCGCTCCTTTCTACACCAGGATCTTTGAAGTTTAAGAAGACCCAAAATCTTAAGATCCTTTTTAACATTTCTCTGTTTGGTTTCCCATATGTACCTGGGAGAGACAACCACAAAGGAATTCCAAGCCTCTTAAATGATAACCTGAAAACCATTAGATTTAAACTATAAAGGATTGAATCTAAAGGGAATTGGGACTAGATTCCCAATCAATGAAAAGAAAATAGCTCTGAGCTTATGATCAGAGATAGTGGAAGCCAAAATTTTTGACTCAGGAATCAAAGGCTTACTTAGGAAGGAGATACTTACCAAAAATATTACCAATCTTGCAGTAATGTGACCTGGCCCTGTTTGCTTGTTGCTCCAAGTGAATATCCCCTTTTTTGCCTGATATTAATCAGGTTCCATTCGATCAGAATATCCTCAATCCGATCACTAAATGGATCCCTTACCTTTGATCTCCCTCTTATCTCCTTAGCCAAGCTGGTAACATTGAAATCTCTTACTATTATACATGAACTGTGCCTCCTTGTTTCACACAATTGTTCTAAAGATTTCCAAAACCCCTCCTTAAACCCAAACAAACTTAGCCATACACATTTCCAACCCAAATTACTTCCTTCCTTACTATATCTTCAAGCTCCACTAACAACCAATTCTGAATTAAACTATATTGATTCTTGTCCCACTAGGTCAAAATACCAACTGATGCTCTTGAAGCACTAACTTCCTTGGCTTCTCCATTTGGCCATATCTTATTCATTATTATGTTACTATCTTCCTCTTGCATATTCTATTTGTTGGATTAGAAGGATTGTAGCATACTTGATTTTTTTAACCTCTTAATTGCTTCTATTTTTTGGATCCCACCTAACCCTCTGTAGTTCCAAGAGACAATTTTCATTATTTCTTTTGGATTTGAGGGAAGGATCTATCCTTATTCTCCTCTCTAGTCCCTAGATTCCATTTTCCTATTGAAATATTGATTATATGTTGATCTAGGCTTGATTGTTTTCCCTCCGCCTTCTCCCATGTTTCTTCTAGCTCCCTAATAATTTTATTAGGTTTCCTACCCTT
Organism: Pseudotsuga menziesii; assembly: GCA_001517045.1. Classification (NCBI taxonomy): domain Eukaryota; kingdom Viridiplantae; phylum Streptophyta; class Pinopsida; order Pinales; family Pinaceae; genus Pseudotsuga; species Pseudotsuga menziesii. The sequence continues at coordinate 544,653 of LPNX010946607.1, forward strand.
ATTTGATTTGGGTTTTGCATCCTACTCCTTACTTTTTGAAGCTTCTTCCTGATGCACCTTTGATCTGGACCTGGTAACAAAACCACCAGTGTTTTGCGATTCCTCGTATATAACCTATATATATGCTTGTTAGGGAAGGGTTTGAACATAATTTAATTCTTTCCTTACCTCAACCATTACTTATACCACATATTGTTCCTTAGATTCTTCCTCCCCTTTTTATATTGGTTCCTCTTGCTCTTCATCCCCTTCCTCTTTTGATAAAACTTGGAAGTTGTTCAAGAGGTTTTTATTCTTAACAGGCGTTTGCTGTGTATTAGAGCTAGCCCTTTTCCCTCCTTTTTTAGATACATTGTTCCATTCTTCCCCTCCATTTTGTTATGTGTCTTGCTGCTTCATTTGTGGACATAATCAAGAAAAATGACCATACTCGTGACAAGATTTTCACTTGAAAGAAATTTTCTCATAATCCATAGTTTGGAGATGGTTCCATCTATCCATTGACAAATTAATCACTTCTAGAAGGCCTTTCTCTAAGTCCACTTCCATGCAAATTCTAGCACAACAAAACATTGGAGGATTTTGTTTTTATTTGTCTATGTATCTCCCAAGTAAGTTCCCAATTTTTCTGAGATATTCATCACTCCAGCAGTGGAAATAGAGATGTGGAAGCTTAGCCTACATTGGTATTACAAAGGAATGTCTTTTTCTGGATCAACAGAGTTATCTCATTGATTGAGATAATACACTTTGGACCCATGAAATATAGTCATTTTACAAGATTAGGTCACGATCCTCATTTTCAAAAAGGAAAACAAAGAACCCTCAACCACAAAAGTTTTTCTAAACTTCACCTTGTATCAATGGATGTCAGTTCTTGTTTAGCCTATATTCAATGGCACGAGGGGAAGGCCATAACCTAGTAAAGTGTCCTACCAAACCTCTTTCCGCCAAAATGATGGATTTTGTTTGGATGTTGAAGAGGATAACTTAACTTACAAAATTGTGGCTTTCTTTACGAATTTTTAGTTAGAAACATAATTTGTTTTACTTGACACAGGCTAGGGGGCCACTATTTGTCTAAAACTATCTTCAAGGAAATGATGATGCTCCTCTGGTCTAGAGTTCGAAGGAGGAGAACCCATGGAGAAACCCTTACAGGACAATTGGAACCCTAACACAGAAAACCTAGATCGACAACATTTAAAATTATAACCTAACCACTTGACCTTGCATTACCTTGCATTGAGAACTATACATTATCATTATGTCTATTAAGTATGTACATTTGGAATTGTGATGTTTAATTTTCATGAGGCTAAGTTTGTGTTGAATGGCATGGTGGCCTAACCTTAGGACTCTAAATTCATATGTGTAATAATTACTTTAGCCTTTTTCCTAAGTCTCTAGTGCCTTTAGCCTTGTATTGGGGTTGAGGACACTACAAAGTGGTACCAGAGTTTAATTTTTCAACATTATGGCTATTGGGATTTTGCAAGTCAATCTATAACTATGCATTTACATTAATTAAATTTGGTACATGCACCTTAATATAGTTTCACATATGAGTTAGTTTAACAAACTGTTATCCTTAGAATGCTAAGGACTTGATGTCTAGCTAGTAAGGAGAAATCCTGGAAGGATTTCTAGCTCCCTTGTCGAGTTATGCAAATTGTAACTTAGAGAAATTGGCTAGTTACTTTATAAACTAGAAGACAAGTAGTTCAAATGATAATGAACTTATACCAATGTGTATTTTACTAACAAAAGTTTGATAATGAGCATATTGCTATTCCCAGTGAATGATTTAGCAAGCAGTATGACCGCTAAACTGATATTTTAATTAAACATGTGAAGACTAGAGATTCAATAAGTACAAGTTCAACAACGGGAATTCAAATATTGGAGATGGATTTTGATGAAGGAAAAAGACCATATAGTCTTGAAGAGGAGTTATTGAGGGAAGAAGTTCAATTAGACACAAGAGGAGCAATGAGTTGTTAAGCTTGGGGTACTTAGCGAGGAAGTGTAGGGTGGATAACAAAGGATAATTAATATCTAGGACTAGATTATGAATGGTTTAAAATCATTGAAGAGCATCCAAAGATCCACTAGAAAGAGTCATAGAAGAGGTTATGTGAGGTTTAAATCATTTTTAAGGAGATATCGTCACTTAGAGAGGAAGGAGGGGTATTCATCAAGCATTACATAGAGTAGTCATGAAATATATCTAGTGAGATAAAGAAGAGGAGTTCCACCCAAGATGAACTAGTAGGATAGGTGAGAAGAATCAAACCCCCAACTTTTGATGGAGAAGTAAAGCAAGGAGAAGATGCTAAATCATACTTTTAGGACTCAGAAAATTATTCCATTTGCACTAGTACACACCTAATATGAAAGCACGAGTAGCCATATACCATATGCAGGGCAAGGCATATATCTGGTGGGATCAACTAGGTAAGCTAAAAGACATCGACGAAGACAAAATCTCTTGGAATAAATTTAAGAAGGAATAACTCTCTGAGCATCACTCTGACAAAAACATGGAAGGGTACTTTGAGCTCAAATTGGAAAGGATGACTATGGAGGCCGATGAGAAGAATTTTCAGGAACTTTTGAAGCATGTTGATTTCACCAAAGATGAGAAGGTAAATATTCAAAGTTTCCTAAGTGGTCTTCCTGATTCTTAATATAGAGATAAAATCCAGTATGATAGACCACAAAAACCTAAGGATGACATCTAGAAGGAAAAACACTTATATGAACATAATAAGAGCAAGGCACCATATCATAATAATTGGAAGGATATGAAGAATAACAAATAAGAGCAAAGAAAGAAAGGTTTCCATTCTTCAAAATTTAGAAACAATAATTCTTATCAACAAGGACAACCAAGGGAAGAGCCTTCATGGAAAATATTTCCCGTGGAATGTTGGACATGCAATGAAAATCAGTTTGGCAGTCAGTGTCCATGTAAGAAGAATAACCTTCACAACTTTCAAGAGGCTTCAACTGTTGGAGATGTAGGTGGAAGTGTTCAAAGGATCTATGCAGCCTTGTATGGGAGGCAAGCTGACCACCTGTCTTGAATGATTGAGGTAACATGTAATATTGCTAATAAAACCATAGCTATTTTGATTGAATATAGAGTTAGCAATAGTTACTTTGCACCTAATCTAGTTGACAAATGTCATTTTGAGAAAATTAAAATTGAAATAACAAGTCTAGTACATTTATCTACAAGAGTGAAGAGGAAAATCACAAAATTTGTAAAAATGTGACCTTTAGAAATGAATGAATTCAAAACCTTTGCATACTTAAACATCATACCCTTGGGGTCATATGGTGTATTGATTGGCATGGATTGGTTGGATGCACATAATGCCATACTAGATTGTCATAATACAACTTATACTTGTTTGGATGAAGAAGAAAATTGAGTGACAATCAAGGTATACCTAGACACATATCCCTAAGGTAGGTCACAACTCTACAATTGAATAAATGTTCAGAAAGGGATGCCGATTATGCAATTCATGTGGAAGAGTAAAAAGAAGGAAAATAACCAGAACTGCAGGATTATCCAGTACTACAAGAGTTTGCAGATATATTTCAAGAACCGGCGGGAATTCCTCCTAAGAGAGACAATAATTTTTTTATCGACTTGGTGCCAAGAAAAGTACCTTCATCTAAATCACCTTATAGAATGAGTACTCCATAGTGAAAGGAATTATAGATGCCATTAGAGGAGCTATTAAAGAAAGGTTACATAATACACCATGTTTCACTTTAGGGAGCCCCTGTGTTATTTGTGAAGAAGAAAGAACTATAAGAATCTGCATAGATTATAGATAGTTGAACAAAGCAATGGTTAAAGCAAGTACCGCTTACAAATAATTGATGAGTTGTTTGATCAGTTGAGAGAAGCCAAGGTGTTCTAAAAATAGATTTGAGGTCAGGATAACACCAAATTAGAATTAAGAATGAGGATATTAGTAAGAAAACGTCCAAAATAAGGTATGGACATTATGACTTCATAGTGGTACCTTTTGGTTTAACAAATGCACCGACAATATTAATGTGTTTAATAATTGATTCTTCAGAAAGTACTTAGATAAGTTTGTGATTGTATTCTTGGATGACATCCTTGTCCATTCCAAGATAGAAGAAGGGCATAAAGAACATCTAAGGTTAGGAATGCAAGTGCTTTGAGAACAACAATTGTATTCCAATCTAAGCAAGTGTTCTTTTTATCGAGGTAAAATTCGCTACCTAGGGAATATCATATATGAAGAAGGAGTTTCAATAGATCTTGAAAATATAAGAGCCATTATGGAATGGCCAACACATATGAATGTATCAGAAGTAATATCTTTCATGGGATTAGCTCGATACTACTGATGGTTCATTGAAGGATTCTCGAAGTTAACTCATCCTATCACATCTTTGTAGAAAAAGGGTGTGAAGTTAGACCATGGATTCCATAAGTGAGGTGGAATGGGGACATACCTAGCACCTTAGAACTTGTTTTTGTCTTGATTTTGTCCATCATAGTTCATAATTTCACCTTGGTGACATTAATAATGATGGTCACCCAAACATTGTACAACATGCCCTATTTTTTGATTTTATGGACTATGGAGTTACTATTTCATCTTATGCATAGCTTATTGGGCCCCTCTTGCCTAATATTCCCTAATTGGGATAGATTCCATCACATTTATGTGTTTTTGGTCATTTATGATCCCTTTCCTAGTTTTTAGGGTTTGTAAGCTATTTTCTAGCTTCCAATATTACACAATGTATTGATGCTCCTATTTTTGTATTTCTAATATATTTATGACCCCATTGGATCCTTTCTCTCACATAATGTGCCCTTGTTCATGTTTTGTAACCCACATTATGCATTAGTGTGCCTCCTTGTGCTCTTCGTGGCTCCACTACTTGGTTTTGGTAACTTCTCCTCATAGTGCTAATCTGGGAAAGAGAATCTCCTAACTAAGCCACCATTCCACTAATTAAACTTAAGTCTCCATGATGGATCTTAACCTTACCTCTCTCTATTTCGATTTGATCTACTTGGGTTAGAGTTGGCCTCCTTGTGCTATAAATTCATATGGCCTCTCCTCATTGAAGCTAATATTGAGCTTTGGATCACTTGACTCTTGTTATCTAACTATGTTGGGAATGTTGATAGTATTAAGAGTGTGTTGAGACTTAGATTTAATTTAGTTGTTTCCCTTTGTTTAATTTGTATCACTCTACTAGTCTAGGTTCTTGCATAGGAAGTGAGGAAATGAGATGGTGATATCCTAAGGGACGAGTTATATGAAGGGAGTCACATCTGACCATAGGCAGTGGAGACAGACAATAAAGTAGTAGTGGGAAGCAATGTGGTTCTCGAAAGAGGTAGCTCCAAGAGTTGTTGGACTAAGTGAGCCTCTACCTATGGATCCATGGTCTCAACTTTGGGGTGACTTGTTCAAGTGAGGAAGGTTTGACTATGTTTACGACTGGGAGGAAAGTTGTCCTAGTGCAACCAATTGTCATTAAAGTATTTGTTCATACAATTATTTATGCTATTTTATTATGTTTATGTGCCATGGAGGCTGAAATGAATTATGGAATTGTTTATGGATGATTTTCTAGGATTTATATCTAGTATGGATTGATATTGATATTTTTTATTTCCATGGAACTCCTCTATTGTCTATTCTTTCTCTTCTCCTTCATGGTTTACAAATGTAACTCTCATGGTGACAAGAAGGGCGCAACCAAAGGTTATGGTTCGACCATTTATATTAATTTATGGGTTTTATAACCCATTCCATTGCATTCATAGCGACAATTCTAGTAAGAAACACTTTTTGTTTCACTGGAAAATCTTCTTGGATGACCAAGTTATGACTATTTTGGCCGATAGTGTTTCCAACGCTGAAGGGAATGCACCCTGCCTTCTGATTAGGAGCATGCTTAATGAAGACATGATTTTAATATTGCAGATATGATAATTTTGTTGCATATCTTCTTATGCAATGGTAAATATGATATTTAATGGTGATTGATGGTTGGATGGAAGGAAACCATTTAATCTAAGTTATAGTAGTGAAAGTTGGTTGTAGGGACAACCACGCGATTGAGTTTGGAGGTTGTAGTTGAAAACCTATGGCTTGCCTTGATTTGATTGTGCAAATATGGAAATTATTCAATGTTATTTTTATTTATTGCTTAACCACTATAATCAACACACACATCACAAAACTAAAGAGTAACCCTCATACAAAAGATAACTGCTATGCGTGCAAATGTTAACTACAATATTTACCACTCGAGCTCATTCTAGCTTTACAAACTAATACTTACTATCAATTACTTGAGTTAATTAAATCATACTAAATATTCTAAATATCATGCATTCATTTTATGAAATACATTATCATTATGTCTATTAAGTTTGTACATTGGGAGTTGTCATGTTTAATTTTCATGAGGCTAAGTTTGGGTTGAATGTCATGATGGTCTAACCTTAGGACTCTATATTCAGATGTCTAATACTTAGTTTATCCTTTTTCCTAAGTATCTAGTGCCTTTTTCCTTATGTTGGGGCTGGGAACACTACAATCGCACATACATGTGTCGACCACAATGTTGAAGCAATCCAAGGAAATAATCCCATGTATAAGTGCTATCCACCATGTTGAAGTAGTCCAAGAAGATCTATCATAAACCTGGGTCCCATGTATGAGTGTTAACCACAATGTTGAAGTAGCCATTTTACCATGTCCAAATAGTAATGGTCTTACTGAAGTAACCCAATGAACTCATTCATAAACTTAGGTCCCATGTCAAGTGTTCATGTTGACTCCCCAATAAAGATACTTGATCTCAATACTTACTAGAGAATGTTACTCCCTTACATGGTCATGCGGATCCAAATATATAGATCCATATATATCCAAAAATTCGAGCATGTAAGTGTAAAAGTTTAGATGGGGATATGGAAGGAATGCTACCAATGGAGAATATTAAAGCTGAAAATGGGTAGTCATAGCCTTCTCCAAACTTCCTTCCATGATGTTCTCTACATAAGGGGGGAGTATAGTCATCGATAGAAGGCGAAAGTAGTTGTCATCCCATAAATGACAACTATCTATGTACCATTCATTACAAGCCTCCTCTAAACCACGCCATCCACATATCTCACACTATCCATCAATATGTCTCCACAGCTCCAAAATTTGGATTGTTTCATAGCTTCATGCATTTTTTGTATTATCTTCTCTAGAAAAAGTCTCTCTACATGAGTTGCTTCAGGGTGCGAAATATCTTCTACTTTGAGTAACCATTGTTCGATATGCTCTTCATATTCCATGTAAAGTTCAAGAAAAATTATAAGAGGGGGGCTTATTCCACATAATCTTAATAGAACCTTGGATATTCCTCATTGATGGGGGCTAATATATCCCTATAAAATGTCGTAATCCATTGTAAGTACGAGAGCTAGGGTATTGATGGCATAAATTTATGATGTTTGTAATGCACTGAATATTGATCGGAAGTGTATCATAGAGCATGTAATATCAAAGCCTCGAGAATTCTATATGAAATTGCTAGGATCCGATGTCAATTTGAGTACTTTATAAAAAATATATATCTTTTTTTAGATTTACGTCTGTCACTAGAAATCCCTAAAAAAGAGAAAATTTAAAAATACAATAGCTCCTTTGTTTGAACCCCTATTCTAACGATTTTTTTTGAGATCATGTATTTTTCCCTTTGAAAACTTGAAAAATAGAAGAGCAAAAATTCTCTCTTTTGGTCCTTATAAAATGCTCTTATAGAACTTGTAATGTACCTTATATTTGATACGTAATTACACACAAGATGTCTGAAGTCCACAATGTTTTATTGATAAAAAAAATTTATGGCAGGGAAAAACCTTACAATTGATCCTTTTAAGGAAGGAATCCACTCTTTTTCAATTGCCTCTTAAAGGTTGGGTGCGGTGTTCCTTACCCCTATAACTTGAGAATCACACAATATATAGAAATATTATCATGCATTAAATTAGAAATAAGCAACAAAATAAATAGAAATATGAGAAAATAACAACTGAATATGGAAGACAAGAGATTTCTTATTATGGGAACACTTTCATAGGCTTCTTATGGTAGGGTGACCATCCAATTGAGTAGATCTCCATTACAATATTATTCACAAAACATATCATTGCATTGAAGCTTCTTTAAAAATGCTTCAATTGTCCAAAACCCTAACTGCTTGACATGGTCAAATACTATTTCCTAATGGGTCTTAATTAATAAAACAACCCTTTTTACATTAATTGTTGAACATTAACTAACTCAACTTTAGTACAAATTTATGGCCTTACAATATTTATGATTACTTCTTAGAGTAATGGGAGTTAGGGTGGGACCCTAACATGTCGTCCTCATTCAAAAAAATGTTTCCCTCAATTCTAAAGATGTGGAAATTGTCGTAAAATGTTGGCTAGCTCCCAAGTTGCATCTTTTGGAAGCATGTCTTGCCACTAGATAAAAAATTCCATGATGGTGCACCCTTGCAATTGTCGTTCCCTAGAAGCCAAAATTGTAGCATATTGAAGCCAAATGGAGAGTTCCTCATCCAATTCTACTAAACTAGTTTATACTTTACAGTTTGGTCCCACCACTTTTTCAAGGGAAGAGATATGGAAGGCAAAATGGATCTTGGAGTGGTCTAGAAGAGCAAGCTTATAGGTGACCTGTCTAATGCATTGTAGAATGGTGTAAGGTCCATAGAAATTCAAAGTGAGTTTCTGATGAGGATGGGTCTTGAGATATGTCTACTTATATGTTTGTATTCGAATAAACAACTTGATCCCCGAATTCAAAGGAGCACTTGGAGTGATGCTTATCAACCTATTGCTTCATTTTGTTTTGGGAAAGAATCAAATTGACTTTAAATATGTGGAGAATGGTAGCCTTGGTGTGGAGTACATTATCCACTACATGAACCCTGGAGGTACCTAATACATACAAAATCATTGATAAGGGTTTTTATTCATATACTACTTCATACGGTGTCAACTTTGTGGAACCATGCTAGGTTGTATTATACCGCCATTCATTTAGAGGGAGCCAGTGTACCCATTGGTGTGGCTTATCGGATGCAAAGCAGTGCAAGTATTATTCCAAACACTTATTGACCACTTTAGTTTGACCATATGTTTGGTGGTGGTAAGCCATGACGAGATTCAAGTAAGTGCCTTGAAAATTGAAGAGCTATTGGTAAATCTTGCTAGTAAAAGTGGGGTCATGATCATATACAATAGGAGTAGGCATGCCATTTGGATTTTGAAAATTTCATATAAGAGAACTTGGGGCACCAAAGAGGGTGGTAAAGGATAGAAATGGGAATACTTGGTTATACAATCTACTACTACCATCATGATTGTTTTATTACTTAATTAAGGAAACCCCAAATTGAAATCCATAAATATGCTTATCTATATATGATTAGGAATGGGAAGTGGTAGAAAAGCCCCTAGCGACTTCATTGTTTTGCCTTTATGCCGTTGGAAAATGTCCCAGGCATCAATGGAGCTATGGATACCTTTTCATGCCTTCCCATAAGAAAGAGCATTCAATCCTTTGATAAGTTTTATGATATCCCAAGTGACTTGTTGTGGGTACTGAATGTAATTCCTCCAAGGCTCTTGGTTTCAATGTTGAATCGAATGTGAGGAAGATGCACTCCTTATACCTAAAAATATTTTAGTTCCATGTATATGTGGGTGATGTATTCATGTCTTCTTGAATCCATTTGATGAGGCGGTGAACAATGTATTAGGTCAACTATTCTTATTGTGCTTCATCAAATTGACAATGATAAGCCAAAGTATGAACCTTCCTCTTCAAATTGCTTACACAAGGGATCAACCACCTCATTTGTGTGACCATTCTTATAGATGATTTCATAATTATAGCCCAACATCTTAGTGACCCATTTATGTTGCTCGAACGAGGAAAGATGTTGTTCCATAAAATACTCGAGACTAAGATGGTCCTTCTTGATATTGGAATTCCGGTTGATTAGATAGGGGTGCCATGTCTCAACTAAATGAAGGGTATCCATCATTTATTTTTCATAGGTGGATTTTCCCAAGTTTCTATCTTAGAGATGCTTACTAGTGAAGGCTAAGGGACATACTTCCTAGTGTCATGTCCCCATCAATTATTCCGACCATAGAAGGGGGGTATTTATAAATTTCATTGCATGGGCCATAAATATGAATTCATAAATAAGAAATGTATGTGTAGATGCAAAATAAAAACACACGGGAGATAAAAATCTATCCACACACACATTATGGATAAACAAACATATTCATCACATAAAGAAAATAAAATAATTGCACATTCAATACAAAAAAAACTTATCTTTTAACAAAGACGATCCAAGCAACTGGCAGTGTAAGTGTGATTTTCCTCCCAAATATAGGTATTAGTCTAGATACCACCCCGAAGCTGGGCTACGAGGCCACCAAGGACAAGGAAAACACCTACACGCTTCTCTCTCCTAGGACACAACCCATTTTCTCTCATGCTTATCCAAATTACTCACCTCTAAGCATTTATAGGTTTCTCACTTAGCCATCCCAACCATGACATTATTTCTATTGTCCCACACAACACAAGGAAGTCATTTCCCTTCTTTGTTGCACAATTCACTTAGGAAATCCAACCCTTACAATGCTTTACAATGTGTGTAAAAAGAGTCCAACCTATTGTATGATGTTGAAGAACCTCCTGTAACATTAATTCATGGATTTCCAAGTATTAAGGAATAGAAAAAACACAATGGGTAAAGGTTCCTATCTTTTCCAACCTCTATGCTCACCTACAAGCATCTCTATTCTCTAAATGTCTGCAATTCTCCTTCACAATTCAATTTTCTAGTTGTCTCACAGTCTCATAATGGTAAGGCAATGGACAACGAACAACAAGAAGAACTATACCTACTTTAAAATTTGTTTTCAAAATATTCTTGAGAAAAATGGATAATAGAATTCAAAGGAGATGAGAATATGGTGAAAAAGACAACTGGCATAACTTCTAACCATATAAAAAAGGAATCTTACAACTTCCATAGAATAATATTCATCCCATGCTTCCATAACTGCATAAGAAGACTTTCCCCACCAACCTCACACATGCATTCAATGATTGTATTTACTAGTAAAAAATAAGTAATTGGCTCATTGAGGCACATGGTAGCAAATTGATGAGTTCTAAGGTTGGCACTTAGCAATAGAGGATTTCATCTCGCATAAGCCATATTTACTCTTCCCCTCTAGTAGAATCGTAAACCCTCTAGTGCTTTTTACACAACCAGCTTGGACCAATTTTATTATGTTTCAAACATAATATTTGCATAGATTCCAAGTTAGCATGATAAGCTAACCGCATGGTTCATATAGAGGTATTTATATTATACATGCCTAGCCATTCCCTAGTCAGGACTTGGCCTTGAGATTCTTACTAGGAATCCATATTAGGGCATTTACATCATTTACATGGTTTTTATTTAATACATTCAAAGTCAAAACTGGGGGTATTACAATCCCCTCCCCTTTGGAATAACATTTTCCTCGATGTTAGGTGAAAATCAGAACAAAAATTGATATGCCTCAACAATGAAATCTTCTAGCTCCCATGTAGCCTCACCAATATCAAAGTGCTTCCATTTCACCGTTACATGTCCAATAGATGGGTTCCAGAGCAATGTTTCCTTCTTATTGAGGATGCATAGTGGTGTTGTTTGGAACTCTCCCTTGGGTTCCACCTAAATCACATGATTAGGATAATGTGCATATGTCTTATACAAAGAATCATAAAAAACATTATGACCTCTAGTGTTATCAAGAAATGCAATTCTATATGCAAATAGCCTTATCCTCTTAAGTAATTCAAATGCTCCATAATATCTTGGTGATATCTTGGCACAACTCCCAAGATTCAAGGAAATTTTCCTTGGCCTCACTTAGAGCCAAGCAAGATCCCCGACATTGAATTCCCGTGCACTTGATTCTTATCTGCACATATTTTCTATCTATCTTGTGATACTTTTAAATTATTCCTAATATTTCCAACAGTTTATTTTATTTCTTTAAGCATTTATGGCCCAAGAACAATTTTATTCACTGGAATATACCAATTCATTGGTGTACTGCACCTTCTACCATACAAAGCTTCAAATGGACTAATTTCCAATTATGCTTGTTTCCCATTGTTATATGCAAACTCTATTGGGTGTAGATAATCTTCCCACTTGGATGGTTTTCCCATCATACACATGCGAATCATGTCTTCAATAACTTGTTTTACTCTTTATGTTTGTCCATTTGTTTGTGGATGGTAGGAAGTACTAAATTTCAGCTATGTACCCAAATTATTAATCTGTCATAGTAATCTAGGGACAAAAACACAATCTCATAAGAGATTTCAGACAATTAAGCATGAAAATGGCATAATGGTGCTGCAATAGGAGTAATATCTACGTATAATCAAATGAATATTGAATAATACAATACAATGATCATGCAAGATGCATGACTGCCAAGACAATTCGAATTCCCAAGGAGTTCATTCAAATTGAATGAATGGGTGTAGCTTGACTGACTGTAAGCCACAGTAAACACACTAGTTAACCAACTGATCAAGTCGTGATTGACTCAACCGAGTCCTAACTGAAATTAGAGTGCAATGGATGATTGAGTCTAACTGAAAGTAGCTCAGACACATGTCACTGCATGCCAACCAACAAGTGGTAGTGCATAAATAACTCCAATGAACCCCGATGAGGTTAACTAAAGTCAAACTAGCCATCAAAGGTGGTTGGAGGCGCCCCTGTTGACTCCAGTTCATTAAATATTAATAAAAATAATCAATATAATGAATGGAGGTGCCTTCACCACTCAAGTTAACTGATTGTAACCATCAATTAGCAATTAGGTGCATTTATGACACTTAGATCACCCCCGGAGTGCTCCAGTTAGCCTCCTTGAATGAAGGAGAAGGCTTAGTTAGCCTCCTTGACCAAAGGTAGGCGTGGGTGTGCTCATGCTGATGTCATAGTGTCTCATTTGATGCCGATTAAGTCAATAAAACTTAGGATAATGGTTTAACAAGGTCAAATTGACCAAATTAAGTGTGCATGGTGGGTAAATGTCTCCAACACCCCTCCTTAAGCTATACTCAGAAGAGGTAGAAAACATAAAGTGCATGAAATGCTAGGGCCCCGGCAACAAAGGCCATAGGTCACCCTGTACAATAATGTAACTCAAAGAATGCTCAAAAATAAATCTAAGTGAGGAAAAGAGGGAAAACCAGTGGGAAAAATCCCCCCTCAAGCTGAACACTGAAAGTAGTCTGATCACCCTGATGAACTCACCCCCAAAAGTGAAAGGAGGTAAGTGAAATTCTTTTCTGAAAAGCTCTTGGTGAAGATGTCTGCAATCTACTCATCAGTCGGGCAGTATTACAGAATGATGGTCCTATCATGCACCAACTCTCTGATGTAGTGCATGTGTATCTCTACATGCTTGGTTCTCTACTTGGTAACTGGATCTATGGATATATTAATAGCACTTTGATTGTCACAAAAGAGGACAGTGGACAAACTACTACCAAGATCAAACTCTGAAAGAATGCTTTGCAACCAAACATCTTGGATGCAAGCATTCACCGCTCCTCGGTACTTGGCCTCTGTTGAAGACAATGCTACGTCGTCCTAATTTTTGCTAGACCAGAAAATGGGGCCACCACCAAACATGAAGACATATCTAGAAGTAGACTTCCAATCAATAGAATCACTTGCCCAATCAAAATCTGTGTAACCAACCAACTCTAGCTCGGAGTCTGCAACATAGTGAATGCCGTAGGTCTTGCTTCCCTGAATATACTGGAGGATCCTATTGACTGCCTTCCAATGAACATAATGATGCTTCTACATGTATCTTGACACAAAATTCACAGCATAACAGATTTCAGGCCAAGAATGAGTCAAGTAGAGCAAGCTACCTATCATCTGTCAATTAATAGTGCAGTCCATGGGAGGTGTGCTTTTTCCTTCTTCAAGGTTGATCCCTGAAAGAAAAGGGAATGGATCAGAATTACATTCAGCCATGTTAAAATTGAATAATAGGTCTGATATGTATTTGGATTGAGTGACCATTATCCCATCAAAATTTTGCTCAATTTTGAGCCCTAGAAATTGCTTTAAGAGCCCCAAATCGCTCATTTCAAATGCATTGTGGAGAGCAGTTTTGATGACTGAAATAGAAGTAACTGTGCTACCTGTAATCAGTAAGTCATAAACATATAAAACAATAATAATCAAATGACTATCAGACTGCTGTATATACACATTTGGATCTGATTTACACCTTTGGAAGTTTTGCGAGAGAAGGAAGGCATCCATCTTGGAATACCACTCTCTTGGGGCCTGTTTTAACCCATATAGTGACTTATTTAGCTTGCAAACCAAATATGGATCAGAAATGTAGCCCTCAGGATGCTTCATGTATATCTCCTCATGAATATCTCCATGTAGAAAGGCAGACTTAACATCCATATGATGAACTTCCCAGTGCTTAGATGCAGAACTTGCCAAAACTAGGCGGATGGAGTCCATTTTTGCAACCGGTGCAAAAGTCTCATGGTAGTCCACACCTTGGACCTGGGTGAAACGTTTTGCCACTAGCCTTGCCTTATATTTGCAGGTGCTACCATATGCAGCAACCTTAGTCTGAAACTCCCACTTGCATTAAACCAATTTCCTCCCCGGAGGAAGAGAAACTAACTCCCAAGTAGTGTTTTTCCAAAGATAATTCATCTCTTCATCCATGGAAACTTGCCATCTCGGATCCTTCCAAGCATGGTATTAAGAATTAGGGTCTGAACTTATCATCAAATAACAATATTCAGACAACAAATAATTAGGACAAGAGAGCACGATACCTGCTCTTTGGAAATCAGACCAAATTCTCCTTGGGTCATCCGGATTTCCAATGTCATCACCTGCGGATGAGAGTGTCTGTCGGGCCCAAGTTGGGAGATGATTTTGTACTTCAGGTTCTAATTCAGCATCTGATGTTTGCTGTACACTGATATAAAAAATTAGAGGATCCAAATCAGGGTCATCACCCCCAATTACATCATCCAAATATTCAGTAGAATAGGAAGGAAATCCAACAGTTTTCTCCTTCACTAGTTCCACCTCCTGAAGATGATCATTGAACATGACACTCCTTTCAATGATGATCTATTTTGTTTTTATATCCAGTGGCTTGAAACCTTTAGATTCATCAGGATATCCAATAAACAGACATTTGATGCTTTGCGGTTGCAAAGCCCTCCTTTTATCAAGTGGAATTTGGGCCCATGCAGTGGACCCAAACACCCTTAGGTTTGACACATCTGGTTTGTGTCCGAAATATTATTCGAAAGGGGTCTTCCATTTCACGGATGAGTGTGGCACTCTGTTCTAAATATATTTTGTAGCATGCATGGATTCTTCCCATAAATTTGCAGCCAACTTATTTGATTCCAACATACAGGTGGTCATATCCTTGATAGACCGATTCTTCCTTTCCGCTACACTGGTCTCCTGGGGAGTGTAGGGGACTGAATGCTAGATATGAATACCAATTTGGGAACATATATGCAGTAACTCATTATTGACATACTCCCCACCATTATCAGATATCAAAATCTTGATCTTTTTGCTAGATGCATTCTCAATCAAGGTCTTTAATTCAGTGGTTTTTTCCAAGACTTTCGACTTCTTTTTGATAAAAAAGACCCATGTGTATCTCAAAAAGTCATCAATGAAAGTCAGAACGTACCTTGATCCATTTATGTATGTGATAGGCATGGGACCACTGATATCAGAATGTATCAGTCCCAAGATGCATGATGCTCGATTTTCCTTCCCCCAATCGAACTTATGCTTAGGGTGTTTTCCAACAACACAACCCTTGCAAATTCCAGTGGTAGATTTGATGACTAGGAGGACTTCAACCATAGAATTATTTTGTAATTGCTGCAAGTATTTGAAGTTCAGGTGGCCGAACCTCTCATGCCACAGTTTACTAACTTCATTTCCATGAGTCAACAATGCAGTGGGCTTTGCATCCGCCACAAAATGGGAGAACTCGTAGGCTTTTGCATGATGGTTTGCAAGGCCTTTTGCTACAAGTTTTCCGGATGCAAGTTCTGTGATCTCTACATGATCTGGGCTAAAGGAGAATCTCTTGGGAACTCCCGTATGTGTCATTTGATAAACACTTAGGAGGTTTGATGCAAGAGATGGTACATACAGAACATTGGAAAAATAACCATGCTCAATATCTACAGTACCTTGTTCTTCGGATATGATTGTGGAGTCATCTCCCATGTGGATGGGAATGGATTTTTCGGTCTCCAAAGATGAAAAAGAGTCTCTTTCATCCATCATGTGATTCGAAGCTCTAGAATCTATCAAGAGTGCTTTGGAGTTCGAAGTGCTTGCCATGAGAGCATGACGTCTTTCATGTTGTGGTTCCTGATCTCGTTGATCTCTCCTCCGAAAGCTTTCCAGAAGATTGATGTGATTTTTCTCAAGAAGAGAAGTAGCTTCATCAAGTTTCTTTTTCATGCAGGCATCTTCAGGGTGGAAGCCCTTCCTGCGGTATGAACACTTGAATTTTTCCTTTCCATGATGCCCTTTGCTTTTGTTCTTCTTCGAGCCAGAAGGCTCTTCATGCTGCTGGTTTTCAAATTTAGGATTAGGAGCTTCGAATTTGGTTTTTGGGTTCTTCTGCTACTTTATTTTACCCTTCAGATCTTTGGGCCCTGAGACATGGAGGGCTTGATCACGGGAGGATCTGATGATCCCCATTTGGACAAGCTTACCATGTTCACTTGTTAGGGACTCAATGAAGGCATTGAGTGAAGGAATCTTCCATCCAGGGGTTGTGAGCTTCCCCGCATAGAATGTAGAGACAAACATCGAATAACCAACTCCAAGTTTGGGGAGTATGGTGAGGATGAGATGATCATCCTCTTTCTCCACCTTACATTGCTTCAATAGTAAGACAATGTGCTTGAACTTTGTGAAAAAATCATTTAAGGTCTCGAAATTGGAAGCCTGGAGAGACATCAACTCATTTTCAAGCTGGTATACTCTCAAATCATCCTATTTTCCATACGGGGTTTCCAATTTGTCCCAAATTTCCTTTGGAGTCTTCAATCCCGAGAGATGGAAAAGAAGATCCCGAGAAATAGAGAGGCACAAGAATCTGAATGATTCATCTTTCTTGTTCAAGAATATAGCTTTGTTTATCACATGAGTGGGCTCTTCTTCAGTGTCCATAGTGACTCGGTAGAGTCCTTTGGCACGTAGCTGGATCTCTGTATCTCCTTTCCATGAATGGAAATTGAACGGAGTTAAGAGTTCGATGGAAGAAGCCATCTCAAACTGCTGGAGCGAATGCTTTCACCTGTTAAAACCTGCAAATCACAACAAAGGGGGCACCATAAGGTCAAACAGCCTGCACATTTTAGGCTTTCATTACACCCAACATAGTTGATCAAGCAAGATTGACCAACAATTCCTTAACTTGGGGTATTAAGTGGTAAGCCTTGGCTTCTAGTGCAGTGATGGATTTTTGAGCTTTTGCTCAATTTTTCATCCAAGATCTGTTAAAAACTATGTTTTTGAGAGATCTAAGCTTCATCCTACTGTGAGCTCTAATACCATATTAATATGTCACAGTAATGTAGGGACTAAAACACAGTCTCATAAGAGATTTCAGACAATTAAGCATGAAAATGGCATAATGGTGCCGCAATAGTAGCAGCTTTGTATAATCAAATGAATAATTACTATTACAATACAATGATCATGCAAGATGCATGAATGCTAAGACAATTTGAATTCCCAAGGAGGTCATTTGAATTGAATGAATGGGTGTAGCTTAACTGACTGTAAGCCACAGTAAACACACTAGTTAACCAACTAATCAAGTCCTGATTGACTCAACTGAGTCCTAACTGAAGTCGGAGTGCAATGGATGACTGAGTCTAACTGAAAGTAGCTTAGACACATGTCATTGCATGCCAACCAACAAGTGGTAGCGCATCAATAACTCCAATGAATCCTGATGAGGTTAACTGAAGTCAAACTGGCCATCAGAGGTGGTTGGAGGCACCCCTGTTGACTCCAATTCATTAAATATTAATAAAAATAATCAATATAATGAATGGAGGCACCTTCACCACTCAGATTAACTGATTGTAACCATCAGTTAGCAATTAGGTGCATTTATGACACTCAAATCACCCTCGGAGTGCTCTAGTTAGCCTCCCCTAATGAAGGAGAAGGCTTAGTTGGCCTCCTTGACTGAAGGTAGGCATGGGTGTGCTCATCTGATGCCAATTAAGTCAATAAAACTTAGGATAGTGGTTTAACAAGGTCAAACTGACCAAATTAAGTGTGCATGGTGCGTAAATTGACTAATTTCCAATGATGCTTGTTGCTCATTGTTATATGCAAACTCTATTGGGTGTAGATAATCTTCTCACTTGGATGGTTTGTCCATCACACACATGCAAATCATGTCTTCAATAACTTGTTTTACTCTTTATGTTTGTCCATTTGTTTGTGGATGGTAGGAAGTACTAAAGTTTAGCTATGTACCCAAATAAGCAAAAGGAATTTTCCAAAAGTTAGAGGTAATTTTGTATCTTGGTCGAATAAAATTGCTTTGGATAACCCATGCAATATAGATATTTATTTCATGAATATTTTTGCTATCTTTTCAGCCTTATAAGTATATTTAACTTAGGAAAAAAATGAGCTACCTTAGACAATATATCCACCCCAATCATGATGGAATCATGCTTTATTGAATTAGTTGGAAGTTTAGTAATAAAATCCATAGTTACCACTTCATATTTTCAATATGGATCTAGAAATGATTGCAATAAATAGGTTGGGTGTTGATGTTCAACCTTCACTTGCTGGCATTTCATACATTTAGAAATATACTCAACAATGTCTTTCTTCATTCCTGACCAAAAATATTGCTTCCTTGTTGTAGCAATTTTTTTTTGTATCCCAAGTGACCTGGATATGGTATTTATAGATTTCATCCATAATAATTCTACTCAAATATGCCACATTAGGAATATACATTCTATTTTTATAAGTAATAAGTCCATCATTCTCCAAGTGATAACTCCATACTTCTTTTCCAAATTCTACTGCTATAACTTGTCTTTTATTTGCACATAATGCTCATCTTCATCAAGAGAGTCAACAATGTTATGCCTCGTATTTAATTGGCAAATGCTAATGGACACCACATGCATTGCATGCATTTTTTTTTGCTAAGTGCATCAACACTTTATTTTCTTTCTCATTGATGTGTTTGATCTTAAAATCAAATTCACATAAAAATTATAGCCATCTAGCTTGACTTGCATTTAGTGTTCGCTATTCAAACTAATATTTGAGACCACAAGGGTATATCCTAAGCTCAATTTTCCTTCCCATCAAATAGCGCCTCGACATTTTCAAAGTGTGCACTATGGTAGCAAGCTCTAAGTCACTGGTAACATAATTCCTTTCATATTCCTTTAGCTTTATTGACTCATAACACACCACATCATTGTCTTGCATGAGAACTCCAATTCCTTGTTTACATGCATCGATACATAGTACACACCCCATAATCCTTTTCTAGATTTGCAATTTTTAAAAATGGAGCACTTGTAAGAAGCTTCTTCAATAGCTGGAAGCTTTCTTCACATTTTTGTGTCCACTCAAATTATATTCCCTTATTTTTCAAATAAGTGATGGGGTGTGCAATCTTGGAGAATACTTCAGTGAACCTTTTGTAATAATGAGCAAGACCCATAAAATATCTCACATCTACCACATTCTTTGGAGTTCTCCAATTCATAATGGGCTCTATATTTTTTGGATCCAAATATTGAAATAATGTGACCCAAATATTGAATTTTCTTTTGCTATAAGTCACTCTTGCTTAGCTTTGCATACAACTTATGCTCTCTTAGTAGTTGTAAAGTCATTCTTAAAATTTCTTCTTGCTCTTCTTTCTTGGAATAAATAAGAATGTCGTATAGAAAAACAAGAACAAACTTTCACAAATACTTGCTGAAAACACTATTCATGAGACACATGAATGTAGTTGGTGTATTAGTGAGACTAAATGGCACTACCACGAACCCATAGTTTCCATAACTTGTTCTAAAGTTTGTCTGGTTGATGTCTTCTTCCTTGATTCTAACTTAATGGTAATGTAACCTCAAATCAATCTTTGAAAATACATTTACCTCTCTCATTTGATCAAAGAGATCATCTATTCGAGGTTATTGGGTACTTATTCTTCACTGTAAGTTCATTAATCTGCTTGTAATTAATACATTACTTGAGTGTTCCATCTTTATTTTTCACAAATAGCACAAGTGCTCCCCATGGAGACCCGCTCGATCAAATGTATTTCTTTTCCAACGACTCCTACAGTTGCATTTTCAGTTCTGACAATCATAGTGTACTCATTATGTAAGGTGCCTTGGACATTGATGCAACTCATAGTACAAGATTAATTGTGAAATCATTATCCCTCTTTAGAGGATGTCCTTGCACTTCATCAAGTTGTGCATCCCTAAATTCTGATAAGACATGATAGTCCTCCAACTTGGGAACTTCATTTTTTGTTCTCTCCAATGCGTGGGCTACACACAATTGACAACCCTTTGTAAAGAAATTCTTTAGCTGCAAGGTTGAAATTTGTCTGATAGAAACCACCTTTGGAATGCCTTTTACTATCCTTGGGTTCCATCCTTTATCAATGCATTCAAAGGCCTTGTTGTAGCAATCAAGTTTAAAATTATGTGATTCCAACCAATCCATTCCAATGAGGACATCATAGGAACCAAGTGGCAAAAAATTCTTATTTTCCCACATGAAGAGTCCATCCCTTTCCAATGGACATTTCCCCACCACTTCTCTAACTTTCCTCTTGGTTCTAGTGGCTAGTTGGACCAACTATGATTTATTATGCTTTGTTTTCTCAAAAGTACAAATCTCAACAATTTTAGGATTGTAATAACTGTAGTAGATCTAGGGTCAATCACAATAGAAACATATTGCTTAGCAATCTTACCTTCAACCTTGACTACAATTGATTGATGGTCTGCTTGATGATCCTCTAATGCAACATAGATTCTAGGGATAGTCCTTGCCACCTCACCCACAATTTCAATCTCTTGGATGTTGTGAACATGTTTGGCACTCCCATTTCAATGTGGACAATTTCTAAGTAAATGATCTTCTCCACATCCCCAACATTAAAGAGGCTCTCTTAGCCCCCCCTCGTCATCCTAGTTTGCTTAGTAACACCTTGTATCGAATACCTATACCGATTTATGAAATGAGGAGGATTGATCCCCTCTTTCTTTGGTCAAACTTCTCCTTTTCCTTGTTCTTCCATGCCTTATAAAATTATGGCTTGCTTTTGTTTTGATCATGACAATACTAGGACTTCCTTATGCTTTCATTTAGAGTTTGAGCTCCATCAAACTTAATTTTGTCTGTGTATAACTAAGGTAGTAGTGTACCTCAAATTTACAAACTATTTTTTTTCAATGAATAAGTATTGCTTATTGCTATATCTATTTGCATTTAATATTATTTATTAATCCATCTATCTTCCTTGACAAAATAATATAAGACTTGATTCCTTTGAAATAATATATATATATAATTTTTTTTAATTTTTAAAAGTGGTTCACCATGGAAGCCCAATTTTACACCATGGCTACATCCACTTGGGGAAATATCTTATACTCGCTAGGCAAGTATACATGAACTTGGGCATCATTGATCGTGATAAACGACTCACCAGCCTAATATTTAATTACATACAAGAGCTCCCAAGAAGTGAATGTCCTCGACGAGATTCAAACCCGGGTGGGGAAGGCAACAACCAAATCTCCCAACCACTCAAGCTACACCCAATATATATACATATATATATACATATATATATACATATATATATATATACATATATATATATATCTATATATATATGTATATATATATGTATATATATATGTATATACATACATATATACATACATATATACATACATATATACATATACATATATATATATGTATATATATACATATACATATACATATACATATACATATACATATACATATGTATATACATATACATATACATATACATATATATATGTGTATATACATATATATATGTATATGTATATGTATATGTATATACATATGTATATGTATATGTATATGTATATGTATATGTATATGTACATATACATATACATATACATATACATATATATGTATGTATGTATATATATATATATATATATATATATATATATATATATTCCTCATTTAGTGTCAATTTTGTTTATAACTCTCTATTCTTATATGAATGTATGTATGGATTCATCGCTATTTTATATTCTTTTAAATATAGTGTTTTAGGGCAACTACTATACCCTCTACCCCAACCTATCTATTTTAATTACTTAATGAGCATAATATTTTTGTTTAATAACCCGCCATGAGACTATTACTAAACCATATCTTTGAACCTTTTACTAAACCTTTATATCCCTTCATAACTTTGTATTTAGCTTGGATTATAGCCTCTTAACACCATATAGGTTAACGACTTAGTATTAGACTACAGTCCGTGGT
This sequence comes from Pseudotsuga menziesii, assembly GCA_001517045.1. Taxonomy (NCBI): domain Eukaryota; kingdom Viridiplantae; phylum Streptophyta; class Pinopsida; order Pinales; family Pinaceae; genus Pseudotsuga; species Pseudotsuga menziesii. The sequence continues at coordinate 567,480 of LPNX010946607.1, forward strand.
AACCATATATGTTATATCCTACATTATAATTTGGAATATAGTCCATTGGAATCACCCGTACATCATGTTACTTTTTTTTTTTAAGAAAGAAAAAAATCCTGTCCTTGTTATTCATTGAATCAAAGGGCATCTTACGTAGCAAGCCCAGGAAATGGGCTACAATCAAAGAGGACACAGTACAAGATGTAATGCCGTACCATTCGAAAGATACACAACTCAATGAGTGCTGAGGGGGAGAGTACTATGAAGAAATATACCCATCAGTAATAACTGTCATGTCCATCCATATCTACCGTGTACATGAAGAGCATGTGAGCAGTAAACTAAAGGAGCCGACTCACTACAAGAAGATAAGGTGCATAAATGAAAGGGCACAAAGTCCCGCACTGACTCAAAAGAGTTTGAAATTGCCATGGGAGGTCAATTGACCCTCAAAAAATTCATAGTATGTGCCAATACCCGGAGCCAAAGAGAGAGCAACACATCATGTTACTTGTATTAACGATTGCACATTGTAATGTATTCTGAGGCAACTAAATTAACATAGGGATATTATGTTATATATTAAACCTTACCTTTGAGCCCACAAAACCATTGTTGTATTTGATAGCATTATCCTACTATATATCTAAATTAAGAGGGTTATTAAAACCAATTTATGCTATGGTTTCATACGACGAGAATAGCTTGCTTTGGGCCATCCACATATCGTCCCTCTACCCTGTGTTATATTATAAGGGTTAGATCCAATCAATGTTCGACATGCCATACATGATTTATCCCATGTCGACTATAACGTTGCTTAGAAATAACTTATTCTCAGAGGACTAAAACCTTGGCACCTTCATGATCTTGTTATGCATGTGTTTGATTAGTTTTATGAGCTACTTAGGTGACCTGCCTCTTTAGTTTTTATCTTTCTTCTTATGCTTAAACATTTTTTAAACTATGCATCATATAGTGTATATGCTTTATTCTCAGATACTTAAGTAATGATGGGTCCTTGCTAGCTCTACGGAGAACTCATCAAACTTTGAGTTGGATCGATAATGGATTCAACAGTTTCAAAGACGTATTTGGCCTGTTGCAGAGCATTGGTGCCATCTTCAACCTTGGCCATTAGGTACATAGAGTGTTATTTTTCCCTTTATATATCTATGGTTTATATTTACTTCTCAATGTTGTTTTAACTTTTATTCCATGTGTTTATGTAGGAGTCAGGGTCTCGAATCCTTTTTTGACTTTGAACTGCCGTCGATTTACCTCATCAAGGTTAGTTCTATTGATCTTGGTACGAAGGATTTTGAGTTCTTGTTTTTGGTTTAAGATGTTCTGTAATGCTTGTAGTAAGCTCACCCAGAGAGTGGGTAGTTGGTGATTTGGCCAACTGTTTGGCGTATAACCTTGTCATTTGACTATGTTAACCTTTCTAGGCATATTTTGTTTTTATATCTTATTACCTAGGCTTATCGGCTTGTGTTATCATGCCTCTTTTAGTGTTTTTGGTGAACTTAACTCTTATCATTGGTATATTAGTGTTTTTGGTGAATTTAACTCTTATCATTGGTATAATTGCTATGTTATGGTTGTATCGACCTTGGTTATAATATCCATACTTACCTTCTATTAAAACTTATAACTAGTTAATTTAAATCATTTTTATAACTGTATATGTTTCGGTTTCTATCCAAAGACTTGGTTGGAATGCTTCATTTACATATATATGATTATATGCAGTCCTGTCAACTTGGGTTGTAATACCCATATTTACATCCAATTGAACTTGTCAATATTATATTTGAAGTCCTTTTTATCTCTATAAACATTTCAGGATTTATCCAATGATTTAGTTGACATGGTATTTACTTTTCTATATGTATATGGGCTTGGCAGCTTGGGTTATAATACCCTTGCTCATCCCTTGTTAAACTTGAACATTAAATAATTTGCTTTACGATATAAATGCAAAAGAATTCATAGTTATAACAAGAAGAGTTGCTAAAGGCAGAAAGTCCATGCCTTAAGTATTTGAGTATAATGTAATAGTTCATTAAGCATTTGAGAAAAAGTAATGGGGTTTTGTGTCAGAGGGTTGAGTTGGCATGCACAAGTCCAACATGCAAAGGCTTTGCAAGCGCTTAACATGACGATGTCCAAAACATGCACACGTCCAACATGCAAACACTTAACACAATGGTGTTCAACAATCCAGTCCTTATCTACGCCTTATCTCATCGTAGGAGCTGCCATGGATGACTACCCTTTGAATGGGAAGAAGTAGAATATCCAACACAACAATACTAATTCAATGCATCGACCATATTTTGAACATGGAAAAAGCTCTCGAATCGTCTTTAATGCATATTGATAGCCATTGTAAAGTTTCTAACACAGTTTCTATGGTGTGAATATGAGAAAAGGTTACACCTATCTCGAATAGTCTTTAATGTGTATTGATAGCCATTCTAGAGTTTTTCACACAATCTTGATGGTGTGAATATGAGAAGAGGTTGCACCTATTGTATCTAAAGTGAAGCTCTAATTAAATGACCTTAAAAAAGCAATTTGCACATAATCTTTCCTTGCATTCATTTTGAAGATTGTGATTGAAAGACTCAAACTCACTGGCATCTGCCCCAGATCAATCAGGCCAGTCTTGCATATTGTCATTGGAGGTTCGATTGTAACTATTTATAAGCAATGTTAATGCATAAAATCATAAGTTGTCTAAGCTCAGGTGGATATGGTAAAGGTGATGCATTAGTTGAAGCTAGTGTATAATGTCTTGAAATACCAACGTTATATACATGAGCAGAGCCGACAAACTATTTCCATAGTTCCCTTCCCCGCGGTGGCTGCCATTTCCACGTGGTGGTGAATGCTATTGATAAAGCCAGTAAGTCAGCATTAAACTTTTACAAATTGAGGGGCGAAGTTGTTCGATCTCCTTGGGTCGAGCTCAGGACGTTTACCAAATCTATCTCTTTCATTCAATGCTAACTAAAATATTGGTAGTGGAGCTTGGAAATGACGACACCTCACTTGTCTTTTTCATTTCATATAAATTGCACCAGTTTTGATACAAGCGTGTCATGTTGAGTGTCACAACTTGTGTAACATGTTTGTCTCATTTTATATCCCAAGTTCGTCAAAGTTTTGAGGTCGACATCACCATAAATTCAAAATGGACAAATTGAAATATAAAATATTAAAAAAATAAAATAATGTATTATATAAAAGAAAGCCAATTCAAATGCACAAATAAAAAAAAACAATAAAACAAAAAAAAATAAAGCATATAAAAAAATAAAATAAAGCAATTAAACTCAAAACTATAATATTCCACATATACATAATAAATTATGTTATTTCATGTTTCAATGAGACAAATAAAAATAAAACATATTGCTTATTTTGATTATAATCTCCATCACACAAATGACGTCCAACATATACTCGCCCTTGGTGTAATTGTGCATGGCATGACCTTACCTGCAAGAAAGTGGCAAGCCAATCTGATTGCACACCCAACATGTAACAACATCCGGGCCTTGATATTAAGATTACTCTTTTCAAAATCCAAAAATTATTAAATACCAATTTGTTGTAGTGCCCTAACAAATAGTCACTCATACATAATATATTTGATATGTAAATCCTGAATCATTCCAGGCATGTATAAATATGTATTTTATACACCACACTTGAGTTATTGGATGGCTTCTTTTAAAAAATAAGCAATATGGCAATGTTTATGACAAGCTATTTAATATTTTTGAATTGAAAATAATTTAATATTTTGAATTAAAAATTGTTTACTCCAATGACTTTGAGTGATTTGAACTTATATTAGATAAATTGAAAAGCTTTAATTTGTTTTAAGAAATTGCTTATTGATTATATCTAATTTTATTCCATATCATTAATTTGTGATTACGTTTAAGTCGTGACTCAAGCCGAGACGAGACCCATGCTGAAGAATAGAACATGAAGGTGAAAGAAGCATTTAATGAACCCATGCAAACAAGGTAGAGGCAATATGGCGCGTTGATTTTCTTTTAGTTTTTTATTATATGTTTATTTATTTTTTGAACTACAAATTAAGTTTAATGCATGAGGTAGACATAATGAGGTAGATGCAGATGGACAAAAGAACATTGATACCATGGCAAGAAAAGATAACACGCGGAGTCCATGCATACAATGCCATGCTAAATGGTCTATTTGGTCTATCGTCCAAGTGCCATCAGTATCGATTTATTCTCTGTTGCTGGAATTTGCACGGTCGTGTTGCTTGTCCTTGTGTATCTAAAGATAACATGATCAAATCTCAGGACCGTCTTGAAGCAACATTCCAAGCGAGTTGCCTCATGTCGGAGGGTAGTTTACAGTCCGAATACAATACTATAAGCTTTGCAACAAGCGTGCAATCGGAGTCTAATATTTTTTCTAAGCTAAGCATTCAATCACAACCGAGTGTTTGTTCACAGAGCATCCTAGCATCAATCCCCTCTCCTGAGATAATATGTCAGGAGCTTCTGGCCGTGAGCGACCACGGAGGCACCGTTTCTCAATGCGTAGCTACATTAAACGGCCATGGTGGGTGCGTTTTTTCTCTAGCAATGGAAGGAAACCTCCTCTATAGCGGGTCCTCTGGTAATGAAATTCGAGTAAGGAGAAACCCCGAGCTTGATGGGAACTGTGAGTTTGGCCATGGAGATGGGGTTGTGAAATGTATTATGCTTTCTGGCGTCAATATATACAACGCGCATCAAGATCACAACATCGGAGTTTGGAAAAGCGTTGAGAATATACAGATCACGTCGACTGGTCATAAGCTGGTGTCTACCATGCTGATTCTCAAGGGTTATGTGATGAATGCCCTACTTCCTAGCAAGTATGTTCAAGTACGCTGGCATAGGAAGGATCTCTGGATCGAAAACTTGGGACCTCGCGTACTGAAGCAAGATTGAAATAGGGGTCCTTAAAAAACTAAATTGTAGAATATAGATTACTGAAGGTCCCATCAATTGACAGGATCTATGATATATTATGATATGCATGTACAACATGTGGTCATCCATCAATAGAAGGAAGACTTCCTGAACGAACATCTAATGAAATAAATAATTACTGAGATACTCATCTCAGTAAGAAGGCCGCATGCAGGTAATGACCATGAATTTCGGTACTAAGGCCATTGCAAATTTATGTTAATCCATTGACATTGTTGTGTGCAAATAGTTGCAATAATGGAAGCTTGCAACTGCAAACCATATGACACATAAAAAAACACTGACCTCTTTTTTTGTACTTACAGGTGTTGTAGATTATTTCATGGGAGCTTGGTTACCAAATTCGTCTATTCGGATAGCCATGTTTGCAACTGCTGGGCATGGATTCCTCTTGGGAGATCCCCATGTGAGAGGATTCTCATCAATCCTGGTAAGTTCGGCACAGAGCACTATCCACCCTCTAGGTTCTCTGCTAGCTTACCATCAATCGTGGGCTCCCATTAATCGGTGCCAGAAATTAGGAAAAGGATATAGCGGTTTCCACCAAGACGGATAATGTGCATATAAGAGATATTTACATCCCACATCAAGGTGGTGTAGAACAAGGTTGTGGAAGAACACCAAAGGCCATGTCGAAGGTGCAGCCAGTGCAATAAAGGAGGTTGTGGAAGCCAGAATAATACACCAAAAGCCATGCAACCAATGCAACAAAGGAGGTCGCGGCCGCTGGAACAACACACTAAAGGCTATGCGGCCGGTGCAACAAATGAGGTCGTGGTAGCCGAAACAACACACGAAAGGCCATGCAACTAGTGCAACAAAGGAGGTCATGGAAACCAGAACAACACACCAAAGGACATGCAACCAGTGAACAAAGGAGGTCGTGGCAGCCCGAACTAAGTTTGAAACATAATATGAAGCAAACATTAAATGTTTGAAACTAATGTTCAACAACCTCATAGCATTAGTTCAATTGTAACAAACCAAACATAAAAACTTAGGACATGTTTCTTGTGAAAACACGTCTGCCTCGAAAAAAGGCCAAATAAGAAGTTGATTCCATTCATTCGTTGATAAACAACCTCATAGCATTAGTTCAATTGTAACAAACCAAACATAAAAACTTAGGACATGTTTCTTGTGAAAACACGTCTGCCTCGAAAAAAGGCCAAATAAGAAGTTGATTCCATTCATTCGTTGATAAAACGGTTTTCTTTGTATAATATGTTTTGCAAAAGTATTAGTTTTATTTTTGAATCAAAACTCTGCAAAACTTTGAATAGTTTTTTTAATTTGCGTGCCTAGTTAATAGAAATGATGGCAGGACGATTCATAGAGTCCCTGCTAGCCGAAGGCATGGAATAATAACTAGGACTCACTAGCTCAACTTACGAGCTCAATAATAATATTATATTCTTTAAATAATTGATGAAATAAAAATGTATTTAAGAGTTTATGGCATTCAATATACATGAGTTGACAAGTAGGGTCAACCCTAACCTTGAACATATGTATAACCTAATTTAAAATGTCTGTTATGAACTTGAAAAGATTCAATTTCCTTTTTCCTTTACTATTGGCTTAAACTTGAATATTATTTGATATGTGAAAATAAATTATTTACTAGGATAACATGCTATCTGATTAGGGTTGACTAAGTATATTTATCTAACCTTGAACAATATCTATATAGCTACTAATAAAAGAGATTGAGTGACATATATATGAGTATGTCTTTAATGACCAATTCTAACAAGATTGAGGTAATGAGAAAATCATTTTCTAATTAACATAGAAGCACTAGACATGAACTAATCTTTTTATAAAGAAGAAAAAACTATCAAAGAACAATTTAAATTGAAGCAATCACGAGCATGAGTTTAAACTATCTAATGCAATAACACTAATTTTGGAAATAAAGATTTACTCAGTATGATGATACTTGTCTAACTAGTACATAGAAGATATAAAATAAACATTTAAACATATATGATCTATAATTGTTGACCGGAAATGCGATTGAAGTGACCGTGCTCTACCCAACCATAGACTTTTTAGCAGCCAAACTTCTTGCTCAACAATTACTCGCAAGCCTAAACCATGACACCATGAGCGATATAACTCTACTGTCCACCCAGCTCCATAGTCTTTCCAGATAGTAACTCTACACTTGGCAGTCTACAAACAGTTGTTAGCTTATCTCAAGCCCAAAATTATGCCTCTTTAAGAAGTTTTCCTAACACTTTCACAATGATCCCACAACAAAATCACTTCCTTGCATACTAGACACACTAGACATCATCTTGTCTTCCCATGGGATGCAATATATCCTTTTCCATTTGCCTAGGTCTTAGAAAAGGCCTACTTCCCTCCTTGGGAATTTGTGGCCTTGGATCCTCCCCTTAATCTTAGAGAGTTTGTTCAAGTGCCACTTGTCTCATCCTCATCACGGGAAACAAAATTGTGTTCCCCACCCATGCAGACATGGTTCATACATGTTCAACGTGGTCATTTCCAACTAATCCTTTAGATAATTAATAGAAACAAACTATCTATTACATTCGTCCTATCATAAAGACAAGTGGCAAGCTTTAATATTACACAATTTCAAAAAATAATGTTCAAGTTTTTTCCCACTTAGCATAAATTCGAATTTGCGACATAATATAATAATGTTAACATTTAAGGGGTATTACAGAGGTAACCCACTTATAAATGCTAATTTTTGAATGTATCATCTCTGATATACTTAACATACCTTAGCAAGTCCAATAATTTGTTTGGAATATTCCTCCATGGCCATTTGTCCCAATTTCAACTCATGGAACTCTTTAATTTAGTCATCATAATACTTATTGGAGAGGTACTTTTGCTTGAAGTACTTCTTGAATTGCTTCCACACAATATTCCTTTCATTGATCCTCTTAACTTTTTAAAGTTGATCCCACCGTATATATTCTCTTCCATTCAAATTAATAGGCATCCTTTCCTTCATTTTCTCGGAGAAGTCATGGACTTGAAAATACTTCTGCATCCCAAGAATCCAAGCCTCAACTCCTTGACTAGATTTTACTTCACCATCAAAAGTGGGAGGTTTTCCTTCTAGAATTCCTCATGTGAGTTGTTTTGAAAAGGCCATTTCTTCTTACTCCTATGAGATGGAGAAATTTAACCTTCAATGGAATCTTTAGAGGGAAACGACTCATTATAAGAGAATTCTGGAGTATATGCACTGTCTCTAGAAACTCTCCTTGAGCTTTGGGACCTCTTCTGATAATGCCTTATTGAGATACTCCCACTCTTTTGCCCATTTTTTGAGAGTTGTATAAGGTGAATCTTCCTTTTAATTTATGTTAATCTTTGGATCATGGCTACATTCATTTGGTTATGTTCTTCTTGAGCTCTAATCAACTTCTCATTATCTACTTTGTAACTATGTAGCTCCACTCTTAGGCTTCTGATGGTTTTTGCAATATTTAGGGGAGTTGTTTGATATCTTCATCCATTGGTTTGTCTCTAGATTCTCATCATGTATATTTTCTCCCATGGCATCTATTTAACCACATAAGGATCTTGTACATCATCAATGAGTCATGGGATCCATTCAATTCTTGGCTAAACTACCGATATTGACAATTTTTGTCAAGTTATGGCTACAAGTACATTTCTATTCCATTTTTAGAAACATAGGAACCAACCTTTCAGAATTTGATTGTGGAAATTTTTATCTCTATGGATAATCTTTCAATGGCTATAAATATGCCCATTTTTATTATTATTTATGAGCAAAAAGTTACAACCTTTCAAAATTGTCAATTTTGCCTAATTCTACACTTTTTCCTGCAGGTCAGTTTAGCTTCAGAGACCAACTTCATCCAACAATGGAAGAAATTATATAGAGAAGCATAAATTTTTTCTATTGGGTGCTGAAAATATTTATGACAAGGAATACTGAACAACTTTTTGATTCATGATTTGATGCTCTAGTCAATTTCTACACTTTTCTGGATTTGACTAATTTTTTAACTTTTGCGTCTTCTCTAGACTTTGTTTATTTTCCAAAAATCGCTATCTCCCAAACTTAGAATTTATAGAAAAAATTCTTCCAACCTAATTTGTTCACTTTGACGAGTCGGTAAGATGTCCAGTTCATAATTTTTTTTTTTGCTGTAGACATCTAGAGTCACTTTTACCTCCTCCAAGTTTTCCAAAATACCCCCAAAGTGCCTAAGAATAGTGGATTTTGGCCTTCCTTTGCACCTAGGATTTATACCTTTTGGAGCTTGGCCATAAGTCACCATATTTATATGTATTTTCTAGACCATGACCCTACGATAGCAAATTCAACCACAATGGATCCCCCGACATGTCACTGAGTATTGGTATTTAAAAACCACTATTTCAAAATTTCTATAAAATTGGAGCAGGATGGGTCCATGGTTCTCACTGAAAATTCAGTACACTTCCTCAATGGAATCAAAATGTCATAGGTATCATCGAATTTTGAGCTAAACTCCTCTTGTTATGGCCAATTTTTTTGGGTTCCAGACTTTTTTTATTTAGCTTTTCTATACTGCTAACATGGGATGCTACATGGTAGGGGTGATGTGGCATTGCACCCACTTGGGCCATACTTGTCCTATAATGCAATGTCCCTCCTAAGTGAACTATTAATTTTATGTGTTCCTAACCCCTAGTAGTTCTGGCTTAGGAGGGGCTATTTATAAAAAAATAATCATGGATGTGCAACTACTAGACTAGGATGCAAATTTCTAAATTTTAATTAATAATATGATTTTTTTAATAAATTTTATGCTATGTGATGTCCTAGGTGACAAGGAGGGCGCATGAGGCCAAGTGTACCATGAGTTGTCAACTAAAAAAGGAAACCTAGAGCCAATGAAGAAAATGCTAAAAGAAACCGAGCAAGAGGATATAAGCCTGCCAAATCAGTTAGAAGAGAAAAGCTAGGACAATGAAGGAAACTACATAAAGATGCCAGGAAAAAAAGAATGAAACTCTTGGAGGGATTAATTTCTAAAAGAGAAAGATTTAATTAGTACAAAAGGCAAGAGAGCATAGTTTCTAAATATGTAAAGGCAATTTTGTCAAAAGCACTAGGGCGCAGTTTCCAAAAAGATGAAAAGCCATGTCAGGGAAAAAGCAAGAAAGTGGGAAGTTTATCCATTCACACATGAGGGTGCATTGGTCAAGGTGGCTTGGGCATGAAGATAAATTGCCTATATAGGAATGAGAGTGCACCCCTCTTCCAACTTTTGGTCATTGTGTTTTTGGTTTTGAGAGTTTGCTCTCAGTGGTTGAGTGATGTGCATCAACTGAAGCTTTCGGTGGTGTGCCCCTTAGCCAATGGATTTCATATTTGTTCCCTATGTCAGTTCAACCATTGAAGAAGTTTTATTGAAAGTTTTGATGTCTATTTAAGCTAAGTTCTAGATCATTCAACAGAGCTTGAGGACCTCCCTTCAGTGAAATTCAATCTTCGCTCTTCCTCCTATCTATTCTATGTTTTTCTGGCTATTATGGAGTATTTGTAATGGGAATTTCGACCCCACTAAGATGTATTTAATGTATTTATTTCCATTCTTCCATTTAATATCAGGTTCATACCACATTCATCCCATGTGCAGAGTTTGGGAGGCTCAACATTCAATTCTACATAGTTTCCTAGCCTTAGAGCCAATCTACGGGGTTTAATGCTATGAGAGGATATCTATAAGATTCGAGTGAGATACATTTATACCCTCACTGATATATTATGATGTAATTAAATATATATGAAATTTTCACAACATTTTGAATATGTTTTGTTAAGTTTCATGAAGTATTTTAATACCCTGTCTAGAATTCAATGAATAATGGCTTAGTTTTCTAGTTTGAGTGAATTAATCAGTCTAAACATATCAAATTTATTTCCTTTATATTATTAACATTCAATAACATGTTAATGAATATATTCCATGCCTAAATTTGAATATTAGTGGCCCCTTTCCTGCGTTTGGAAATCCCAGAAGTTGAGCTTATTGCACAGTCCCAAAGACTAGTTTTTCTAATACGACCTTTAGGATTCAATTTGATTGTTTTTGATATGTTATAAACCCACAAATGATGATTTAAACACCCCAAAAATATTTCTAGAATATTCGTAAGCTTCTCTTAACCACTGGTTGCTTGAAACTGCTTTGTAAAGGTTTTTGTTTGCATCGGTTGGGACTCCCAGAAGCTTGGTAGTAGAATTTACCCTGGACGATGTTTGAAACCTAAAAGGGCCCAAAATATAGGTGCTTAGGAATCTGGACAATCAATATCCTTCCTTGCCTTACTAATTTCACCTAAATCCCAGTTTCAACCAAAAGGATTCTACAATATTTTCTTCAACAACATTAAACAAGATAGTTTATAGGAATCACCCTTTCAGAATTTGATTGTGGAAAATTTTATCTCTATGGATAATCTTTCAATGGCTATAAATATGCCCATTTATTATTATTATTTATGAGCAAAAAGTTACAACCTTTCAAAATTGTCAATTTTGCCTAATTCTACACTTTTCCCTGCAGGTCAGTTTAGCTTCAGAGACGAACTTCATCCAATAGTGGAAGAAAATATATAGAGAACCATCAATTTTTTCTATTGGGTGCTGAAAATATTTATGACAAGGAATACTGAACAACTTTTTGATTCATGATTTGATGCTCTAGTCAATTTCTACACTTTTCTGGATTTGACTATTTTTTTAACTTTTGCGTCTTCTCTAGACTTTGTTTATTTTCCAAAAACCGCTATCTCCCAAACTTAGAATTTATAGAAAACATTCTTCCAACCTAATTTGTTCACTTTGATGAGTAGGTAAGATGTCCAATTCATAATTTTTTTTTCCCCTCTGGTCTAGACATCTAGAGTCACTTTTACCTCCTCCAAGTTTTCCAAAATACCCCCAAAGTGCCTAAGAATAGTGGATTTCGGCCTTCCTTTGCACCTAGGATTTATACGTTTTGGAATTTGGCCATAAGCCGCCATATTTATATGTATTTTCTAGACCATGACTCTATGATAGCAAATTCAACCACAATGGATCCCTCGACATGTCACTGAGTACTGGTATTTAAAAACCACTATTTCAAAATTTCTATAAAATTGGAGCAGGATGCAGGGTCCATGGTTCTCACTAACAATTCAGTACACTTCCTCAATGGCATCAAAATGTCATAGGTCTCATCGAATTTTGAGCTAAACTCCTCTTGTTATGGCCAATTTTTTTTTGGGTTCCAAACTTTTTTTATTTAGCTTTTCTATACTGTTGACATGGGATGCTACATGGTAGGGGTGATGTGGCATTGCACCCACTTGGGCCATACTTGTCCTATAATGTAATGTCCCTCCTAAGTGACCTATTAATTTTATGTGTTCCTAACCCCTAGTAGTTCTAGCCTAGGAGGGGCTATTTATAAAAAAAAATCATGGATGTGCAACTACTAGACTAGGATGCAAATTTCTAAATTTTAATTAATATTATGATTTTTTTAATAAATTTTATGCTAAGTGACGTCCTAGGTGACAAGGAGGGTGCCTGAGGCCAAGTGTACCATGAGTTGTCAACTAAAAAAGGAAACCTAGAGCAAATGAAGAAAATGCTAAAAGAAACCAAGCGAGAGGATATAAGTCTGCCAAATCAGTTAGAAGAGAAAAGCTAGGACAATGAAGGAAACTACATAAAGATGCCAGGAAAAAAAGGATGAAACTCTTGGAGGGAGTAATTTCTAAAAGAGAAAGAGTTAATCAGTACAAAAGGCAAGAGAGTACAGTTTCTAAAGATGTAAAGGCAAGTTTGTCAAAAGCACTAGGGCGCAGTTTCCAAAAAGATGAAAAGCCATGTAAGGGAAAAAGCAAGAAAGTGGGAAGTTTATCCATTCACACATGAGGGTGCATTGGTCAAGGTGGCTTGGGCATGAAGATAAATTGCATATATAGGAATGAGAGTGCACCCCTCTTCCAACTTTTGGTCATTGTGTTTTTGGTTTTGAGAGTTTGCTCTTAGTGGTTGAGTGATGTGCCTCAACTGAAGCTTTCGGTGGTGTGCCCCTTAGCCAATGGATTTCATATTTGTTCCCTATGTCAGTGCAGCCATTGAAGAAGTGTTATTGCAAGTTTTGATGTCTACTTCAGCTAATTTCTAGATCATTCAACAAAGCTTGAGGACCTCCCTTAAGTGATATTCAATCTTCGCGCTTCCTCCTATCTATTCTATGTTTTTCTGGCTATTATGGAGTATTTGTAATGGGGATTTCGACCCCACTAAGATGTATTTAATGTATTGATTTCCATTCTTCCATTTAATATCAGGTTCAGACCACATTCATCCCATGTGCAGAGTTTGGGAGGCTCAACATTCAATTCTACATAGTTTCCTAGCCTTAGAGCCAATCTACGGGGTTTAATGCTATGAGAGGATATCTATAAAATTCGAGTGAGATCCATTTATACCCTCACTGATATATTATGATGTAATTAAATATCTATGAAATTTTCACAACATTTTGAATATGTTTTGTTAAGTTTCATGAAGTATTTTAATACCCTGTCTAGAATTCAATGAATAATGGTTTAGTTTTCTAGTTTGAGTGAATTAATCAGTCTAAACATATCAAATTTATTTCCTTTATATTATTAACATTCAATAACATGTTAATGAATATATTCCATGCCTAAATTTGAATATTAGTGACCCCTTTCCTGCGTTTGGAAATCCCAGAAGTTGAGCTTATTGCATAGTCCCAAAGACTAGTTTTTCTAATACGACCTTTAGGATTCATTTTGATTGTTTTTGATATGTTATAAACCCGCAAATGATGATTTCAACACCCCAAAAATATTTCTAGAATATTTGTAAGCTTCTCTTAACCACTGGTTGCTTGAAACTGCTTTGTAAAGGTTTTTGTTTGCATCGGTTGGGACTCCCAGAAGCTTGGTAGTAGAATTTACCCTGGACGATGTTTGAAACCTAAAAGGGCCCAAAATATAGGTGCTTAGGAACCTGGAAAATCAATATCCTTCCTTGCCTTACTAATTTCACCTAAATCCCAGTTTCTCCCAAAAGGATTCTACAATATTTTCTTCAACAACATTGAACAAGGCAGTTTCTAGGAAAAGATGAATTGTCAAAACCACCTTTCTATCCATATTTATACAGTCCTCATATATCATGCCACTCGATTTTTTTGCAACCTCTTTCAAGGCTAGGTCTTGGTCATTTTGAAACAACAAATCCTCCACCTTCTGTTAATATACAAAATTTCTCACCTACCCTATCCTTAGATTCATCATCCATATACATCATCATTCCACATCCTTGGAACCATTTTTACACCTCATTCCATCCACATGACCTCGGGGAAGTGATAACAAACCAAAAAGTGAAATTCAAACCTTGAATTAATCACCCAAGAAGGAGGTCACGAGTTTTCCCTCGAAATTAGTGCCTTAGGTCACATATTTTCCCCCAAAAGGAGCAACCTAGTCCCAAGACTTTATTTTCATAAGAAATTTGTCATTCCTCACCTTGCTCATAAAGAAAGGGCCAAAAGTGGACATAAACCTTGTTAATGGCCCTAGGGCCTAAAAACCTAATCTCTCCACTAAGCAATCAATGAAATGGAGATTTTTCTTACTGCTTCTAGATCCATCTCTTGGCCATTATTGTGCCTATAAAAAATAATTCAAGGTCCCTCTTTCCATAAACAATTTCCATCTCTCGCTCAAGTCATTATGTTTCCAAAATTATCCTTGAATTAGGACCAAGCCACATCTTACCTTTGTTGAGCATAGTTGTCATTGATGAAAAGCCATTAATGACAAAGGCTGTGGTTCTTGATGACATGACAAACTCAGTGAATGACTAGGACAAAGACTTAATCACAAAGACAAATACTTGGGTATTGGAACCCTACACATGGTTGAGATTCCCTTACAAGTGTCCTTACACCCTTGCACATGATTGAGCTTGGCATATACACCCTTTGTGATGATATGCATCCTTGGACATTCCTTGTGGTCATGATGGACCTTGACATTTGTATTTGACTATCATGAATGTACTTGTGTTTTATATGAAGGTGAAGGTTGGCGTCATGGAACCCTTGGATATGGGGTCCTTGGTGACATTGATGAAAGTTCAACTTTGAAGAAGCCCTTGTTATTGATGACATGCTCATGAAGCTCATGATTGGTGACCCTTGTGTTAGCTTTTATGATGAAATCCTTGAGTTAAAGATGAAGTCTTTGAAGGTTGAAAAAATATCATATTAGCCTTAGGGTCCTTGATACTCTTGTGCTAAATGGCATCCCAGTCCATAAAGGGAATTAAAAAATAAAATTTATTATACATTAACTTGTGCAAGGTTGGCTCCATAAAACATACTAAAAGTTTTTTAAAATAAAAAAAAATAATTTAAAGGTAGGCCGGCTCAGTGAATTTATGGAAAATGTGTATAAATATGAGGCTAACGTCCTCATTTTTTCATCATCCAAAAATTCAGTTTTATCTCTAATTTTCGAACTGTTTACTGAGGAAGCACTACTCTGATTTTCAGACTGTTTACTGAGGCAACACACTCTGATTTTTAGACTATTTATTGAGGAAACACACTAATTTTCAGGGGGCACTGATGCGGTCACAGTTAGAAGACATACACGCAAACGTTTTTATCTCTAAATTTCATTGGTGGAGCAGCCGTAGTCAAGGTGAAGTTTTAAAGTTGAATATATTTGAAATTTCGGGTGTCAGTGAGGCAACCACAGTAGGTTGGTATGATCCAAGTTTACAACATATTTTTAGGTTACACGTCATCTGATTTGTCAAAACGGTTTTTTTTTGAACAAATGATTATACACTGAATATTTGGGTCTTGTGTTCTTCTATGATTTCGGGTAAGAACAAGTTTCAAGTCACACACAATCATATAAAATCAGTGGTGAAGTAATTGCATTTAAGATCAGTTACAACCTTCTTCAAGTATTAAAGTTAAATAATACAATGGACATATGATGAAGTTGTTTGGATGTTTAAAGAATATTTATGCAGCCCTGAGTTCACAAAGGAAGTATATTGAGGATTCTTGTAGATGCAAGAAACAAGCAAGTTTCAAGTTTGAAATGAAGTTTGATGATAACTAAAATTTAAGTAGCATGATACAACAAGTAAGGTAGTCAATTGAATGAATAACTCGAGCAAATACAATAGAAAGTATATTGTTGCAGTACACAATATTGTCTGACTTGTTTGAATAGACTAATTTGTTAGTGACCAATGAAGTTGTTAGTGACATGTTTACTGGAATAGTGATAGCCCTTATATGACATAAGCCTTGGTATGATAATTTAGAGATAAATGAAAGTGAATGCAGTGGTTGATCAACATTTGATCTAGTTTTCTTTGATGACAACTTGACTTATTCCAAAACAATACAATGATTTGGTTAGCATTGACTGTGATTTGTGCAACCCTTTCTTGAGGTGCATTGAAAATGATAGCTGCCTTTGAATGACATTGAAGGTGAAGTGATATAACAATGACATCCTGTTATTGACTTGGCAATAAGTGATTGATTGATTGTGACAATAGATAAGTGATAAAGTCGATTGAGTTAGCATGGCAGTGATAGAAGATGATAATGGGCAGAGTTGATGAAAGTGATCAATATGTGATTGTAAGCTAAGTTTTTCATCTGAGGTTTAGATACGTCACACATTCTTAGTTGGAGATAAGAAAATCAGGCTGGGACTTGGAATAGGAGTTGTTGCTCTTTGGTCAGTTGGTGCTGATGTAATTGAAAGATTGAAGTCTTCATTGTAATTCATATCCATTTATAAATAAAGCTTACTATATTGGACTTGCAATGTGTCTCTATGGTCTATGATTGATGACATGCCTAATTGATGTATAACTTAATGTGAATGATGAAATTTTCTTAGGTTTTGAAGTGAAAATTGTTAAAATTCCTAGCACACTGATCACCCCCCCTCTTAGTGTGGCATTGTGTCCAACAACCTTCTGCTTCACCTAAAGGAGATTACCAATGTGACAGCTGGTCAAAAGTATGCAAGACATATTCCTCCATCCTCACCTTATGTAGGACCCTCACCTACCTATGTTGGTGTGTCTTCCAGAAGCCAAAACCCTTTTTCAGGGTTCAAATTTCAAATCTCTAGTCAAGTTTTAGATGCACCTTTTGGAAGCTCTTCCTTCTCACTTTTCAGTGGAGGGATTACAGCTCCTGTATTTGTATCTCCAACTTCAACTGGAATCATTCGAATGCAATATAGCACACCTCAGGTCAATAACCCTTTCGAATTTGGATGGAACCCCATTCAAAACATTACTACTTCTTCACAGCCGGTTGATGGGGGAAACCCCAACCAACCTTTTGGGAACTTGGTTGCATGACCTTCCTCATCCCTAAATCCTGTCGAGTATGATGTTGGTACGAACCTTATGTCGAATTTTCAGAAAAATAAGGCCACTCATATATCTGACCATATTCAGGAGTGGAGAAGAAGAAAAAGGCTCATTAAAGCTAATATTCCTCCCGAATTCCTGTTGGAATGGTTTTTGAAGTCTCTACTGCTATACATTTCAAAGGACGTTTCAACTTTCGGATTGGATTCGGAGGAGGAATCCATACTCAGAGCCCAGCTACTGGACTTGATTTATGCTCAGTTAGGGATTCTCTATGAGATTATACCTGAGGCACCAAGGTCCAACATGAACTTTTCGAAACCAAATCTTGGACCACATGCCGATGGCGTGGTGGGTTCAGTTGAGTCATTGAATGTAGAATCACTGGCCAAACATTTACATGAACTGTCAGTGAAATAGTATACAGTGAAGGCAACCAAGGCTGCTACTCCTTCACCCTAGAATGAAAATTTTTATGCACAATCTACACAGAAGGGTACTCATCATCCCGGTGGGAAAAATAATAAGCATAAGAAGGGTGAAGGAGGTCACCATAAAAAAATCCCGTAGATAATGTTGACGGGGGTAAGAAATATAAGAAGAAGGTTAAGTTTCCTTGCAAGCTATGCAAGGAAGGCCAACTGACCTATCAATGCCCCTTAATGGGTCAAGCACATAATTTTTTGAAACAACAACAACCTGCAGTACTTAAGGACCTGCTCCTGCAAGGACAAAATGCAACTTATAGTGATTCAAAGAATGTTGGAGGCAGACTGGTGCCTCTGCTGATAAATCGTATATAAGCATGGTCCGATCACAAACCTTACTGCATACTAAAGCCAAAAACTATGAAATTGAGTCTTTGCAGAACGATAAATAGACTGTTGAAACATCAGCCCCAGTCTCGATTGAGAAACCGACTGATCCTATGCCGAAAATATCGAAAGGTGTTTTCAAAAAGACATTTCACAATCCTAATGTGAGGGATGCTTCCAATTATGTTGTGATGGAAGACCTGACCCAAAATCCTTTTCCAATTTCAGCCTTAGAAGTGCTTGATGGAATTTGCGAGCTTTATGGCTAAGTTTAACTTGTTTGATATCAAACCATACCTACCTTACAATGTGGCCTTTTCGATTGACGTAGTCCATGGAAGAAAAACCGTTGGATGAGTTGTAATTGTTGAAGGTGCATCCACATGTGTGATGGATATTTCATGTTGGAAAGATTTAGAATTCCCTGAGTTAGTTCCATCCAACACTTTGCTGACAGCTTTTGACGAAACATCTTTCCGCCCGCATGGTATCTTGCCGTCTTTCAATATAAATTTGGCAGGGAAAATGGTCTTAGTGGAAGTTGAAGTTGTGGATGCCCCTTTGGATTATAACGTACTTTTGGGGAGGAGTTGGACCTATGCTATGTGTGCTATTCCATCATCCATATTTCGTGTCCTCATGGTCCCTCATGAGGGAAATTTACTGTCTGTTTATCAACTTTCATTTACGTGGAAAGGTCGTTTGAAGACTTCAAAGTCTAACGTACTATTGATTGATCAATCACACCCAACAAATGAGGGTTTGGGAGTCAGGATGTATATATCATTGATGGGCACTTTCGATATGCCCGCTCCTATAAAATACCTAGGTTCGATGAGTGTAGGGAAGAACATTTGTACAGTTGTAGATAGAATTGACCTGTGAGTTCTCCCTTCGCTAGAAGAGTCTGATGTGCCCCTGTCGATAGAAAAAGTAGCCTTACCAAGCTATATTAGATGATATTGCTGATTCCATCTCAACTCCTTCCATCTCAGAGGAGTCAAATGAAGCCTACTTTCCCTCTTGGGCAATGAACTCAGCCTATTCATATGATTGCTTAGATATGGTTTGACGATATGATGAAGCCATTATGGAGGAAATTATAGGACCGAAGAAACTTTGTGAAGACCTAAATCACAAGTCCTACTTCCTACCAAATTTGAGCAGGATTGAAAACAATGAGTTTCACATGAGATTGAATGAAGATATTGATCAAACTGTGAACCCTTTGCCTAAGGAAGGGGTGTTTTCTAAGGGGAATATGGCAAAAGTTTACACTGTTGAAATAATGTAACTTCGAAGAATATTATATATGTATTTTTTTGTGGTCCCCGATGGTCCTACTCGGAGAACCACTTGTATTACATTGTACCCTGATGCCTGGAAGAACTAATAAGAGTCATGAGGTAGTCCCCTCTAATTGTAAAGGTGGGTCATCAACACCACAGTGTGGTTACTTGAGCCTACATGTGTAACTCGAGCCTACATGATTTAACTCGAGCCTACATGTCAAATGAGTTAACTTAAGTGAACGGATGAATATAAATAGAGGTGTAGTGCTCCTCATTTGAGACACACACTCTCACTTGTGTAGCGCATTAGTGGAGAAGAGAAGTAGCTGGAGAAGGAGGAGGATCAGGCTTTGATCTCCTTGCTGGTTTTATCTTTTATCTTTTTGGGGCATCTATATTGAGGAAGCTTTTTCTGGGTTTTTCCCTTTAGGTTTTTCCCAGGATAAATATTTTTGTTCCTTTTTTATGGTTGTGCTTGTCTATCTTTCAGTGATCCTGTTTATATGCTTTTGTCATGAAAATGAAATGAAATACTGATGTCTTAGCTAAGCATGTTTAAATTTAACATGGTATCAGAGCTAACCTGAGAAGAAGACATTGTGTAGCTACAGAATCTAGGGCTTCGTAATTTTTGGGTCTCTCTCCACAATCCATCAGCAAAAGTATGCTAGGATGACTCTCCATTGAAGGGCGCATCTTTCTGTCGAAGCAAAATTCGATTCCGAGCATTTTTAGTTTTCGATGTGGAAATTAGGGCTTTCTCAAAAGAGGAATGTTTGAGTGAGACCAGCATAGGATTGTTCTCCTCATCAAAACCAAATTTTATGGAGCTGGATCAAGAAATTTGGTTGGGTGAAACTCCGAGAAAGTCAAACCCTAGTTTGACCCCGAGCTAGAAAAACCCTAAATACTAAAACTGCTACGTTTTGGTACATTCGCTATATTCCGATATTGGAAAAGGATCAGGAGAAAAAAATTTCAGGTGCTAAATATAAAATCCTGATGAACACTTTGTCCAAAATTCATCCTCAGATTCACTGTATTCCAGGAGATATGTTCTCTCCAAGTTAGGGTTCCAGCCTCTTCCAGAATTCAACCGTAAATAGGACACCTGGGGATAATTGCAATATATTGGGCTATAGAGGTCCAAATGGAATTCCTGAAGATGTTCCAGAAAGGGCACGGACTTTAATTTTGGTGGTCCAAATATCAGACTCAGAAGATGAACCAGTGACACGTGGCATGCCGTACAACTTCGCTGTTCTGAACAGTCCTGTAACAGGTCACCTTGGGAAAAGGATAATAAATCCAAAATTGTGAAACCAATTCTGATGAAACCTATGGTGTTGGATCAAGGACATGTGAGGTTACCTGAGTACAAAATTTCAGACACAGAGGAGCAGAAATTTAGGAGATATCACATAAACAGTAACATGAATTTATGCAAAAGAAATTGGAAAATTAGGGTTTCCTGTTCCGGGAGCTTCCCTCCACTGTTTTCAGAAATGGAGTACATTGGACAGCTCCATTTGAAGAGATCTATTTGTCTATCCAATCATATCTGAAAGATTCCAAGTTTTGAAATTAGGGTTTCTGTGACAAACCCTAGATCAGCCAGCTCTGGAACGAGGACAGACACCTCAAATCGGTAAGATCTAATCCTTTGCTATGTTCATTTGAGGTTCTCATTTCAAAGTGATCTATCACATCAGCTTCATGATAAGCTTGGTGAAGTTGACAACTTCCAAGCCTAGAAGTATATGATCTCTCTGAAGAAAATGGATTGGACACCTACATGAGCATAGAGGTTCCAGTTTCAGAGGGAGATGAGGCTAGAAGCCTTTCACAAGAAGAACTTGGTCAAAGCCCATAAGATCATTGATGATTCAGTCACGAATCAACTTGTACTACAAGTGTCTTCCCTAAAGACATCAATGAGGTTTTATTCCTTGACCAATCTATTTGAAGGGAAGAACATAGATCGGAATATGACCTTAAGAAACTAGCTGAAGAATGTGAAGATCCAGAATGCAGAGACCATGCAGTCATAAGGATCTCTCAAATCAAAGAACAACTTCAAGCGGGGAAAGAAGAAGTGAAGAATGCAGAAGTGGTAATGGCCACCTTGAATGCCCTCCTAGGATCATGGAATTCATTCATTCAAGGAATGTGTTCCAGAAGGAAGTGATTACTTTCAGCGGACTTTGGGAAGAAGAAGAAGCTCGTCTCTGAAGATCAAGCTCTCATCTTCCAAAGAAGATCCCTCAATCAATGAGGAATATGAATATCTCAACTCTTGAAGAACTTCTTATCCACCTCAGCATTTGGATAAGAAACGATGCTATCATGAATGAAGAAGACGATGAAGCTGAAGACTCAAGAAGGAGTATACCCATGAAACAAATAAAGATAAGTATTCATTTGTCATTTCATGATATTGTTTTGTTATACATTTTAGTATATTCAGTTGATGTGTTATGCATGATAGATTGTTTGCATTAATGACTATATACTACTAATATGCATGTGATGGGTAAGTAACTCATGGTGCTATACAACTCTCTATTGCTACTTATCAAACCTCTTTGCTGACATATTGGATTAGTGCACAATCTCAATAATGTCATGGTGGAGATGGAAGGAATCTAGAAAGTTTATGTGAGATATGGATGAATGTTGTATTGACTAAACAGTTGCATGATGCATAAGAATTTGTTGTTATGCATATGTTTTATGAAATAGTTCTAACCATGCAACTGGTGCATTTGAATTGTAGGAAAGGTCATGAACAACCTCCTACAAGAAAAGAAGGATGAGACTTGTTCCGAAGAACAACTGATGACAATTTAAGATTCACTCCAATAAACATGAATCTGAAGCTCCGAGGGTCAGAGACACCATGAAGGAAGAAAGAGCTTCAAAGAGTGGTAGATCCACCTTGAAGGATGAAGACCACCATGGGTACAAGAGATAACTCAAGATGAAGAAAAGAATGCTATGAAAGAAGCTATGATCAAAGAATAACAGTTGATCATGGGGAATGATGCATACGATATGATGGAACAAGTGTACAAAGCAAGGTTTGTGATTCTCCCCAGAAAGAATAGACTATGACATGACATACTCTATTGACCAGTATATATCAAGCATGGAGCCACCTGTACAGAATGAAGAAGGAAGATGATACTCCACTTCAGGGGGAGTGACTACAGAAAATTATATCTGAGTTCGACATGGTATGACATGATGGATAGCTTTGTGATGGATCGAGACTTTACCAAGAGTAAAGTGGGTTCCAACCTTCAAGGTTGAATGCAGAAGACTAGGATATGTTGATGACCTGAGAAGACAATCTCATAGAAGATGTTATGATACTAGAATGATGTTTGGGATATAGTACTCAAACCAGGAAGCAAGAATGTGGTATCTTCCAAATGGATTTGCAAGATAAGATATGTTGCTGATAGAAGTAAGGTAAGAGTTGTGGCTAGAGGTTTCTATCAGAAAGATGGATTTAATTCTGAAGAGACACTTACTCCAGGAAGCAAGGTACACTTCCTTCAAAACTATCATGGTAGTTTCTTCCATGATGAAGTAAAGACAAGCCTTCCTTAATGGTATGATTGAGGAAGAGTTTTACATCGAATAGTCACGAGGATTTGAAGTCGAAGACATAAGGAATAGTGTATGCAAGTTGAAGAAGGCCCTCTATGGCCTGAAGCAAGCTGCCAGAGCTTGGTATGGAAGAATAGATAGTTTCCTGATGAGCATGGGATTTGCCAAGAGTAAATTCGATCCTAACCTTTCCTACAAGGTTGTAGAATATGTACCTTTCATTCTATTACTATATGTGGATGACTTATTCTTGACAGGGAATGAGAAACAGATCATGGAAAGCAAGAAGAAACTAGCAGAAGAATTTGAGATGAAAGACCTTGGGTTAATGCATTATTTCCTAGGTCTGGAAGTATGACAAAATTCAGAAGGAATCTTTCTCAACCAGGGAATGTATGTGGTAGAGATATTGAAGAGATTCAATATGTTGAAATGCAAAGTCATGGCCACACCCATGGACTCCAACCTGAAGCTGTTAGCTAATGACTCATTAGAGTTAGTGGATGTGACTCACTACAGACAGATCATTGGGTCATTGATGTACTTAACAAATACCAGACCAGACATTTGTTTTGCTGTGAACACCTTAAGTCAATATCTTATTCAACCAAGACGGGTTCACCTAGTAGCTGCAAAACATGTGATGAGATATCTGAAAGGGACTATAGACTTTGGTTTATACTATGATGGTAGCCATGAGTATAGATTGTATGGCTACACAGATGCAGATTGGGATGGAAGTATCTTAGACAGGAAAATCACATCAGGTATATGCTTTTGTTTGAGGTCTGCTATGAGTTCATGGTTTAGCAGGAAACGGTCCATTGTTTCTCTTAGCACGGTTGAAGCAGAATACATAGCAGATTGCTCTACTAAGTTGTGAATCCATATGGCTTCAGAAGCTGATATCAGGTCTCTTTGACCTGAAGATGGACACAACAATGATTCTATGTGATAACCACAGTTGTGATGACAAAGAACCCTAAGTTCCGACATAACACGTAGAAATCCGGTATTTCTACATACAAGATAAGATGCAGATGATGATACTGTAGATGCAGATGATGGTGATTTAGTATTTCTATACTAAATATAGAGATGATGATGTTTCAGTATTCCCATATTGAAGATATAGATGATGATGATTTCAATATTCCCATACTGAAGATATAGATGATATTTCAGTATTTACATACTGTAGATATAGATGATGGTGATTCCGTATTTCTATACTAAATATAGAGATGATGATGCTTTCAGTATTTCTATACTGAAGATATAGATGATGATGCTTTTAGTATTCACATACTAGAGATACAGATGGTGATAGATCAATATTAAGATACTAAAGATGTAGATGATGATGGTTTGGATGATGATGTACTAACGAAGCCTCTGCCTCAAGTAGAGTTCGAACACTTTCAAGACAAGCTTGGTGTTGTTCGGAAAGGCCTTCCTCGAAAGGGGGAGTAGTGATGTTGCAGTGGGATTGTATCATCCCTGGGCATTTTCCCTAAAGTGATCTGGAGACCTCGGTCCTCGAGAATGAAGAGGGATTGTATCATCCCGGGACATCTATCCATAATAGATCCGGTGACCTCGGTCCTCGAGAACGTGGTGGGATTGTATCATCCCTGGGCACTTTCCCTAAAGTGATCCAGAGGCCTCGGTCTTCGAGAATGAAGGGGGATTGTATCATCCCGGGACATCTACCCATAATAGATCCGGAGACCTCGGTCTTCAAGAATGAAGAGGGATTGCATCATCCTTGGACATCGTCCTAAAGTGATAGGGACTGATTCTCCCATAATCAATCCGGTGGCTTCGATCCTAGAGAATGTGGTAGGATTGCATCATCCTTGGACATAGTCCTAAAGTGATAGGGACTGATTCTCCCGTAATCAATCCGGTGGCTTCGGTCCTCGAGAATG
>LPNX010946607.1:593869-610221 GCA_001517045.1 Pseudotsuga menziesii
ATTTGTGTTCCTTTTTTTAGGGTTGTGCTTGTCTATCTTTCAGTGATCCTGTTTATATGCTTTTGTCATGAAAATGAAATGAAATACTGATGTCTTAGCTAAGCATATGAAAATTTAACATACGCTACTATGCTGATCAATATCTCCAAAAAACCTGATGTCGTGGCCAAAGTACATATTGGAGCAAATTCTTTGCCAGAATAAATTACCATTTATAATGACTTATTTAAGGAGTTCCGTGACATTGTTTCTTGTTCTCATGAGGAGACGCTAAGCATCGACCCATCCATTTTATAACATGAGATCAGAACTTACCCTAATGTTAGAACTGCTTAACAAAATATTCAACATTTGAACATGCAAAAAGCGGCAACCGTTAAGGCTGTAGTTGAAAAAATGTTGAGAGCTGGTTTTATATACCGTATCTCTCTTAAGGAATGGGTATGCAATCCCATTTCGATCAATAAGAAAAAAGGGACTATACGTGTTTGTACCGATTTCAAGGATTTTAACAAGGCAATCCCTAAGGACAACTACCCCACACCATTCATAGATCAGATTATCAATGCATGTGCGGGTAGCGAAGTTTCGTTTATGGATGGTTTCCTGGGATACAACCATATTCAAAGTAAACCCAAGGACCAGCATAAAACCGCCTTTATCTGCCCCTGGGGTACACTCGCATACACAAATATGCCCTTTTTCCTGAAGAATGTCGGGGAAACCTTTCAACGAGCCACGAGTTTTGCTTTTCATGATATCAAGCACATTGTCAAGCCTGCCTAGATGATCTTCCAGCCCATTCTCGAAAGAGAAAGGATCATCCAGGTCATCTTTGTTTAATTTTTGAAAGATGCAGGCACTACAAGATTCATTTAAATCCCCATAAGTGCGTCTTATGTGTCGAATCGAGGCAAATTCTAGGTTTCATAGTTTCCAACAAAGGTATAAGGGTTGATCATTTGAAAGTCGAGCCGATTATTAATCTGCCTCCTCCTCGAACCATTAGACAACTACAAAGTATACAAGGAAAGCGCAACTTTCTTCGACGTTTTATTATCAATTATGCCAAGATAATTAAGGGATTCATGCGCTTGGTTAAGAAATACACCCCATTCCTATGGGATGAAGCCGCATAACACTCCTTCGAGGATTTAAAGAAAGCATTGTTATCAACACCTCTCTTGCATCCGCTAGACTACATGAAGGACTTTATATTGTATATGGATGGATATGAGTCCATGATTGATGTCGTACTAGTTCAAAAGGATGACAAGTTCCTAGAACATGTCACCTAGTACCTTAGTTGTGGTTTGGATGGTCCTAAGCTTAGATATTCACACGTTGAGAAACATGATTTAGTGGCAATTTACATCGTTCAGAGGCTGAGACACTACATTCTACTAAGGACAAATACTGTCATTGTGAACGTGAATCCATTCCAGTATGTCTTATCCCGATGAATAACTAGGGGAAATTTTAATAAGTGGATTGTCATACTCCAGGAGTTTGACTTAGAATTTCATCCCGCTAAGTTGAAAAAGTCCCTAGTTTTCGCAGAGCTTATCTCAAAGTTTCTAAGTGATGAAAGCATAGTGATAGAATATGAGCCATTACCTGATGAACAAATTTGATTAATCTCAACTTCTGATCCTTTGTACAGAGATATCATAGTATATCTTCAGACTTTGAAGTGTCCCACGACCTTTTCTCATGGGAAGATCGATGGAAATTAAATTTGAACACTAAAAAATACCTCATTATCGGTGATACATTGTATAGAATATGGGTAGATTCAATATTACGTTGATGCCTTACCCATGAGGAGGACGAGTTTGTCCTAAATGATTCTCACACTGGAGCATGTGGGGGTCATTTATCTGGGTTAGCAACCACCCAAAAGATCTTGCGTGCTGGTTATTTCTGGTCTACAATATTTAAAGATTGCAGAGGCTGTGAAACGTTGTCATTCGTGCTAGCTGTATACCAGGAAGGTGAGGTCGCATCCTGCTCCTCTCTTTCCCATCATTGCGGTAGGGCCCTTCACTGAGTGGGGGGTGGATTTCATGACTTGCAACCCAGTTTCTCTTTGGGGGCATAAGTATATCACCATCGTTGTTGAGTACTTCAGGAAGTGGGAATAGGAAATGCCTACCTTTAAAGCCAATGGTGAGACGACAACATATTTCATGTTTAATAAGATCATAGCTAGGTTTGGTATCCCAAAGAAGATTTCCACTGACCATGACAACCACTTTAAGAAAAATATGATGGGAGAATTAACTACTATGCTAGGTTTTAGGCAAGACCACTCGTCTTCCTTTTAACCGCAAGCGAATGACCAAGTAGAAGCCATTAACAAAGCTTTGAAGACCATTCTCAAGCGACCTATCAACGCGAGTAGATAAAACTTGCATACTATGTTTTATCTAATTTTTGGGTGTATCGAAGGAATGTTAATACTGCCACAGGGTTCTCACCCTTCCAATCGTTCATGGGGTGGAAGCAGTCATGTCGGTGGAATGCGAGATACCATCCTTAAAGATAGCAATTAACGTGCTACCTGATACTACTGAGATAAAGGAACGTTTGCTGCATCTAGAGCATATAGATGAAAAACGTAGAGATGCTCTTACAACAAATGAAGCACACAAGCAATGAGTGAAGAATCAATATGACAAATTCGTTAAACCTAGGGTTTTCTTTGAAGGAGAGCTTGTTTTGGTCACGACTAGGATAAGGGAACCTTGGGGGCAGGCAAGTTCAAATATATGTGGTTAGGCATGTACATTGTGTCAAAAGTATTAAATAAGGGAGCATATGAAGTAGTCGATTATTATGGTAATAAGTTTTCCGAGCCTCATAACGAGCTCTACCTAAAGAAGTATTACACTTAGGCATGATGCTTTTTCTTGTATAATAGTTGTATAATTTTGTAAATGGTCATTTCTAGTTAGTGTTTCTTATGTAGTTTGGTGTTGTTTTAGATGTCTTTGGAATAGTTCGTAGGATACGTCAATGGCGCAAGCCGTCACATCTGCAACCTGGATTCAACTGCTTGGGTTATTTATGCACCCACATGACAACTTGTTGCTTCATGAGGCACTTGTTTAGGTCCTACAACTAACAATGTAGCCGAATACAGTGCTGTTATTGAGCTTCTTTGGGATGCTATATCGCATGGTATCACCTGCCTGGAAGTCAGACTTGAATCTTAGTTAGTGCTCTGTGAGCTCAATAGGGTCTATCAGGTGCGGCATCTTACCCAATTACGTTAGTTTTTGAGGATTAGGTTACTTGAATGGAATTTAATGCATATTACATATCAATACATTTATAGGAATCAAAACAATATCACTGATGCATTTGCTAACTACATTTCAGACTGGAATTTGTCACACACTATAAAAAGAATACACAGATACATAGAAACACATGTACATAACCCTATATATATATATATATATATATATATATATATATATGTATGTATGTATGTATGTATAAAAGTAGGTCCATATACATCGAGTTCTGGTCCGAAGATCCAATAAACAAGTCTATCAAAATACAAAAAATAAGATAATCATCCTCAATCTGCTAGAATCTATGGAGGCTCCTTAGCCTCATCAGCTGCAGTTGTCTCCGCCACAGCCTCTCTGTAGCACAGGAAATCCATGGATACCCTCTGTAGTAGGCGTAACTAGGATGGATGTACACCCACGACATGCTTCTGCATGGCTATGGGAATCCTATCCATCCCGAGATTAAGTACATCATGCATGAGCCTGACCAACTTTCCCTCTATAGTGCGAAGCATAACTTTGTCATAGGCTCTGTTTACAGGTCGCGTAAAAATCCTAGAATGCTCGTCTAGCTGAATAGGCCCAATTTTTTCATAATCATAAATGGTGAATTGTAATCGAATATGCTACATATGTCTATATTACTTTTGAACAAAAATTAAAAAAAATTAAATATTTGAAAAACAAAATACTCACCCATCTCTCCCCATTCTTCTCCTGGAGGGAGAAATAGCCCAAGATCATTGTGAAAGTCCAAACCAACATTTGGGAACTGCTCAAAAGCAGGAACGTAGCGGTCCCACCATGCATAGAAGTCATTGTCATATCCACCTTGGATCTCACCACCACCCTGGCGGAGGAATACATCCCGCCATTGTGTGAGCCTAGGCTCACATGGAGGTGAAGGCTGTAGTCTCACTGTGGGAATTAAAGCAGGAACCCTCCTGAAGAAGAAGGGTACCAAAATACTAGCATATCCAAAGTTCTTCTTCTGCCCTAACTTGCAGTCTGATAGTTGTTTCTTTATTATTATGACCAAGCCTAAGAACCAATCAAAGAGTACACCTTGTAGACAATCCACTTCTATACACATGTGGTTATGTGTGGCCAAATGTAGTGCATATGAACCCGCCACTCGAACAACAATGCTCACAAGCACTTTCAATGGAAAGCTAGTGATCTGGGTGATTGGGATTTGAGTCCCTGTCTTCTGTGTACTTGACACATAGTAGGTGTTTACATAGTCTTGGATGCTAAGGGGATCACCCCCCCGGACCAGTACCGCCCAATTTAACTGGTGCCCTTCTATAAGATAGACCGATGATAAAATATATGTCTTCGAAATTCAATTCCAATGTCTCACCCTGGAGGTCAAACATTCCTTTTTCAGCATCCCATAAACATACCAAATTTTCCAAGAGCTGAACTTGGGATTGCATATTGGAATTGCGATATAACTTTAATAATCCACACCTTGAGAGGGAATTTAATGTCATTGGATCACCCATCGCTTTCCTATCCATATTTTTGTGCTCCCTTTCCCTCCACTCTAGAACCATGATAGCCTGCAAAAATAAGTTTTGGCAATTAGATTCTTGAAATCACCTTATTCCATAGCACTTGCGACTGTCCACTAAGGACAACGCCTATCACTCACAGGTTTCTCATTGCAAACCCGCGATTACATTGCGAACTTGTGAATTTCTAGCGGGCTACCCACAATTACATCCTGGAGCCATTAAAACTTGCCAAACAACCTCAATTTTGCATAAAAATAAAAAAAATGAAGCATGAAATGAAATATGAGGAAGTGATAAGTTACCTACAACTTGAGGTTTCGAATTTCGTCCACTGGTTTGAGCACATAGACCTTTTAAAGATAGATGGTAAGCTTGCACTATTTGTGGTAAAAACTCAAATGAATTGTTTTTTGATCAAATTTGCACTATATATATTAAAACTTTAAAATTTTACCAATACTAATATAGTTTTGATCAATTTTATGTCATTTGAAGTAATGTTATTGTTTTTACCTAGCTTTCTAGGTTATGGACAAAATTGGAGTATATTTCCTTTGCATATAGGATATGATTTGGTCCCATTTTTCATCATGCATTTATAACTTATCCCTTGTTGAATTTGAGGATCTCATTTTTTATCCATGGACTATGATCTGCAACTATTTCACCCTTCAAACATCGTTGTTATTCCATGGTTAGAGCCTTCCTTACATGGGTTACCCTAGACAAAAAACTTCTTGCCGATTCCGGTACCCATGCTGCATATTGCTAGGTTATGAGAGCCTTCGTAGTTGTTTATAAGGCTCCCACCTTATGGATTTATCTTCAAGCACTGGCCCGACTCCTTAAATATGACTAGATATCCAAGTTTCATGTTCTTTCAAACTCGTTAAATTAAATGAAGGATCATCCATAACAATATAAGATTAGCCCTTTTCCAGACCATATGGATTATTTAGGAAAAATGAATACTCTATTTTCTTCGGGTATAGATTTATTTCTTTTCCAGTCCTGGAGGACTAAACTTAGAGAAAAAGAACCTGTTTGAGCTTACTTTTCTCTTTTTTCGTGCTATGGACTCAAACATGAAAAATATTTCGATCGTTCTTTATGCGATTGTCATGCTCGTTAACCCTGTTGACTAAATTGTCATTGATGCCAACAAGTGTGTATCAGTGTGTCTTGATGCCCCTTGAGGAGCCCTGAGGGTTAGAACTCAGTCAATGTCAAAGGAGACCTTTTGAACTTGTCCAAGCCCAAGTCTAAATCCCTTGGAGCCCTTGGTACAATGCCAAAATCCTTGTACACTCTTTAGAGCGTTTAAGTTCCCCTAAGTTGTTTCTATGGTTCCCTAGTCGTTTCTTTGGATTTCGCAGTACCACAACCTATGTCCTCGTACCCTAGAAAGTGTCCTTGATGGGTTGTAGAAGTGCATATATTCAAATATTCCAAATGACCCATTATGTGGTCATTTGTGTTTTTAATGAGGTCATGGTTCCCTAGGATAAGTCTAGGCACCCCCACACCTTGGTTGTGTTGTGGTCCTTGATACCCTTGTTATGATGAGTATATGGTGGATACCTCTTCCTTATTGATGTTAAGTATGTGTATGTGAAGACCATTGAATCCCTCATGCCTTTGATGATGTCCATTGAATCCTTTGACCTTGGAACTTATGCATAAGGTAACATGGTCTTTGACACCTTTATGTATGGAATCTTTGAAGTCCTGAACAAATTGAAGAATTTAAAGGTATTATACCAATAATTTGAAAATAAACCCATAATAAGGAGATAGTACCCATCAATCCATTTCCGTTGATATGTAGAGCATCTTCTAATTCCTTACGCTTGAAGCGATATGAATTTTTGAAGTTGGTGCACCCTACATTTTTGGGTCATCTGACCAAACAAAAGATAATTTAATTATTTATTTTGAATTTCATGTCGGTCCAGTTTCAGGTACTAAATTTCCTCCACAACCCATATAAATAGAATATCAAACATTTCATTTGATCATCAATTAAGTCTCTCTTTGGTATTTCACAACTCTTGGAGAAAAGTTCGAAACTATGTGGAGGAGAAATTTTTGGGCATCTTCACTAAAATTGGCATAACTTTCTCATACGGAATCAGAATTACAAAATTCTTGGCTCATTGGAAAGGTTATTAAGAGGGATATGTGGTGACATGATCTAGCATTTATTTTGTTTTTTTCTATTATTTATTCATCTTTTGATATCTAACAATCAGAATTTCAACAATTGGTATAAGAGTAGGTTCCTTCAGAATAGGCTAACCGCTCGAAGGAACTCATGGGAAAGTTTGCTAAACAAAGAAAAACTAAAACAACATTATTTGATGGAATCAACTATGCATGTTGGAGCATAAGGATGAGAGCCTTCATAGAATATCAAGGAATAGAAATATGGAAAAATGTCAAGAATGGGTACAAGGTACCACATACTGTACCAACAGATGCAACTGAGTTGGCTCAATACAATAACAACTCAAAGGCCATAAATCACCTTCTACGTGCTATAAACAATCTGTCTTCAACAAAGTGATGCATTGCCCCTCTGTAAAGGAAATGTGGGACAAGCTCCAAACCGCATATGAAGGAGATAACAAAGTCAAGGAAGCCAAACTTCAAACATACAGAGGACAATTTGAAAAGCTAAGGATGAATGAAGATGAAGACATAACAACCTATATTCTTTGAGTTGATCAACTTGTGAATATCATCAGAGGTTTGGGAGAAGAAGTTGAGGAGGCCATAGTTGTTCAAAAAGTTCTAAGAAATTTTCCCCATAGGTTCAACCCCAAGATATTTGCCCTAGAAGAAAGAACATATATCAAGACTATGACAGTATATCATTTGCATGGGACTCTTGTGGATTACAAAATAAGAATTGAAGATGAGGACATGTCAAGAAAGGAAGCAACATTCAAGTTCTCCTCCAAACAAGATGGGAAAAACAAATCAACAAAGGATAATCAAACAAGTGATGAACTGATGAAGAAATAGATAACTTTGTTCAGAAATTGAAGAAAGGCACTGGGAAATACAAAGGTAAGTTACCTCTTAAATATTTTTCATGTGGAAAGATAGGTCATTTTGCTTCTAAATGTCCATATGAAAAGAAATTAGATAGTGATGAAGATGACATCTTCAAACCCTACAATAAGTAAAATAATTACAAGAATAAGAACAAAGGGAAGTTTGCAAAGAAGAAAAGTCTCTGTACAAAAAGGGACAACAACTCATCTAGTGGTGACTCCGAAAATGATAGTGGAAGTGAATCCGATGATGATGACGAACTAGATAAGGTACTCTTTATGGAAATAAAATCAAGTGAGGATCCCAATGGTGATGAAGAATCCGAAGTTGAAGGTGAAGTAGATCTTGAAATAGAACTTATAAGTGCCTTGAAAGAGTTGAAGAAAGTAAGGAAGGAGAACATGATACTTAAGGAAGAAGCACAAAGGTTTGAACAAATCATTACTGACTTAAAGGTCAAACTGGAAGAAGCCAAAAGAATCAAAGACTCTCTTACTAAACAATTGATGGCAAGTATGAAAGAAAAAGAAAATCGTGAGGCTGAGATAGTAGCTCTGAAGACAAAATTACAAACAAAAGATATCGACAAGAGTTATGAGAACAAATCCAAGATTCTAGACCAAATCATCAACATGTTTTTTCCCTTAAGAAGTAGAATGTTACAAGTGTAACAACTTTGGACATATAGCTAGAGATTGCAGAATGAAGATACCTACAGTAAGAAATGAGGAAATGTCCAACAAGGTATGGATTAAATACAAGGACACCTATGAATGTGGAATTGCTCTTCAAGCTCATAACAACATCTATGGTGAATGGTATGTTGATAGCGGCTGCTCCAATCATATGATAGGTAAACAAATTGGTTTTTTTAATAATGAGAAGGACAAAGGATCTGACTCTTTCGGAAACAACAATTCAACAAAAGCATTGCGGAAAGGCACAATGAAGCTTGGAAGCAAAAACTCCCTGGCTGAAAATGTATTGCTTGTAGACAACATGAAGCATAAAATGCTAAGCACCAGTCAGTTGTGTAATCAAGGACATGAAATCCTCTTCAACTCAAAAGGATGCATAATAAGGAAGTAAGGATCAGGAAATTTAGTATCCATAACCACTAGGGCCCCCAACAACATATACTGTTGGATAAGATTGAGTCTGAGAAATGTCACTTGGGAAAAGAAGATAAAAGCTCGCTTTGGCACAGAAGAATGGGACATATACATTTTGACAATTTGGTCAAGATCTACAAAAACCAAGCAGTTTAGAATATGCCGAAAGTTACAAATCTTGCTAACTATGTATGCGAACAGTGTCAACATGGAAAACAAATAAGAGTACATTTCAAGACAAAAGAGCATTCTTCTACAAAACCTTTGGAGCTCGTTCACACTGACCTATGTGGACCAACCAAGAGAAAAGGTATGAATGGTGAAAAATATTTCATGCTACTTATTGATGACTATACCAGGATGACATGGGTATGTCTTCTCAATAGGAATTCAAAAGTTTTTGGATGTTTCAAAACATTCAAGGAATTGGTCGAGAATGAAACAAGATCACGAATCAAGTGCCTAGGATCCGATAACGACGGAGAATTCACTTCATATGAATTCAAAAAATACTATGAAGAGCATGGAATAAAGAGAAAGTTTTCAGTATCCAAAACACCTTAGCAAAATGGAGTCACTGAAAGAAAGAATAGATCAGTAATGGAGATGGCTTGAACCATGTTGAATGAATCCAAGTTGATTGCCAAATTTTGGGGACACACAGTTCATACAACAATACACATATTGAGCAAAGGATTAATCAGAAGAAAAAATGTTAAAACTCCCTACAAGATATGGACATGAAGATCAACAAATGTACGACACTTTATAATCTTTTGAAGCAAGTGCTACATCAAAAGAGAAGATAAGAAGATTGGAAAATTTGACTCTCGAGTAGACAAGGGAATATTCGTTGGATATTCATCCAAGAGGAAATATTACAAATGCTACAATTTGAGATTAGATAAGGTGATCGAAAGAATCAACATGATAATAGATGAGAGCAGACTAACATCATCCATAGAAGACTCAGAAGAATCAGATGATGAAGAAGAGGAAGTTTCTGATCGGAAATAAATGAAGAAAATTAAAATGGAAGAAAAACTAGATGAAGAATAGAATCAAGCAACCATGGAACAAGAAGAATAGAAGGATCAATAGATACCTAAGAACAAGTTCCAGAAGAATCGTCCATTAGATCAAATTATTGGTGATAAGGATGCCAAAATAGGAACTAGAAGAAGACTATCCAAAAGAAATGAGAAGTTACACTTCTCTCTATTATCTACAACTGAACCAGGAAATTTTGCAGAGGCCAGTATAGATGAGCAGTGGGTCAAAGCAATGGAAGAAGAATTAGATAAAATTGAGAAGAATGAAACATGGGAACTTGTTCCTAGACCAAGAAACAAGAATGTGATCGACACAAAGTGGTTTTTCAGAAACAAAATGAATGAATATGGACATGTGATTAGAAACAAGGCTTGATTGATTTGTAAAGGCTATGCTCAGATCGAAGGAATAATACTATGAAGAAAAAATTGCACAAGTAGCCAGAATGGAAGCTATCTGAATGATATTGGCTTATGCTTTGTCCAAAGACATTAAAGTGTATCAGATGGACGTGAAATCAACTTTTCTAAATGGGGAATTAGAAGAAGAAGTTTACATCAAACAACTAGAAGGATTTCATCTTCCAGAAAACAAGGACTATGTATGCAGACTCAAAAGGGATTTATATGGGCTAAAGAAATCTCCTAGAGCTTGGTACTCCATATTGGACAGGTATTTGCAACATCAAAACTTTAAGAAGGGAAGTGAAGATATTAATTTGTACATCAAATAGGACGACTACATCATAGTCATCATTGAAGTATATGTTGATGACATCATCTTTGGAAGTGATGATGATTCACTGAGTCAACAATTTGCCAAGGATATGCAAAAGGAGTTTGAAATGTCATTGCTAGGTGAATTAAATTTCTTCTTGGGTCTTCAAATATCTCAATGAACATAAGAAATTTTTATTTCTCAAACGAAATACACCAAGGAAATGTTAAAGAAATTCCAGATGGAAGATTGTAAACCTTTGAGTACTCCTATGATCATCGGTTGTAAACTAAGAAAGGAAGATGAATCTAAATAAGTTGATCAAAGGCTCTATAGATAAATGATTGGTAGTATTATATATGTAACATCCTCAATAACAGATATGACGCATGTCGTTGGACAAGTTGCAAGATTCCAAGTTGCTTCGAAGGAAATTCACATTATAATAGTTAAAAGGATCTTCAGATATCTCAAAGGGACTATGGAATTTGGAATTTGGTATAAAAAAGGAAATGAGCTAATATTTATAGCTTATTTAGAAAAATATTGGACAGGATGTGTTGACGACAGAAGAAGCACCAGTGGAACAACATTCTTTCTAGGCAATTGTATAGTATCTTGGTTGAGCAAAAAGCAGTCTTCAGTGTCCTTATCGACCGCAAAAGCAGAATATATAGCAGCAACAACTTGTTGTACTCAGATTCTTTGGATGAAGCAAACCCTGCAAAAAACACACATGACATGTGATGAGCCGATTCCAATTCTATGTGACAATACAAGTGCCATCAATATCTCTAAGAATGTAGTTATGCACTCCAAGACTAAGCACATTCCAATCAAGTTTCACTTTTTTCAGGAACAAGTCACATAAAATAATATCAAGTTGGAATATATTGGGACAAAAGAGCAGGTTGCATATATATTTACTAAGCCTCTCCCAAGAGTGATTTTTGAGTACCTTGGGAAAAATTGGGAGTCATACTATTGCCTAATTGAATTGATCCATCTTCAACAACACAACAGTATGACAAGGGGGCCACGACAGAAGTACCCTTTTCCATTGATTCCAAAGGGGGGAAAAAGATGAACAAGGAAGGTAAAGGACACATGCTCTAAGGGGGATATTTGTGGACAAAGCATGGACAAAGGAAGCTCATTCAAAGGGGAAGATTCAGAGTTAACATCAATGACAAAGGGGGATATTGTTGACTAAATTGTCATTGATGCTGACAATGTATCAATGTGTCTTGGTGCCCCTTCAGGAGCCCCTGAGGGTTAGAAGTTAGTCAATCTAAAAGGAGACCTTTTGACCTTGTCCAATCCCAAGTCTGAATCCCTTGGAGCCCTTGGGACAATCCTAAAAGTCCTGTACACCTTTTAGAGCATTTGAGTTACCCTAAGTTGTTTCTATGGTTCCCCAATTGTTTATTTGGATTCCCTAGTACCAAAAACTATGCCCTAGTACCATAGAAAGATTAATTGGTGGGTTGAAGAAGTGTAGAAATTCAAAGAGTCCAAATTACCCATTATATGATCATTTGTGTTTTTTATGAGGTCATGGTACCCTAGGAGAAGTCTAGGAACCCCCACACCTTGGTTGTGTTGGGGTCCTTGATACCCTTGATATGATGAGTATATGGTGAATAAATATTCCTTGTTGATGTTGAGTATGTGGATGTGAATACCATTGAATCCCTCATTCCTTTGATGATATCTATTGAATCCTTTGTCATTGGAACTTATGCATAAGGTAACATGGTCTTTAGGACCTTTATGTGTGGAATATTTGAAGTCCTAAACAAATTGAATAATTTAAGTGTATTATACAAAGAATTTTCAAATAAACCCATAATAGGGAGATAGTCCCCATTAATCCATTTCTGTTGATATGTGGAGCATCTTCTAATTCCTTACAGTTGAAGAGATATGAATTTTTGAAGTTGGTGTACCCCACCTTTTTGGGTCAGCCGACCAAACAAAAGAGAATTTAATTATTTATTTTGAATTGCATGTTGGCCTAGTTTGAGGCACTAACTTTCCTCCACAACCTATATAAATAGAATATCAAACATTTCATTGATCATCAATTAAATCTCTCTTTGGTATTTCACAACTATTGGAGAAATGTGTGAAACTTTGTGGAGGAGAAATTTTTGGGCATCTTCACTAAAATTGGCATAACTTTCTCATACGGAATTGGAATTACAAAATTCTTGGCTCGTTGGAAATATTGTTACGAGGGATATGTGGTGACATGATATAGATATTATTTTTGTTTTTATATTATTTATTCATATTTTGATCTTCGAAAAGGTATGGTTCATGCTTTTGGGTTTCTCTTGTGATGGAACATGTCTCTCATGGATAGAGTTCATGTTTGATCTTAGTATGTGAGCCTCTATATTGGTATATATATTTGAAGTCATTATGGAGGCTATGATGATGATTTTGAATACCTTTATGCTATGATATGATACACTTTATGATGATAATGCATGTGATAATGATTTACACTCTATGATGTCGATGCACTCCTATACAATATGATGTACATGCATACCATAGTGTGATGATGCTCTCCTATGCACTATGATGTATACTTGATGTTGATGATGCATACACAGTGCACACTGAGATGATGATGATGATGATGCATACCCTATGACTATGATGCATAACTATGATGATGATGCATGACGATGCATGCCTTATGTTCAGTGAAAGAAAAGCATAATTACTTATTTAGTAATTATGTATGATGAGGTGTACAATGATGTACATGAGAAATGTATGGAAGTGAAATGACTTGTTGGTATACAGGGATGATTTGGAAGTCATCAGAGTGGAGTGGTTATCAGCAGCAGATTCAGAGTTTGGTTCGATAGGTTCATAGGTTTGCCAATCTCTTTCTTATAAGGGTAGCATGATGGGGCAAGGAAAGTAGGTTGTAGCCTCCTTCCGGTTGAAGCCGTAGAACTAGGGAGTTGTAGTTTCCTTCAGGTTGTAGCTTGTAAATTAGGAGGTTGTAGCCTCATTCTAACTGTAGATGGAAAATTGAAGTCATTGTAATATGGGGGTTGTTGCCTCATTCCAGTTATTTCTGGAAAACTATTATTAAAAACGATTCAGTGGTTTTACCCCCAGAACTTGGGTTTCCACGTCAAAAATTATTGTGTACTGTGCAGCTTGTTATTGTCATACACATTGATGATATGCTATGATTGGTGATCAACAACCTACTTATGATTAAAAATTTATGATTGTGCAAATACTAATTCACCCCCCTCTCATTATTTCAACAATTGGTATCAACCCTAGTACAAAAATCAAGTTTACTATTGTTCATTCCATTCTCATAAATAAATGGAACCTTCCAAGTGATCTTGCCTTCCTCTAAACTCATTAAACTAAGGCTACAACTTGCTTTTGAAGGAGCGTCGGTTGGGTGATAGTTTACCCCTTTTTCGGACCTTGCCGACTAAGTACGAAAAAGGTATACCTTAGTTCTTTGGAAGCTAAGAGAGTTCTCCTTTGGATTGTTTTATACTTTTTTCAGACTCAGGAGACTAAATTTATGAAAAAGCACCACTTAGAGTCTTCTTTGGAGTTTCCATACTCTCAAAACTATGAAAACACCAGCGAGTATTCACTAATTCGGGCTTGTAAAATCCACGGATCAGTGACATATCGAGCACTATTCTCTCTTTTCTTCAAGATTTCTCAAAAATGAAGAAAGACTTGAGTTGAATTTCTTGGACTCATTAAAATTTAACAAGAAATAAAGGATCGAAATACACTCTTTTGATGATAAGTTCTTGGCTGCAAGTCATCCTTAAACAAAGCACTATTTTGAGCCTCCCGATACTCATGTCTCAGTTTTCCACTTCCAGTTCAACTAATACTATGAGTCATTACTCTTCCACTTGTCCTAATACACTTGGGATATATCCATGTCTCCTACATGGCAAATAAGTCTAGTTATTCCCTTAGGTCTGTTGATGTATATGTAACTTCGGAATGTATTCTTATATGTATTTTATATATTGTAACCCGATGTTTATTCCGGGATGTTTCTATTATGTATTTGAGTCATGTGGTCATGCCTCGATGTTCCGATCGGGAGGATTAATAATGTAATCAAGTCATTTCAAGTCATTAGGTAAGTCCCCACAGTTATGGGGCACTTGAGTTATTATACACTAATTAAGGTGTAGGCTCGAGTAGTAATTATTAGGTTGAGCCTACGTGTGAAATGGTAATTCAAGTGAACGGACTAATATAAATAGAGAGGGTGAGTCTCTCTATTTATCACTTGTGAATTACATCACTTGCTCTCTCAAGTGTGGCGCACTTTTGGAGAAGGAAATTCTTTGGCTTGACAGAAGACAGAAGGCTGCTATTGTGTTGGGAGGTCATCTTACTGTTTTGGGATCACATCTTGTGGTGATACTATCTTAGAGGAAGTTGAGGGGTTTTCTCCATTTATGGTTTCCCCTCCCAAAATATTTGTGTCTCTTGTTTCTTGATGTGCTTATGTGATTTCTGTGCTTGTTATTCTCTCAGTGAAAAGATCTTGTCATAATGCTAGCTTAAATGTTGAAAAAAACTAACATGGTATCAGAGCTAACCTGAGAAGAAGACACTGTGCAGCTGCGGAGGCTAGGGATTCCACCGGATTGATATAGTGATGCTTCTACTATATGTAGATGATCTGTTTGTGACAGGTACAGACGGGTTGATTGCTGATACGAAGAGAAAGCTTGCTGCTGAGTTCGAGATGAAGGACTTGGGGATGATGCATTACTTTCTAGGTATGGGGGTGTGGCAGAGTTCAGATGGAATCTTCCTTGGACAAGGGAAGTATGTAGTAGAGATCCTAAAGAGGTTTGGGATGATGGAATGCAAGGCAATGGCCACACCTATGGCATCGAACCTGAAGCCATTGTGTGATGCTTCGTCAGATTCGGTTGATGCTACGATGTATCGTCAGATGATTGGGTCATTGATGTACCTGACGAACACGAGACCAGATATTTGCTTTGCTGTGAACAACTTGAGCCAGTACTTGACAGATCCGAGGAATGTTCTCTTGATTGCTGCAAAGCATATTCTGAGGTACCTGAAGGGTACAATTGATTATGGGCTCAAGTATGATGTGAATCAGAAGATTAACCTGGAGGGTTATGTTGATTCATATTGGGCAGGCAGTGCCATCGACAGGAAGAGTACTTCGGGATGTTGCTTCAGTATGGGATCAGGTGTGATCTCTTGGTTTAGCAGGAAGCAATCCTGTGTGGCACTGAGTACAACTAAAGCAGAGTATGTCGCAACTTGTTCAGCTAGTTGTGAGGCAGTATGGCTACAGAAGCTACTGTCTGAGTTATTTGATCTCCCGTTGGAGGCTACTGGTATCTTCTGTGATAACCAGAGTTGTGTGAAGCCGTCCGAGAACCCAGTGTTTCATGACAGGTCGAAACAGATAGAGATCAAATATCACTATATCAGGGATATAGTGCAGAGAGGAGCTGTGAAGCTCCTGTATGTTGCGACGGACGAGCAGATTGCAGATGTGCTGACGAAGCCACTAG
>LPNX010946607.1:610918-713634 GCA_001517045.1 Pseudotsuga menziesii
GAATACAGAAGGCTGCTATTGTGTTGGGAGGTCATCTTACTGTTTTGGGATCACATCTTGTGTTGATACTATCTTAGAGGAAGTTGAGGGGTTTTCTCCATTTATGGTTTCCCCTCCCAAAATATTTGTGTCTCTTGTTTCTTGATGTGCTTATGTGATTGCTGTGCTTTTTATTCTCTCAGTGAAAATATCTTGTCATAATGCTAGCTTAAATGTTGAAAAAACTAACAAGGTCATCTCGGTATCGTGCTCACTGTTCAAGGATATTTACCCTCTATCTATGCATCCTGATTCCTATCATTTTTATCTATAATATCATCCTACGTACATCTTCCATTATCCAATATACTAGTTACTCATGTGACCTGTTGAAGGATTCATTGCCTTCCTCTTCACAAAATGGCTATAGATCAACACCTCCTATAGAAGAAGACCTAGAGTTTCGAAGATAGTAACTTAGGATTCACTACTCATATTGGTGGACTCCTCTACATTGGTTTTCAGTAGAAACTCATTAACTAATGCTCTAATGGTATCCTTCCATGTTCAACTTCAGCTCATGTATTCACATGGTAGGATTCGTACTGGTTTCTATGGATTTGGACGAAGACCTTGGGTTACAGCCTATATAAACTAAGTTGTGCAAGATTGTGCCATGCCTTTTGACATTGTTTTTGGCTATTGAAGATCTATCATTGTACTTATGTGGCTCTGATCCACCTTTGTAAAACATACATGGCCTTGTTTCCCATACTATATGGTGTAAATGTATCTTATAAAGGATTAAGTGTTCCACATTACTGAACATGGCATCCTCAGTAATGAATTTGTAAATGACCTTGAATTTTACTGTTTCAAGTACTTATCCGCGACCTTTATTATGAGCCCCTCCAAGATAAAATATTTGTAATTTATTTGACCATCACTACTCTCCGACCTCACACATTAGGGGGAATTTTTTATACCATGAAACAACACTTCTCCGTCTGAGTACAGACACCAAACGTGTCGGTGCACAAAAGGACAATCAATTGAAGTGGCCGTAACACTATAGATGAGTTGGCCCATCGATACATACTAAATTCTGCAACATTAACCTTTTTTATAAGTGAAATTGCTTTGCACTCGTAGGTAATCTCAAAGAAACTTGCGTGTCACTCGCGGGTCAGCTCATATGCAACCCCTGAGTTATCCCTAAAGGTTGTAATCACGACTTTCCTTTAGTGAAGTCGTGAGTCACTCACGAGTTTCCTTATATATACCTCTGAGTTCCATTAATACAAGTTTAAAAATAAAAACGTGATTAGTTTGGGGCAGTTGGGATCGATTGAGTAACTTCCCAATATTCCCCAACCATCCTAAGCCTCGAAACCTCTCCTGACCAGCGAGTATAAATAGAGGGGAGGGGTAGAGGATAGGGAAGGAAGTTTGGGAAGAAGGTTATCTTGTAGGAATCTCTTGGAGAGAGGAGCAATGAGGACTCAGTTCTTGGTCTGCAGAGGAGGCTTGTCTCATATAGGGTTGTAATGTTTCCCAAGATTTCAGTAATAAAGAGTGTTTTTCTTCCACAAATGTCTTAATACATGATTTTGTTATTTGAGTAATGATCTGTATTGTTATTTTATTTCAAATACAATTATTATATGTTGATATCTCTTTTATATGATAATAGAAGGTACCATGAAGAAGCAAAAATATATTTTGCAGGTGTTGAAGGTCTAAAGCATTGGAGCATTGAGGAGGAGAGTTAAATCTTGGAGAAACCATCCGAAATAAGGCACCTCTCCCTAATCTCTTATTCTCAATTATTTGGTCCTAAACCCTTGATGTCTGCAAGTAGTATCCATAGTATGTTGGTGACCATAGTACCCCAAGTCATAAGGTAGATTTCCCTCACAATAGAGCTAGCGACTCCACTAGGGAGTCTAGTTTGTGTTGGGGTTTCTCCAAATGATTTTTCTTTCAGTTTTTTCTCTTTCTGTTTCCATCGTGATTTGCAACTATCTGATTTTCAGTCAGTATTTCTGGATCTTTTGGGTTCCTGGTCTTTTAATTTTTATTTTTGAAAATTTTTAGAACCACTCACGAGTTGCTGTACTTACAGTCGCGAGTTCTTAGTTGAAGTCGTAAGTTTCCTTAAGAACAGTCACGAGTGACTTACGGTTTTCCCACTGGATAGTCACAAGTTCCTGTAGGAGAGTTTCTAAGCTCTAGGGTTTTCCCTTATTTGAGCATTTGAATATTTTTTTCGGTTGTGCCTTGGGTCTTTACTGATATGTTGTTTGTTGTAAGTCATTGTTAGCTTGTTTTTACAAGCTTTATGTTGGGTAGGTTAGGTTGAATGCATGTGCAAGATTTTGTATAGGTCTTTCCTTTTGGCTTTATTGGTTGAAGTGTAAGTCGTTCTGTGAGTTTTTGACATCTATCAGTACTCTGATCTACTTTCCCGTGTCTGATTGGTTTGGTGGTTATCTGGACTTATCCATTTTTCCAATATTTTGATCTACATTGTTTCCAATTTCAGTAGTTCAACCCAAGTAGGTTTTGTTAGGATCATTAATCCTCCCTTGGTCAAATGTCTATTACATTAATTATTTCCTAACTTGGGAACCTTAAATTAATTAATTGGGTCCACTTGGCCCAATGGGACCACATGTACCAGTCATTCAAGTGTGAGGAAGACTACTAGAGGTTAACTGCCACTTACTGCATGTGCATGCATCAGTTAGGGCGCCTCCTAGACCAATCCCTACATTTTAGGAGCCACTAGGAGTCTCGGCACCAACCTACTTCAGTTAATTGGTGTTAGCAATAGTTGGTATTAGTTATACCCCAGTTACATTTAGTTACTTCACAGTCAGTTAGGCTAGTGCTAATAATGCATGGTTGCATGGGGAGGAGCACTTTTCCTACCTACCACACTCAGTTGCACTGAGTTAACTAGCTGTCAGTGGTTATTGGAGTTATTAGTCATCAGTGAGTTGTCTATTTGGACTCCGATATTGTTTGGGAGACCTTGAGTTAGAGATTCAGTTAGATACAGTCATATCCACTCGAAGGATTCAAATTCATTACTTATGCATTCAAATTCTTTCCTATGTAAACTATTT
This sequence comes from Pseudotsuga menziesii, assembly GCA_001517045.1. NCBI lineage: Eukaryota > Viridiplantae > Streptophyta > Pinopsida > Pinales > Pinaceae > Pseudotsuga > Pseudotsuga menziesii. The sequence continues at coordinate 614,029 of LPNX010946607.1, forward strand.
GTAACACCAGATATTATTATGATGAATATATTGTAAATTCCTGAGAAATACTTGTCTGTTTCTTGTGTGGTTTGTTTTTCTTAGTTTGTATTTTCATTCTCCATTCAATTGCTGCAAACATTATCAGAACTCTATACTTGAATATCTAAATGGAATTCAAATTCTAATATGGTATCAAAGCCTTCTTAGGCAGTGTTTCATGCTTGTTTCTCCCCGGAGAGGAAAATCATGATTCTAAAAGTTCATATGTTTTAGTGTTTTTGCAGTGAAATTGATAGCTGCTACGTAGCTTGAGAGAAGTATTTGCAGTATTCCAGTCGGAGCAATTATGAGTTTTCAAAATCCTGAACCATAGATCCTCACAACTTCCAATTACCTTGATTGGAGGATTGATATGCAGTTGGCCTTACACAATCATGGCTACAACAGGATCATACATGGATGGGAGGCTGAGCCTCATCACTCGGTAGAGCGGAACAAGTTCCTAAATCGTTGTGATGAATCATTCGAGTACTTATGTACTTATATTTCCAGATATCTCCTCTTTCATCTAGAAGGATTGAGGACTCCCAGAGAAGCATGGGAGAAGCTTGATAGATTGTTTAACAAACAAGATGAGCTTTGGGGACACATTTTGGAGAATGAGTTGGTATCATTACATCCCAACAGTTTCGAGACTATTGAGCAATTCTTCTCCAAATTCAAGTCTTTAGTACTCCAATGCAGACAGTGCGGGATTGAGCGGAAGGATGAGAAGAATGTCCTTTCCATACTTAGAAAACTAGGTCCTGAGTACTCTGTATATGTCTCTATGTTTCATTCCAAGCGGGAAAGTTTTCTTGATTGTAAAGTTCCTTCTTTAGATTCATTCTCCGAGTCCTTAATCAAGGAACAAGACAAATTTATTCGAATGGGAGTCATCCAAAACTCCAAAGATCAAGCTCTCTTGGTTACTGACTCTTCCAAAGTGCAAGAAAAGGGGAAATCAAAGAAGAAGGAGCCAAAGGCAGCTGATTCGAAGCCTAAACAAAATAAGTAAGCTTTCGAAGGGGCCTCCGGCTCTAAGAAGAAGAAATTTGAAAAGAAGTTATGTCCTTATTGTGAAAAGGGATACCATCTTGAAAAACATTGTATGAGGAAGAAACTTAATGAGATGTCTGCTCTTCTCAAGTAGTACAACATTGCTCCTCCAATAGCAAAGAAGCTTGATGAAGAAGCACCAATAGAAGATGTCGAAAGGTGTTATGCTTTGAAAGCAACTTTCTCTCCATCCTCAGCATATAGTATAGATTTTAAAGCCTCCAACCACATGGTTTCCTCCAAAGAATCCTTCTCTATTCTTTCACTATCATAGGGGCCTGATATTCACATGGGAGATGATTCCCAGATTCCAGCAGAAGGAAGGGGCCTAGTCAGAGTGAAGCATAGTGAGTTCAATAATGTCTTATATGTGCCCTCTCTTACTGCCAACATGTTAGCTGTTTACCAAATGACTCATACAAGCTCTCCCAAGAGGGTCACATTCGATTCAGACTCAATTGAGATCATAGAAAAAGCCACTAGAAAGCTTGTAGTGAAAGGTATTGCAAATCACTCCACCAAAGCTTATGAGTTTTCACATTTCTTACCTATTTATCCTCCTATAGCTTCATTGTCTCATGCTAACAACACCAGCAAGGTTTTGCATGAGATATTTTCCATCTTAATTTCAAATATCTGAAGCAGTTCCACAATGATAACATGGTTGAAGGTTTTCCGTCCATCCAAACTTCCGATGGAGTATGTGTTGGGTGCTTGGTAGGTAAGCATCCAAAAAAGAAGTATGATGTTGGGAAGGCACATAGAGATGACTCTACACTGGATTTGATACATAGTGATGTCGCTGGATCTATGCCCACAAAATCCATTAATGGTTGTAGGTATTTCCTGACCTTTATTGATGATTGTTCTAGGTACTGCTAGATCTACTTCATGAAACTAAAATAAGAAGTTTTTGAGACTTTAAAAAGTTTTAAGCTATGGTTGAGAACCGTTTCAATAAGAATATCAAGCCAATAAGATCTGATGGAGGAGAAGAATATGTCAAAACATATTTCCATAATTTCTGTGAATCATAGGGGATTCGAATGGAACACTCAGTTCCATACACACCATAGAAAAATGGTGTGGGTGAGAGGAAGAACAAATCACTGAAAGAGATGGAAACATGCCTTCTCCATGCTAAGCATATGCCTCCTTCTCTTTGGGTTGAAGCAGTAAACTGTGCTTCGTATTTGCAGAATAGGGTGCCCCACAAGTTAGTGGTTCGGGTGACTCCAATGTCTCTCATCTGAGAGTTTTTGGTTCCAAAGCTTGGGCCAGGATACCACTTGACAAGAGGAAGGCCTTCCAAGCCCAAAGTAGTGAATGCACCTGTTGGGATATGCAGAAGATGCAAAAGATTACAAACTGATGGAGGATGCTACCAGAATATGCTTCATTGAAAGAAGTGTCCAGTTTGAAGAAGATCAGCTGCATGATACTCCTCCAACAACACAGGAGGGTATAACTATTTCTACACCTATTTTTGATAATGATGATGATGTGATACAAGTTTCAGATTCAGATGAAGAAGATCACATACAACATGATCCTGTTATTGACGCTGAATCTCAAGAGATTCTAGATCCAGATCTAGTACCCATTCCTAATCAGAAGCCTAAACCTATATGGGATCAAAAGCTTCTTGATGCAGCTAGAAGTGGTGCTGGATTTCCAGAATATAGAAGAAGAACAAGGTCCTAGTATCAAAATGAGCATGCTGCATTATCCCTCACAGATCCATTCTCTACAGAATGGTGCAGCAAAGTTCCTGGTCGGTGCCACTTGATGATGGAAAATTATCAGCTACATGGCCCACGAAAGCATATATTTGATCATTACCTACCTTCACCATCCAGCAGAACAAAATAGAGCCATCAGTTCAGAAGTACATTGAGAGATCCACTGATGGACCATGTTGCTGCATAGAGCTGCAATTTTTTGCAGCAATGTTTTTCTAAGGAGGAATCTTCTTTCTTCTAAACATAGCTTGCAGATTGCTATTTTCTTACTTATTTTTTAGGGTGGGGGGGGGGGGGGGGTTCCCATGAGGTTTTCCCTTGTTTTCTTAGTTGTATTAAGCAACATTTTTTATTATCTTCTAGATTGTATTTGGGTGACCTGTGGTCTTGTTACTAGGGCCCACAGTTGTCCAAGTTAGGATTCAAGGGGGGTGTTAGGATTATTAATCCTCCCTTGGTCAAATGTATATTAGATTAATTATTGCCTAAGTCAGGAACCTTAAATTAATTAATTGGGTCTACTAGTGCAATTGGGTCCACTTGGCCCAATGGGACCACATGTACTAGTCATTGAAGTGTGGGGAACACTACTAGAGGTTAACTGCCACTTACTGCATGTTCATGCATCAGTTAGGGTGCCTCCTAGACCAATACCTACATTTTAGGAGCCACTGGGAGTCCTAACACCAACTTACTTTAGTTAAGTGGTGTTAGCACTAGTTAGTCTTAGTTAGCCCCCAGTTACATTCAGTTAGGCTAGCGCTACAAATGCATGGATAATGCATGGTTGCATGGGGAGGAGCATTTTTCCTACCTACCACACTCAGTTGCATTGAGTTAACTAGCTGTCAGTGGTTGTTGGTGTTATTGGTCATCAGGGAGTTGTCTATTTGGACTCCAATATTGATTGGGAGAACTTGAGTTAGAGATTCAGTTAGATACAATCATATCCACTTGGAGGATTCGAATTCATTACTCATGCATTCAAATTCTTTCCTATGTAAACTATTTGTAACACCAGATATTTTTATGATGAATATACTGTAAATTCCTGAGCAATACTTGTCTGTTTTCTGTGTGGTTTGTTTTGCTTAGTTTGTATTTTCATTCTCCATTCAATTGCTGCAAACACAATTAGAAATCTCTGCTTGAAGATCTAAATGGAATTCAAATTCGAATAGGTTTTGGGACCAACTTTGCAAAGTCTTAAAGGTTGTGATTATAAGATTTGATTACTGTTTCTTGCATTTATACATGTTCATGGTGCTGACTTACTTAGGTGCATTAAGTTGCATTTAGTTTTTTTATTTTTGAAAACAAAAAACAAAAACAAAGCATTTAGTTGCATTAGTAATCTAAGATAGGCTCGTCTGTTTTTGAATTGTTTTCAAAAAAGAAAAAAGCAAACAAGTCTTTAGTTTTTCAAAGTTCATTAAGTAAATGTCATTTGTTTCAAAAAAGAAAAAAAGGGATTTGAATAGCATTTGTATTTGAAAATTTTACATTATTTCTATGCTTTTGCTTTCAGTTGATTCATAACACCACCAATTTCATTTCCACTACCATGAATAAAAACAACCCTAAAAAGAATGCTATTAATTAAAATTAACTAGAAACATTTTCTTTTTAGGGACTACACCAACTAGCTTAGGCTAGGATCTTGGAGTAGGTGATCTAAAACTATCCAAGACCATTTAAAACTCGGACATAGTGACTTGTCTTTAGGAAATACAAGTTTACAAAGGATAATACAGAAAGCTCCTCTAACATGGGAGTTAAGCATGAAGTTGTGTGAGAACTTAGTTGTAGAGATACCCCTCCAATACTTCCTTCGAGCATACACCATGACTGCTGTGTGTTTGGGGATTCATCTAGTACCACCCTTTGGCCCCATGTGGTGCCGATACTATTTGGATTTTAGGATTAGCTGCCCTGCCCATGCACATTGGTCGTACCTGCAACTGTTTTTCCAAACTCTTTTTGTAGACTCGGTAACCTTAGTATCCTGACTTAGGGCTCTTTCATAGGTGACAGTGGAAGGTTATTTCCACTATACCTAGGGAAGACATGGGAGGAAACCCCATATATCAATTTGGGAGGTATTTTTGGTGATTCAAACGCTTGCACCCAGAAAAATTATCACGGGACCCCAGGTAACTTCTCTTCGATCTTCATTGGTTTGTTCTGGGCCCTAATCATCCCAGACACTCCTTTGGAATATATATCTTTTACCTGCATTTGTTTGTGATACTTAAGATATTTTTAGTGGTGAGATATGTGGACTGCTTGTAATCTATTTTGACCTATAGGTTTGTGATTAAAATCTATAGTTGTGGAGGATCAACCTCCTCATAGGTTTAGAAGGTTGCAAAACCTTCCTCCGCTTTCAATAATGGAACCTCCACCGCCACCTCAAAGGTAGATATTGGACATAACTGATTCTTTTGAATTAACTGGTGTCAGGGAAGTTCCAAGCGAGCCTAAAATTAGATACACTCAGACTGGTCCTCTGTTAGTAGAGATCAAATATTTGCAAGGAATTATAATTCACCTCTTACTGACCTAAGAGATCCTGTGTTGGTACAAGTTCATCTGTTTGGTTCACCCAGAGTTGGTATTCCTTTGAGTTTTGTTATGTTTAGTCCAGGAGAAGGTTTGGGGGATATGTCCATCCCCACTTCAACAATGGTTTCCAGTGGAGCTTCTCCCTCACTTATGAGTGCACCACAACTGAATGCATCTACCTTACTAGTGGTGCATTTGAACTTTTCAACTCTGGTTTCTCCAAGTGCTCGAGTGGCTAGTCCCTCTACACCCTCAAACACTATTGGTCTATTTAATGGAGTTGTCACTGGGATACCGAGTGTTCCATTCTGGTTGACCATGTCATGACTTTTCATTTATGGTGTACCTATAATTCACCAAACGATGATTTGATTCGACCGAGGCTATTTCAACGAAATATAACTATTGTTGCGTCCAAATGGTATATTGAACTTTCGTATGCCGCCTATGACATTTTTCTTTACCTAGCAACTATCTTTTTGAACCATTTTCAATTTCCTGTCCGGTATGATGCTGGTAGAGACCTTCTATCGAATTTTCGATAAAATAAGGCCACTCATGTATCTGACCATAATTAAGAGTGGAGAAGAAGAAAAATGCCCATTAAAGCTAATATTCCTCCCGAATTCCTGTTGGAATGGTTTTTGAAGTCCCGACTACCGTACATTTCAAAGGACGTTTCAACTTTGGGAGCGACCTTGAAGGAGGAAGCCATAATCAGGGCCCAACAACTAGACTTGATTTATGCTCAATATGGGATTCTCTATAATATTATATCTGAGGCACCAATGTCCAAGACAGACTTTGCTAAACCGAAGCCTGGAACACATGACGATGGCGTGGTGGGTTCAGTTCAGTCATGAATTATAGAATCACTGGCTAAACAAATACATGAATTGTCAGTGAAATGGTATGCAGCGGAGGCAGCCAAGGCTGTCACTCCTTCACCCCAGAATGCAAATGTTTATGTGTAATCTACTTAGAAGGGTACTCAACATCCCGATGGGAAAAATAATAAGGGTCAGAAGGGTGAAGGAGGCAAGAATAAACAAAATCTCGCAAATAATGCCAAGGGGGGTAAGAAAGATAAGACGAAGGTTAATTTTCCTTGCAAGCTATGCTAGGAAGAACACTTAACCTATCAATGCCACTTAATGGGTCAAGCATAGAAGTTGTTGAAACAACAATAACCTGCAGTCCTCAACGACCTATTCTCGCAAGGAAAAAATGCAACTTATAGTGATCCGAATAATGCTGGAGGCACACAAACTGTTGCCTCTGCTGATCAATTGTATGTAAACATGGTCCGATCACAAACCTTATTGTAGACCAAATCCACATCTTACCTTTGTTGAGCATAGTTGTCATTGATGAAAAGCCATTAATGACAAAGGCTGTGGTTCTTGATGACATGACAAACTTAGTGAATGACTAGGACAAAGACTTAATCACAAAGACAAATACTTAGGTATTGGAACCCTATACATGGTTGAGATTACCTTACAAGTTTCCTTACACCCTTGCACATGATTGAGCTTGGCATATACACCCTTTGTGATGATATGCATCCTTGGACATTCCTTGTGGTCATGATGGACCTGTACATTTGTATTTGACTATCATGAATGTACTTGTGGTTTATATGAAGGTGAAGGTTGGCATCATGGAACCCTTGGATATGGGGTCCTTGGTGACATTGATGAAAGTTCAACTTTGAAGAAGCCCTTGTTATTCATGACATGCTCATGAAGCTCATGATTGGTGACCCTTGTGTTAGCTTTTATGATGAAGTCCTTGAGTTAAAGATGAAGTATTTGAAGGTTGAAAGAATATCATATTAGCCTTAGGGTCCTTGATACTCTTGTGCTAAATGGCATCCCAGTCCATAAAGGGAATTAAAAAATAAAATTTATTATACATTAAATTTTGCAAGGTTGGCTCCATAAAACATACTAAAAGTTTTTTAAAATAAAAAATAATAATTTAAAGGTAGGCCGGCTCAGTGAATTTATGGAAAATGTGTATAAATATAAGGCTAACGTCCTCATTTTTTCATCATCCAAAAATTAAGTTTTATCTCTAATTTTCGAACTGTTTACTGAGGAAGCACTACTCTGATTTTCAGACTGTTTACTGAGGCAACACACTCTGATTTTTAGACTATTTATTGAGGAAACACACTAATTTTCAGTGGGCACTGATGCGGTCACAGTTAGAAGACATACATGCAAACGTTTTTATCTCTAAATTTCATTGGTGGAGCAGCCGTAGTCAAGGTGAAGTTTTAAAGTTGAATATATCCGAAATTTCAGGTGTCAGTGAGGCAACCACAGTAGGTTGGTATGATCCAAGTTTACAACATATTTTTAGGTTACACGTCATCTGATTTGTCAAAAAGGTTTTATTTTGAACAAATGATTATACACTGAATATTTGGGTCTTGTGTTCTTCTCTGATTTCGGGTAAGAACAAGTTTCAAGTCACACACAATCATATAAAATTAGTGGTGAAGTAATTGCATTTAAGATTAGTTACAACCTTCTTCAAGTATTAAAGTTAAATAATACAATGGACATATGATGAAGTTGTTTGGATGTTTAAAGAATATTTATGCAGCCCTGAGTTCACAAAGGAAGTATATTGAGGATTCTTGTACTTTTCGAATTCCGGAGTGGATTCGGAGGAGGAATCCATACTCAGAGCCCAGCTACTGGACTTGATTTATGCTCAGTTAGGGATTCTCTATGAGATTATACCTGAGGCACCAAGGTCCAACATGAACTTTTAGAAACCAAATCTTGGACCACATGCCGATGGCGTGGTGGGTTTAGTTGAGTCATCGAATGTAGAATCACTGGCCAAAAATTTACATGAACTGTCAGTGAAATACTATACAGTGAAGGCAACCAAGGCTGCTACTCCTTCACCCTAGAATGCAAATTTTTATGCACAATCTACACAGAAGGGTACTCAGCATCCCGGTGGGAAAAATAATAAGCATAAGAAGGGTGAAGGAGGTCACCATAAACAAAATCCCGCAGATAATGTTGACGGGGGTAAGAAATATAAGAAGAAGGTTAAGTTTCCTTGAAAGCTATGCGAGGAAGGCCAAATGACCTATCAGTGCCCCTTAATGGGTCAAGCACATAATTTTTTGAAACAACAACAACCTGCAGTCCTTAAGGACCTGCTCCTGCAAGGAAAAAATGCAACTTATAGTGATTCAAAGAATGTTGGAGGCAGACTGGTGCCTCTGCTGATAAATCGTATATAAGCATGGTCCAATCACAAACCTTACTACATACTAAAGCCAAAAACTATGAAACTGAGTCTTTGCAGAAGGATAAACAAACTGTTGAAACATCAGCCCCAGTCTCGATTGAGAAACCGACTGATCCTATGCCGAAAATACCGAAAGGTGTTTTCAAAAAGACATTTCACAATCCTAATGTGAGGAATGCTTCCGATTATGTAGTGATGGAAGACCTGACCCAAAATCCTTTTCCAATTTCAGCCTTAGAAGTGCTTGATGGAATTTGCGATCTTTATGGCTAAGTTTAACTTGTTTGATATCAAACCATACCTACCTTACAATGTGGCCTTTTCGATTGACGTAGTCCATGGAAGAAAAACCGTTGGATGAGTTGTAATTGTTGAAGGTGCATCCACATGTGTGATGGATATTTCATGTTGGAAAGATTTAGAATTCCCTGAGTTAGTTCCGTCCAACACTTTGCTGACAGCTTTTGACGAAACATCTTTCCGCCCGCATGGTATCTTGCCGTCTTTCAATATAAATTTGGCAGGGAAAATGGTCTTAGTGGAAGTTGAAGTTGTGGATGCCCCTTTGGATTATAACTTACTTTTGGGGAGGAGTTGGACCTATGCTATGTGTGCTATTCCATCATCCATATTTCGTGTCTTCATGTTCCCTCATGAGGGAAAGTTACTGTCTGTTTATCAACTTTCATTTACGTGGAAAGGTCGTTTGAAGACTTCAGAGTCTAACGTACTATTGATTGATCAATCGCACCCAACAAATGAGGGTTTGGGAGTCAGGATGTATATATCATTGATGAGCACTTTCGATATGCCCGCTCCTATAAAATAGCTAGGTTCGACGAGTGTAGGGAAGAACATTTGTACAGTTGTAGATAGAATTGACCCGTGAGTTCTCCCTTCGCTAGAAGAGTCTGATGTGCCCCTGTCGATAGAAAAAGTAGCCTTACCAAGCTATATTCGATGATACTGCTGATTCCATCTCAACTCCTTCAATCTCAGAGGAGTCAAATGAAGCCTACTTTCCCTCTTGGGCAATGAACTCAGCCTATTCATATGATTGCTTAGATATGGTTTGACGATATGATGAAGCCATTATGGAGGAAATTATAGGACCGAAGAAACTTTGTGAAGACCTACATCACAAGTCCTACTTCCTACCAAATTTGAGCAGGATCGAAAACTATGAGTTTCACATGAAATTGAATGAAGATATTGATCAACCTGTGAACCCTTTGCCTAAGGAAGGGGTGTTTTCTAAGGGGAATATGGCAAAAGTTTACACTGTTGAAATATTGTAACTTCGAAGAATATTCTATATGTATCTTTTTGTGGTCCCCGATGGTCCTACCGGGAGAACCACTTGTATTACATTGTACCCTGATGCTCCTAATCGGAAGAACTAATAAGAGTCATGAGGTAGTCCCCTCTAATTGTAAAGGTGGGTCATCAGCACCACAGTGTGGTTACTTGAGCCTACATGTGTAACTCGAGCCTACATGATTTAACTCGGGCCTACATGTCAAATGAGTTAACTTAAGTGAACGGATGAATATAAATAGAGGTGTAGTGCTCCTCATTTGAGACACACACTCCCACTAGTGTAGCGCATTAGTGGAGAAGAGAAGTAGCTGGAGAAGGAGGAGGATCAGGATTTGATCTCCTTGCTGGTTTTATCTTTTATCTTTTTGGGGTATCTATATTGAGGAAGCTTTTTCTGGGTTTTTCCCTTTAGGTTTTTCCCAGTATAAATATTTTTGTTCCTTTTTTATGGTTGTGCTTGTCTATCTTTCTGTGATCCTGTTTATATGCTTTTGTCATGAAAATGAAATGAAATACTGATGTCTTAGATAAGCATGTGAAAATTTAACATGGTATCAGAGCTAACCTGAGAAGAAGACATTGTGCAGATATAGAAGCTAGGGATTCTTACTTTTTGGGTCTCTCTCCACAATCCATCAGCAAAAGTATGCTTGGATGACTCTCCATTGAAGGGCGCATCTTTCTGTTGAAGCAGAATTCGATTCCGAGCATTTTCAGTTTTCGATGTGGAAATTAGGGCTTTATCAGAAGAGGAATGTTTGAGTGAGACCAGCATAGGATTTTTCTCGTCATCAAAACCAAATTTTATAGAGCTGGATCAAGAAATTTGGTTGGGTCAAACTCCGGAAAAGTCAAACCCTAGTTTGACCCCGAGCTAGATAAACCCTAAATACTAAAACTGCTACGTTTTGGTACATTCGCTATATTCCGAGATTGGAAAAGGATCAGGAGAAAAAAATTTCATGTGCCAAATATAAAATCCTGATGAACACTGTATCCAAAATTCATCCTCAGATTCACTGTATTCCAGGAGATATGTTCTCTCCAAGTTAGGGTTCCAACCTCTTCCAGAATTCAACCGTAAATAGGACACCTGGGGATAATTGCAATATATTGGGCTACAGAGGTCCAAATGGAATTTCTGAAGATGTTCCAGAAATGACACGGACTTTAATTTTTGTGGTCCAAATATCAGATTCAGAAGATGAACCAGTGACACGTGGCATGCCGTACAACTTCGCTGTTCTGAACAGTCCTGTAACAGGTCACCTTGGGAAAAGGATAATAAATCCAAAATTGTGAAACCAATTCTGATGAAACCTGTGGTGTTGGATCAAGGACATGTGAGGTTACCTTAGTACAAAATTTCACACACAGAGGAGCAAAAATTTAGGAGATATCACATAAAAAGTAACATGAATTTATGCAAAAGAAATTGGAAAATTAGGGCTTCCTGTTCCGGGAGCTTCCCTCCACTGTTTTCAGAAATGGAGTACATTGGACAGCTCCATTTGAATAGATCTATCTGTCTATTCAATTAGATATGAAAGATTCCAAGTTTTGAAATTAGGGTTTCTGTGACAAACCCTAGATCAGCCAGCTCTGGAACGAGGACGGACACCTCAAATCGGTAAGATCTAATCCTTTGCTATGTTCATTTGAGGTTCTCATTTCAAAGTGATCTATCACATCAGCTTCATGATAAGCTTGGTGAAGTTGACAACTTCCAAGCCTAGAAGTATATGATCTCTCTGAAGAAAATGGATTGGACACCTACATGAGCATAGAGGTTCCAGTTTCAGAGGGAGATGAGGCTAGAAGCCTTTCACAAGAAGAACTTGGTCAAAGCCCAGAAGATCATTGATGATTCAGTCACGAATCAACTTGTACTACAAGTGTCTTCCCTAAAGAAATCAATGCGGTTTTATTCCTTGACCAAGCTATTTGAAGGGAAGAATATAGATCGGAATATGACCTTAAGAAACCAGCTGAAGAATGTGAAGATCCAGAATGCAGAGACCATGCAGTCATAAGGATCTCTCAAATCAAAGAACAACTTCAAGCGGGGAAAGAAGAAGTGAATAATGCAGAAGTGGTGATGGCCACCTTGAATGGCCTCCTAGGATCATGGAATTCATTCATTCAAGGAATGTGTTCCAGAAGGAAGTGATTACTTTCAGCGGACTTTGGGAAGAAGAAGAAGCTCGTCTCTGAAGATCAAGCTCTCATCTTCCAAAGAAGATCCCTCAATCAATGAGGAATATGAAGATCTCAACTCTTGAAGAACTTCTTATCCACCTCAGCATTTGGATAAGAAACAATGCTATCATGAATGAAGAAGATGATGAAGCTGAAGACTCAAGAAGGAGTATACCCATGAAACAAATAAAGATAAGTATTCATTTGTCATTTCATGATATTGTTTTGTTATACATTTGAGTATATTCAGTTGATGTGTTATGCATGATAGATTGTTTGCATTAATGACTATATACTACTAATATGCATGTGATGGGTAAGTAGCTCATGGTGCTATACAACTCTCTATTGCTACTTATCAAACCTCTTTGCTGACATATTGGATTAGTGCACAATCTCAATAATGTCATGGTGGAGATGGAAGGAATCTAGAAAGTTTATGTGAGATATGGATGAATGTTGTATTGACTAAACAGTTGCATGATGCATAAGAATTTTTCGTTATGCATATGTTTTATGAAATAGTTCTAACCATGCAACTGGTGCATTTGAATTGTAGGTAAGGTCATGAACAACCTCCTACAAGAAAAGAAGGATGAGACTTGTTCCGAAGAACAACTGATGACAATTTAAGATTCACTCCAATAAACATGAATCTGAAGGTCCGAGGGTTAGAGACACCATGACGGAAGAAAGAGCTTCAAAGAGTGGTAGATCCACCTTGAAGGATGAATACCACCATGGGTACAAGAGATAACTCAAGATGAAGAAAATAATGCTATGAAAGAAGCTATGATCAAAGAATAACAGTTGATCATGGGGAATGATGCATACGATATGATGGAACAAGTGTACAAAGCAAGGTTTGTGATTCTCCCCAGAAAGAATAGACTATGACATGACATACTCTATTGACCAGTATATATCAAGCATAGAACCACCTGTACAGAATGAAGAGGGAAGATGATACTCCACTTCAGGGGGAGTGACTACAGAAAATTATATCTGAGTTCGACATGGTATGACATGATGGATAGCTTTGTGATGGATCGAGACTTTACCAAGAGTAAAGTGGGTTCCAACCTTCAAGGTTTAATGCAAGTTTACATCGTTATCTAAAACTATCCAAGATCGTTTAAAACTCGGACATAGTGACTTGTCTTTAGGAAATACAAGTTTACAAAGGATAATACAGAAATCTCCTCTAACATGGGAGTTAAGCATGAAGTTGTGTGAGAACTTAGTTGTAGAGATACCCCTCCAATACTTCCTTCGAGCATACACCATGACTGCTGTGTGTTTGGGGATTCATCTAGTACCACCCTTTGGCCCCATGTGGTGCCGATACTATTTGGATTTTAGGATTAGCTACCCTGCCCATGCACATTGGTCATACCTGCAACTGTTTTTCCAAACTCTTTTTGTAGACTCGGTAACCTTAGTATCTTGACTTAGGGCTCTTTCACAGGTGACAGTGGAAGGTTATTTCCACTATACCTAGGGAAGACATGGGAGGAAACCCCATATATCAATTTTAGAGGTATTTTTGGTGATTCAAATGCTTGCACCCAGAAAAATTATCACGGGACCCCAGGTAACTTCTCTTTGATCTTCATTGGTTTGTTCTGGGCCCTAATCATCCCAGACACTCCTTTGGAATATATATCTTTTACCTGCATTTGTTTGTGATACTTAGGATATTTTTAGTGGTGAGATATGTGGACTGCTTGTAATCTATTTTGACCTATAGGTTTGTGATTAAAATCTATAGCTGTGGAGGATCAACCTCCTCGTAGGTTTAGAAGGTTGCAAAACCTTCCTCCGCTTTCAATAATGGAGCCTCCACCGCCACCTCAAAGGTAGATATTGGACATAACTGATTCTTTTGAATTAACTGGTGTCAGGGAAGTTCTAAGCGAGCCTAAACTTAGATACACTCAGACTGTTCCTCTGTTAGTAGAGATCAAATATTTGCAAGGAATTATAATTCACCTCTGACTGACCTAAGAGATCTCGTGTTGGTACAAGTTCATCTGTTTGGTTCACCCAGAGTTGGTATTCCTTTTAGTTTTGTTATGTTTAGTCCAGGAGAAGGTTTGGGGGATATGTCCATCCCCAATTCAACAATGGTTTCCAGTGGCGCTTCTCCCTCACTTATGAGTGCACCACAACTGAATCCATCTACCTTACTAGTGGTGCATTTGAACTTTTCAACTCTGGTTTCTCCAAGTGCTCGAGTGGCTAGTCCCTCGGCACCCTCAAACACTATTGGTCTATTTAATGGAGTTGTCACTGGGATACTGAGTGTTCCATTCTGGTTGACTATGTCACGAATTTTCATTTATGGTGTACCTATAATTCACCGAACGATGATTTAATTCGACCGAGGCTATTTCAACGAAATATAACTATTGTTGCGTCCAAATGGTATATTGAACTTTTGTATGCCGCCTATGACATTTTTATTTACCTAGCAACTATCTTTTTGAACCATTTTCAATTTCCTGTCCGGTATGATGCTGGTAGAGACCTTCTATCGAATTTTCGATAAAGTAAGGCCATTCATGTATCTGACCATAATTAAGAGTGGAGAAGAAGAAAAAGGCCCATTAAAGCTAATATACCTCCTGAATTCCTGTTGGAATGGTTTTTGAAGTCCTGACTACCGTACATTTCAAAGGACGTTTCCACTTTGGGAGTGACCTTGAAGGGGGAAGCCATAATCAGGGCCCAACAACTAGGCTTGATTTATGCTCAATATGGGATTCTCTACAATATTATATCTGAGGCACCAAGGTCCAAGACAGACTTTGCTAAACCGAAGCCTGGAACACATGACGATGGCGTGGTGGGTTCAGTTCAGTCATGAATTATAGAATCACTAGCTAAACAAATACATGAATTGTCAATGAAACGGTATGCAGCGAAGGCAACCAAGGCTGTCACTCCTTCACCCCAGAATGTAGATGTTTATGTGTAATCTACTTAGAAGGGTACTCAACATCCCGATGGGAAAAATAATAAGGGTCAGAAGGGTGAAGGAGGCAAGAATAAACAAAATCTCGCAAATAATGCTGAGGGGGGTAAGAAAGATAAGACGAAGGTTAATTTTCCTTGCAAGCTATGCTAGGAAGAACACCTAACCTATCAATGCCACTTAATGGGTCAAGCATAGAAGTTGTTGAAACAACAATAACCTGCAGTCCTCAACGACCTATTCTCGCAAAGAAAAAATGCAACTTATAGTGATCCGAATAATGCTGGAGGCACACAAACTGTTGCCTCTGCTGATCAATCGTATGTAAACATGGTCCGATCACAAACCTTATTGTAGACCAAAGCCAAAAACTATGAAGCTGAGTATTTGCAGAAGGATAAACAAAATTCCAAAACATCATCCCCACTATCGATTGAGAAATCGACTGAGCCTACACCAAAAATACCAAAAGGTGTTTTCAAAAAGACATTTCACAATCCTAACACGAGGGATGCTTCCAATTACTCAGTGGAAGACCTGGCCCAAACACATTATACAATGTCAACCTTAGAAGTTCTCCAAAGTCGTCCTTCACACAGAGATGCACTTTTGGTGGCCATCGACAGTATGGAATATGGGAGCTTGATGGCTAAGTTTAACTTGTTTGATGTCAAACCACACCTATCTTACCATGTGGCCTTTTAGATTAACATAGTCCATGGAAGAAAAACCATTGGATGAAGAGTAATTGATGAAGGTGAATCCACATGTGTGATGGATATTTCATGTTGGAAAAATTTGGGATCGCCTGAGTTAGTTCCGTCCAACACTTTGTTGACCTCTCAATGAAATATCTTTTCTCCAGTATGGTATCATGCCATCTTTTGATATAAAACTGGAAGGGAAAACGGTATCAGTGGAAGTTGAAGTTGTGGATGCCCCTTTGGATTATAAATTAATTTTGGGGAGGATTTGGACCTATGCTATGTGCACTATTCCACCGTCTGTCTTCCGTGTCCTCATGTTTCCTCATGAGGGAAAGTTAGTGAGTGTTGATAAAATTTCATTTACACAAAAAGGTCGTTTGGAGACTTCCGAGTCTAACATATCATTGATTGATCAATCATGCCCAATGAATGAGAGTTTGGGAGTCAGGATGTATACATCATTGATGGGCACTTTCGATATGCCCACTCCTATAAACTACCCAGGTTCGAGGAGTGTAGGGAAGAACATTTGTCTGAGTTGTATATAGAACTGACCCGTGAGTTATCCCTTCACAAGAAGAGATTGAATTTCCCCTATGAGTAGCAGAAGTATCCTACCAAGATATATTCGATGCTACTGTTGATTCCATATTGACTCCTTCTATCTTAGAGGAGTAAGATGAAGCCTACTTTCCCACTTGGGAAATGAACTCATCCTATTCGTATGAATTACTAGATATGGTTTTACTGTCTGATGAAGCCATTATGGAGGGAATGATAGGATTGAAGAAACTTTGTGAAGACCTACATCACGCGTCCTACTTCCTACCAGATCTGAGCAGGATTGAAAAATCTAAGTTTCATGCGAGACTGACTAAAGATATTGATCAACCTATGAACCCTTTTCCTAAGGAAGGGGTGTTTTCCAAGGGGAATATGGAAAAAATTTCCACTTCTATGTCGATCAATATCTCCAGAAACCTGATGTTGTGGAGAATGTACATTTTGGAGCAAATTCTCCACTAGAAGAAATTGTCATTTATAATTCATTTTTTAACGAGTTCTGTGACGTATTTTCCTGGTCTTATGAGGAGATTCCAAGAATCGACCCATCCATTGTAGAACACGAGATCGGAACTTACCCTAACATTAAACCTGTTCGCAAAAAGCTTCAACTAGTGAACTTGCAGAAAGCGACAGCTGTTATGGCTGAAGTGGAAAAACTGTTGAAAGCTTGTTTTATATACCCTAACTCCCTTACGGAATGGGTATCCAATCCCGTTTTGGTTGATAAGAAACAAGGGATTATATATGTTTATATCAACTTCAGGGATTTGAACAAGGAATGTCCTAAGGAAAACTACCCTACACCATTCATAGATCAGATTATCGATGCGTGTGAAGGTAGCGAAGTTTTTTCTGTTTATGGATGGTTTCTCGGGATACCACCATATTCAAATTAAACTTGAGGACCGACATAAAACCGCCTTTATCTGCCCTTGGGTACGTTTGCGTACAAAAATATGCCTTTTGGCCTGAAGAATTCCCAGGAAACCTTTCAACGAGCCATGAATTTATTTTTTCACGATATCAAGCACATTGTCGAGCCCTACCTAGATGATCTTTCGACCCATTCTCGAAAGAGGAAGGATCATTCGGATCATCTTTGATTAATTTTTGAAAGATGTAGGTACTATAAGATTCACTTAAATCCCCATAAGAGAATATTTTGATTCAAATCAGGGTGACTTCTAGGTTTCATAGTTTCCAACAAAGGTATAAGGGTCGATCTGTTGAAAGTCAAGGCGATTATTAATCTACCTCCTCCTCGAAACATTAGACAACTACAAAGTCTACAAGGAAATTCCAACTTTCTCTGACGTTTTATTGTCAACTATTCCAAGATAACTAAGGGCTTCATGCGCTTTCTCAAGCAAGACACCCCATTCCTATGGGATGAAGCCATGCAAAAATCCATCTAGGCATTAAATAAAGTTGTAACACCTTGGTTTTGACCCCATGGTATTAAATTACATATGATGTAAATATTGTATTAAATCATGGTGTGGAGCTCAAGGCAAATGCCCCACCACGGGTTTAGTCTTTGATGTTTTGGCGATTAAAATCGATGCCGATGGTTTATGTGCTAGCTAGGCATAATGTGTTTTGAGACATCATGTAAAATGCAAATTAATAAAAATACCACAACTAGCTATGTGCCACAACATTAAAGAGATGGGGGCATGATTTCACAAGGAATAGGGAGGGGGAAATATCCAACCTTTGGCCAATTGGGGAAAAGCCAAATGTCAAAGGGAAAACCCATAGAGTGGTCAACGACCCTTTTTGTCTTTTATTCCCAGCCATCTAAAGTTGGTAAAGGAAGTTATTGCCTTGGGTTGGGAATGGTATGGAGGTCAAATTCGAATTTGGGAAGTCACCCATTTTTGGAAAGTGTGTTTTTGACTTGTGGGGCAAGTAAATTATTGGGATTGCATGCCTAAGCCATTATGTACCCATGCCTTTCATTTCCTCACCCATTCCCATTCACGTGGAGGCTCTCTGATGCAGTAGGAAGAGGATGAAGCTCTCTCCCTCACATTTGGATGTTGTTTCTCCATTTTGGCATGCCCGAAAATTGGTTTGGGGTCTTGCTGAGTAAATGTGCAGCAAGGATGGATGATTTGGGGGTTTCTAAGGGACACTTTTGGTCCTTCTCATGTAGCAGGAGCTTGCTGAGTAATTACCTCCATGCTTTTTTGTTGTTTCTCTGTTTTTCCATACCCATTTTTTTTTTTGGAGTTGTGCAGTGAATGGGGAAAGGAGACCCACGATTTGGGCATGGATGGGGGTCTTTTTAGCCTCTGCAATGCCCAGAAACATTTGGGAGATCAGTTTTTACTCGCACGATTTTTTTCCCCAATTTTTCCAGTTGTTCTTAGTTGCAAACCCGTTTTTGGTTTGTTGTGTGTTTTCCCTCACATGGGCAACCGTTTCTTCAATTTTCCTAATATGGGAATTCATTTTTGTAAAGATCAATGGGTGGGTTCCTTCCCCCATGATTCGGCTGCATTTCCCCATTATTTCCAAGATGGAAATCATTTTTGGTAATGCCCAACGAGTGGGAGAAGAGACCCATGATTTCTTGGGTGTTGTTGAGTTTGTTTTGACCATGTAAGGGCCAAAACATCCCTGGAAATCAAAATTTCTATCAGAGGGTTGTTTTACCCTTGTTTCCCATGAATGTTTTGTTCATATCCAACCGTTGTGTATGACTATGTTTGATTAAATGGGTTAACTGTGTGTTTGATGCAAGTGTGGCTTGGCTAGATAAGTCCAAGGAACCCATGTGTTTTTGGCTAGTTTCCTTAGCATCCTGTAAAGTCCAATTTCTTATTGGCTTGGATGGACAGTATGTGAAACCCAACGATGTGTTGGATTGAGTGTGGATGTTTTGGTTTTGGGTTATGTGTGAGCATGTTATTTCCCTAGTGCCTTGTGGAATCATGCCCAGCTCAGGGGTGGCAGTGATGCTGAGAGATTGATGAGCACACTGGCCTATGGTTGGGTGGAATGTTGCAGCGAAAAATCTAGTTGCAGGCCAACTTCTTTTCCAGATAACTATTCTTGTGTATTTAATCTCTTCAATGAATTGTTTATGAATTAAAATGAACATGATGAATGCATGAATGAAATAAATATGTTTGCTTCCACTATAGATTGCATTATGCATATGTGTATGTTTTTATATTAATGCATTTTATTTTTATGCTTATGATCATGGGGCTATATTGCCCAGATTGACAGGAGCAGTGTGTTGGTCATGTCCTCTCCATCATCGATATGAGGGGTGGGGATGTGACAAAAGTACTGTTATCAGCACCTCTCTTGATCCACTAGACTACACGAAAGACTTTATATTGTATCTGGTTACATCTGTCCACTATTGGTGTGGTGCTAGTTTAGGAGGATGACGAGTTATAAGAACATGTCATCTACTACCTTAGTCGTGGTTTGGCTAGTCTTGAGCTTAGATATTCGCACATTGAGAAAATGGATTTAGCGGAAGTTTATGCCGCTCAAATGCTAACATAATACATTCTACTAAGGACAACTACTGTCATTGCGGACATGAATCCATTCCAATATGTCTTATCCCAACGAATAATCATGGGAAAGTTTAATAAGTGTATTTTCATACTTCAGGAGTTTGACTTAGAATTTTAGTCCGCTAAGTCGAAAAAGTCCCCAGTTTTTGCAGAGCTTATCTCAGAGTTCCCAAGTGACTAAAGTGCAGTGATAGAAGATGAGTTATTACTTGATGAGAAAATTTTCTTAGTATCAACTTCTGATCCTTGGTACAGAGATATCCGAGTATATATTTAGACCTTGAAGTGTCCCACAACCTTCTCTGGAGAAGATCAATGGAAAATCAAATTGAATTCTAAAAGCTACCTCATTATTGATGATACATTGTATAGAATAGGGGTAGATTCAATCTTACGTTGATGCCTTACCCATTAGGAGTATGAGTTTGTCCTAAATGATTCTCATGGTGGAGAATGTGGGGGTCATTTATCTAGATAATCAATGTCCCAAAATGTATTGCATGGTGGTTATTTCTGGCCTACCATATTTAAAGATTGCATAGAGGTTGTAAAACACTACCATTTGTTCCAACTGTATACTAGGAATATGCTGTCGCATCCTCTCCTCTCTTTCCCATCATCACAGTAGGGACCTTCACCAAGTGGGGCATGGATTTAATGAATAGCAACCTAGTTTCAGTTGGGCGGCATAAATATATCATTGTCATTGTTGACTACTTCAGAAAGTGGGCAGAGGAAATGCCTACCTTTAAAGTTGATGGTGAGATGACAACGTATTTCATGTTCAACGAGATCATAGTGAGGTTCGGTATCCCAAAGCAAATTGTCATTAACCATGACAATCACTTTAAGAACAAGATGATGAAATAATTGACTACTATGCTAGGTTTTAGGCAAGACCACTCATGTTCCTTTTACCCGCAAGCGAATGGCCAAGTAGAAGACATTAATAAAACTTTGAGACCATTCTGCGAACTATCAATTCGAGTAGATAAAACTGGAATATTATGTTTTATCCCGTGCTTTGGGAATATCAAACGAATGTAAAGACTGCCACATGATTCTCAACCTTCCATCTCGTTCATGGGGTGGAATCAGTCACGCTGGTGGAATGCGAGATACCATCCTTAAAGGTAGCAATTCACGTGCTACTTGATACTTCTGAGATAGAAGAACGTTTGCTGCATTTAGAATATCTAGATGAATAGAGTAGAGATGCAATTACAACAAAAGAAGCACACAAGCAACATGTAAAGAATCAATACGACAAAGATGTTAAGCATAGGGTTTTCTCCAAAGGAGAGCTTGTTTTGGTCTACGACCAGGATAAGGAACCCCTGGGGGTAAGCAAGTTCAAATCTACGTGGTTAGTCCTATACGTTGTGTCAAAAGTATTAAAGAAGGGGGCATATGAATTAGTTGATTATGATGGTAATAAGATGCCTGAGCCTCGTAATGAGATCTACTTGAAGAAGTATTACGCTTAGGAATGATGTTTTTTCTTGTATTATAGTTGTATAATTTTGTAAATGGTCATTTCTGGTTAGTGTTTATTACATAGTAATATGTTGTTTCAAATGTCTTTGGAATGGTTCGTAAGATACGTCAATGGCACAAGCCGTCACACCTCCAACCTGGATTCAACTTCTTGGGTCATTTATGCACCCACACGACAACTTGTTGCCTTAGGAGGCACTTGCTTAGGTCCCGCAACTAATAATGTAGCCGAATACAATGTTGTTACTGAGCTTCTTTGGGATGCTATATTGCATGGTATTAGCTACCTGGAAGTCAGACTTGACTCTCATTTGGTGGTCTCTGAGATCAATAGGGTCTATCAGATGCGACATCCTACCCTATTATGTCAGTTTTTGAGGATTAGGTAACTTGAACAAAATTTTATGCATATTATATATTAACACATTTATAGGAATCAAAACACAATCACAGATGCATTTACTAACTACATTTTAGACTGGAATTTGTCACACACTTTGTAAAAAGAATACACATATACATAGAAACATATGTATATATATATACATCGAGTTTTGGTCAGAAGATCCAGTAACTAAGTCTATCAAAATACAAAAAATAGGATCATAATCCTCAATATTCCATAATCTATGGAGGATCCTCAGCCTCATCATCTGCAACTTCCTCTGCCACATCCTTTCGGTAGAAATGACAGCCCTAGATACCCTCCATAGTAGGTGTAACCAGGATGGAGGTACACCCACGGCATGATTTTGCATGACTATGGAAATCCTCTCCATCATGAGAGTCGGTACATCATGCATAAGCCTGACCAGCTTGTCCTCTATAGTGTGAAGCATAGCTTCGTCACTGACTCCGTCTACAGGTCGTGTAAAAATCATGGGATGCTTGTCTGGCAGAACAAGCCCAATGTGTGCATAAATATATATGGTGACTTAGACTCGAATATTCTACATATGTCTATATTACTTATGAACAAAAATTCATAAAATATAAATATTTGAAAAACAAAATACTCACCCATCTCTCCCCATTCTTCTCCTGGTGGGAGAAATAGCTCAGGATCACCATGAAATACCAAACCAACATATGGGAATTAATCAAGATCAGGAGCCTAGCGGTCCCACCATGCATAGAATTCGTCGTCATATCCACCCTGGATCTCACCATGACCCTAGCGGAGGAATACACCCCCCAACCATGTGAGCCTAGGATCACATGGACGTGAAGGTTGTAGTCTCACTGTGGGACTCAAAGCGAGAACCCTCTCTAAGAAGAAGGATACCAAAATACTAGCATATCCGAAGTTCTTCTTTTTCCCCAACCTACAATATGATAGTTGTTTCTTCATGATTATGACCAACCCTAAGCACCAGTCAAATAGTACACCTCGTAGACAATCCACTACTCTACACATGTGGGTCCATGTGGCCAAATGTAGTGCGGATGAACCCGCCACTCGGACAAAAATGCTCACAAGTACTTTTAATGGAAATCTAGTGATATGGGCAGTTGTGATCTGAGTCCCTGACATCTGTGTACGTGGAACATAGTAGGTGTTTACATAGTCTTTCACACTAAGGGGATCACCCCCCCAAATGGTACTTTCCAAGTTAACCAGTGCCCCTCTATGAGATAGATCGGTGATAAAATATATGTCCTCAACATTCAATTCTAATGTCACTCCCTGGAGGTCAAACATGGCTTGTTCGTCATCCCATAAACATACCAATGTTTCCAAGAGCTGAAATTGTGATCGCATATTGGAAGTGCGATAAAAATTTAATAACCCACATCTTCGAAGGGACTTTAATGTCACTGGATCACCCATTTCTTGCGTATCCATATCATTGTGCTCCCTTTCCCTCCACTCTAGAACCATTATTTCCTGCAAAAAGAATTTTTGGCCATTAGATTCATGAAATTACCCTATTCCGCAATATTCACGACTATCCAGTGAGGACAACGCATGTCACTCATGTGTTCCTGTTTGCAAACCCATGATTACATTACGAAATCACAAATTTGCAGTGGGCTACCCGCGAGTACATCATGGCGCCATTAAAACTTGCCAAACAACCTCAATTTTGCGTTAAAAAAAATGAAGCATGAAATGAAAGATGATGAAGCGATAAGTTACCTGCAACTTGAGTTTTTGAAATTCGTCCACTGGTTTGAGAACATAGATAGTTTGAAGATCGATGGTAAACTTGCACTATTTGTGGTAAAAACTCAAATGAATTGTTTTTTGATCAAATTTTCACTATATATAGTAAAATTTCAAACTTTTACCCATATTAATATAGTTTTGATCAAATTTTATGTCATTTCAACTAATGTTATTGTTTTTACCTAGCTTTCTAGGTTATGGATGAAATTGGAGTATATTTCCTTTGCATATAGGATATGATTTGGCCCCCTTTTGCATCATGCATTTATACCTTATCCCCTTATGAATTCGAGGATCTCCTTTTTTATCCATGGATTGCGATCTGCAATTGTTTCACCCTTCAAACATCATTGTTCTTCCATGGTTAGAGCCTTCCTTACATGGGTTACCCTAGATAGAACACTTCTTGCTGATTCTGGTACCCATGTCGCATATTGCTAGGTTACGGGAGCCTTCATAGTTGTTTTTCACATCAAAATGAGCCTCATTTTGCATCTTTTGCTAAACTACCATTGTTTATAAGGCTCCCACCCTATGGAGTTATATTCAAGCCCTAGTTTGAATCCTTAAATATGACTAGATAGCCGAGTTTCTTGTTCTTTCAGACTCATTAAAGTAAATGAAGGATCATGCATAACGTTATAAGTTTAACCCTTTTATGGACCCTATGGATTATTTATGAAAAATGAATACTCTATTTTCTTCAGAATATAGAAGAGTATCTTCAAGTATAGATTTATCCCTTTTCCAGGCCTGGAGGACTAAACTTACAGAAAAGGAACATGTTTGAGCTTACTTTTCTCTTTTTCGTGCTCTAGACTCAAACATGAAAAAGATTTCGAGTGTTTTTTATGCGATTGTCATGCTCGTTAAACCCTAGTACAAAACATCGAGTTTAATGTTGTTTGTCCCATTATCGTAAATGAATGGAACCTTCCAAAAGATCTTGGCTTCCTTCACACTCGTTAAAATAAGGATGCATACTTTCTTTTGAACGAGCGTCAGTTGGGTGATAGTTTACCCCTTTTTCGGATCTTGCCGATTAAGCCTATGAAAAATGTATACCTTAGTTATTCAGAAGCTAAGAGAGTTCTCCTTTGGATTGTTATATACTTTTTCGGACTCAGGAGACTAAATTTACGAAAAATCACCCCCCTAGAGTCTTCTTTGGAGTTTTTAGATGCTCAAAACTATGAAAACATCGACAATCATTCACTAATTCAGGCTTGTAAAATCCACAGATCAGTGACATATCAATCACTATTCTCTATTTTCTTCAAGATTTCTAAAAAATGAAGAAATACTTGAGTTGATGTTCTTGGAATCGTTAAAGCTTAACAAGAAATAAAGGAAGGAAATACACTCTTTTGATTATAAGTTCTTGGAAACAAGTCATCCTTGAACAAAGCACTAGTTTGAGCCTCCTGATATTCATGTCTCAGTTTTCCACTTCCAGTTCAACTAATACTTTGAGTCATTACTCCCACTTATCCTAATACACTTGGAATATGTCCATGCCTCCTACATAGTAGATAAGTCTAGTTGTTACCTTGAAAGTTTAAGGCCGCCTTGGGTCATCTCTGTATCATGCTCACTGTTCAGGGATCTTTACCCATTACCCTCTGTCTGTGCATCCTGATTCCTATCATTTTCATCCGACGAGATCATCCTATGTACATCTTCCCTTATCCAGTCTACTAGTTACTCATGTGACATTTTGGAGGATTTATTGCCTTCCTCTTCACAAAAAAGCTTCCGATTAGTACCTCCTTCAAAACAAGACCTATAGTTTCGAATATAGTACCTTAGGATTCACTACTCATATTGGTGGACTCCTTTGCATTGGTTGTCAGTACAAACTCTTTAACTGACACTCCAATGGTATCCTTCCATGTTCGATTTCAGCTCATGTATTCACATGGTAGGATTCGTACTGGTTTCTATGGATTTGGATGAAGACCTTGGGTTACAACCTATATAACCTAAGTTGTGCAAGATTGTGCCATGCCTTGTGACACTATTTCCGCCTATTGAAGATATATCATTGTACTTATGTGGCTCTGATCCACCTTTGTAAAACATACGTGGCTTTGTTTCCCATACTATATGATGTAAATGTATCTTATAAATGAGCTAGTGTTCCACATTATTGAAAATGGAATCCTCAGTAATTATTTTGTAAATGACCTTGACTTGTCTGTTTCAAGTACTTCTATGTGACCTTGATTATGAGTCCCTCCAAGATAAAATATTTGTAATGTATTTTCGCCATTGCTACCCTCTGACCTCACACATCAGGGGGCATCTATTATACCATGAAACGACACTTCTCTGTCAAAGTACTGACACCAAATGTGTCGGTACACAAAAGGACAATGTGGCTTGAACTAGCCTTAACACTATAGATGAGTTGTCCCATGGGTACATACTGACTTCTACAGCATTAACCTTTTTGATAAGTGAACTTTCCTTTCAATCGTGGGTACTCTCAAAGAAACTTACGTGTCACTCAAGGATCAACTCATATGTAACCCAAGAGTTATCCCTAAAGAGTTGTAATAACGAATTTCCTTTAGTGAAGTCGCGAGTCACTCGCAAGTTTCCTTATATATACTCATGAGTTTCATTAAGACAAGTTGAAAAAAAACATGATTAGTTTGGGGAAGTTGGGATCGGTTGGGTAACTTCCCAAAATTCTCCAACCATCCTAAGCCTCGAAACCTCTCCTCACTAGTAATTATAAATAGAGGGGAGGGGTAGAGGATAGGGAAGGAAATTTGAGAACAAGGTTATGCAGGAGGAATCTCTTGGAGAGAGGAGCATGTAGGACTCAGTTCTTGGTCTGGAGAGGAGGCTTGTCTCATACATGGTTGTAATGTTTCTTGATATTTCAGTAATAAAGAGCGATTTTAGTAATGATCTGTATTGTTATTTGGTTTCAAATACAATTACTATATGTTCATATCTCTTTATATGATAACATAAGGTACTGTGAAGAAACACAAATCTTTGTTGCAGATGTTGAAGGTATGAATCATTGAAGAGTTAAATCTTGGAGTAACCATCCTGAATAAGGTACCTCTCCCTAATCTCTTATTCTCGTTATCTGATCCTAAATGCTTGATGTCTACAAGTAGTATCCATAGTATGTTGGTGACCTTAGTACCCCAAGTCATAAGGTAGGTTTCCCTCACAACAAACATCCTTCACCTTACATGGATATTTTGACATACCTACATAATGAATCTTGCTTCCAGTGAAAAATATGAAATGTGAGAATTTGAATCACCTTTCCAAATATATAAATTTTATTTATTGAAAATGTTCACAAATAACTCAATTTTTATTTTTCTAACATTATTATTTTATTTTTTTAGCAAATGATAAGGTATATGTCCATGTTAGGACAACATTTGAATACCTAAATGATGGAATCGATATACCAAAATTGACAAATATATTGATAACAAATAGTACTAGTGTTACACTTTTTTTCTAAAATAAAATTTGTACTTTTAAATATTTTTTAAGATTATCTAAATAAACAGACCTCGAAATTAGTATGCCAAGTGTTAGTGTAGCTTTTCAAGGTCTTAATATAATTATGATAGATTGGATTTTTTTATAGCATGTAGAGGTTAGTGTCTAGTAGTGCTACATATATATTTTTTATGAAATGGTTGAGAAAAGAAAAAAATTATGGCATAAAAATGATCAGTTTTCCAAAAATCCAGCACATCTAAAAGGTCCGTCAACTTCATGCACTCACCAAACAATAATTATCATATTCAATTTTTAACTGTCTTTCATTTCATGCAATTACTTTAGTTTATCAAGTTGATTTTTAAGTGATTTTTAATGGTTAAGAGCATGTGTTTCCTCTTATGAGGTCACGGGTTCAAATCCAGAGGGGGGTAGTGCATGTACACCTCTGTAGACTTTAGCAGTTAAATCGCTGCACAGAGGGGGGTCCCTTGTCCCACAAACAAGGGGGTCTCATACACCAATTTGGTGTCTCGCTTGGCGGTGACCTTAAAAATAGATTATTATTATTATTATTATTATTAATAAATGATCAATACACAAAGTTGAACTGCATTTAATGGTTATTATTGCATTAACAAATCCATTGTTTTGATAAGATTGTAAAATTGTGAAATCGCATGAAATCTAAAATTTCTTTTTGCACATCAAACATTGCTTTCAAATCCGTTTACACGTCAAAGAGATACAAATTATTTCTACAATTTTATACTAACGTCTGAAATACAAAGTTCATGCTTATTTATCTCTTTAATTCATAAATGGAACTTTGGATTTGCATGTAGTTCAAAATTCTGAAATTAAATGAAAGTGAACATATCATTGTGGGCATTGGAAGTAGTTGTTTCAAACTACTTAGGCATTTGAAAAGTATTAATTATTGTTTCATTTTTATACTAATGACAAAAGTTTTATTTTCCAAAAATTAATTGCATAACACATTTTGTACATATTTTTTATTTATTTATTTTTGTCGTTTAATTAGTTAATTAAAATAACGTCTTGATAATAAATGCACACATGGTTAGATAGGTTGCATATAGTTTATTTACTGGACTGATGTTCCTTTTTTGAAAGCATGCTTGCATTTAATTATGCAAATCATATCCTCCCCTTCAACACCCCTCTAAGGGTGTTTATTGTGTTGTTTCCTAAACTGTGTCGTTTTGAGCATCAATAGTTGGGAATTTGGGGATAGGAATCCAAACAATTCCTGCTAGTCACTATACTTCTCAAGCAACGAAATCCTCTAGTACTATAAAAAATGGTTTAGTTTAATTTGTGGGTGGGTTTGTCCTTTCAGGGTGGTACATGGAAAGAATGGAACCCAATGGTTGAGTGGTGAACCTTCCCCATTAAGTACTAAAGATCATCTAGATCGTTACCTTCGGGTTGAAGTTGTAGGTAACTCATCTTATGTGTCTATGAACGAGGTATATTAGTATCCAGTATTTTTGGCATCTTACCTAGATGTGATCCCCTTAGGTGGGGGAATACCTGGAGAATATATCAATCGACATAGACCCTCTCTATAACTTTTCCATCGATCTTCACTCATTGTACCAGATAGGACTTGAGGTCCCTATTTGTGTTTGGTGTTTAGATATTTATTGCTGGATTGGTTTTCTTGGATCCCATCACCATATCTTCCTCAAGGTAATCTTGTAGAATTTGGGGATCAAACCATTTGTACAATTGCTTAGGACACACTATTGGTTCTTTAAGCCACGAACTAGTTTGATATCTTTCACATTCACTTGCTTATTCTTCTTATTCACCTAATTCTAACTCCTCACATTTAGAATCACCTTTGCCTCCCCATATAGATGACATCATGTCTAGTATTATTCCTACTTCCTTAGGAATTTATGGTACTAGAAGCATCCTTGCCTTCGATGGTGGAAGAATCCTTCTCTTCGATGGAGGAACCATGAGTGGTGGTCCCACCGGTGGAGCTACAGCCAACACCACTATTGTTCCCTCTACCTCATACCCTAGTACAAGTATTCCATTCATGGCTAGTATTAACCTTCCATATTTGGTGAGATTAACCAACATTTGAGCCCATCCATTATGATCTTGCATGGCCTCCCATTCCTACCAAACTGCCCTTGGACATCCCCGTTTGAAGGGAAGGTAGGAGATGACCCTCATAACCATATCATGTCCTTCCATATATGGTGTTCTTCCAATAGAATCACAAATGATTCTATTCTATTATGTTTATTTCATAGGACCTTGACTAGATTCTGGCATAGTTTCCAAGTGTTGCAGCTGCAACAATTCCCCTATAAAATTTTATTTTTAGGGTCCCCCCTTTTTGTTTGTTTGAGTTTCAAACTGGCATAGGAGTATTTTATTATTGCCAAAGTTTTCCCTTAGTTCTGAAAATTCTCTTAAAAAATTGGTCTTTTTACTTTTCTGTATTGGATGATTAGCCAACTATCCTTTCGATATCGAAAGCGTAGTGGACTATCCTTCCAACGTTGTGGAAGTAGAGTCATCTGGCTTGCCGAGTGGTCTATCGGAATCCTTTGGAAACCTTCGTTGATGCATCGGAGTAATATTTTTCATCCTCTTGGACCTTGTTTGCTGAAGTTCTGGTTCCTTAGTGCCAGACGTATCCGACGAATCGGATGTTCCTTCACTTTTTCGTTTCCGATATCTGATCATATTTTTCCCATTGTCGTGTTGGGTGACCGGAACAGGAAGGAGTGTAGTATTTATCCCGCCCGACATTTTGGAGGGCTAGTCCTGAAATGATCCAAAAACATTATGTTCTCTCTGCCGACTCCGAAGAATCTAACTCCACCGAGGCCTGATACCTGTTTCCCAAAGTAATCACCAGGATGGTAGAGCAGTCTATAGCCAACATTGTGGAAAGCTAGTAGTAAGTGGTTCCGAGAATAGTGAATAGTGTCTCCGACGTCCGAGGTTGTTTTTTATGTAATTCTGGGTCCATAGTTCTTTTCGTGCCCATTATTATGGTTATCGTCCAAACTATTTTTTCCGATGGTTTTAAGGTTTTTCTCGCCGATGGATTCCCGCCCGATCATAAGTATATATATATATATATATATATATATATATATATATATATATATATATGTTATATTATGCCATGTGACTTGTCATTTTCCCATTGAATCCATCGGAAGAAGTTGTGTGTGCGCAGCTGTCAAGATCCGATTTGTCCTCCTCTGCACCTGTGGAAAGCTTTGCCTCATCCGGGTCGTCCACGTCGCCATTTCCAAGTAGGTTTTCCCGTGATTTTGTCGTTTGGGTGGTGTTTGTTACTGTTTGAATCGTTTAATGGATTTAGGTTAGGTTTTCGCATAGAGGTTAGGGTTTTTTTTCTTACGGTTTGTTCTTGTGAATATTTTACTCCATTAAGGGCCTAGCCCGTTG
Source organism: Pseudotsuga menziesii (assembly GCA_001517045.1). Lineage (NCBI taxonomy): Eukaryota > Viridiplantae > Streptophyta > Pinopsida > Pinales > Pinaceae > Pseudotsuga > Pseudotsuga menziesii. Next base: position 644,628 of record LPNX010946607.1, read on the forward strand.
CTTGAGATTTCATTTGGTGGGAAATTTGAGTCTGTCTGCTATTAAGCGTTATGAGAACGCCCACATCTCTTGCAGGAGGTTTTAGTGCATGGTGCGGACATGCGTTTCGCTGTCTACACCACCCTTTTCTTAATTGTTTTGTGGTCGGCCTGAGGTTAGGAAGTCGTCTTCCCTACAACCATATTTTCCTGTGGGACTCCGGAGGGCATTCAGTCAATTAGGGTTTTTTAAAGATGGTGTTCGCGGCGGTTTTTAGGAAGTTCGATGAGGCTGATTGAGTTTGGGAGTTTTTGTTGATTTTCAACAATGGAATAGGTTTGATATAAATCAAAATACCTGTATGAGATGAAGAAGAATTTCTAGACCAAGGTTTTGAGACAAGTGAAGCTTGGGCAAGTTGAGGAGGCAACATTGTTATACCGATCATTTTTTTTGTTGCTACACAAGGAACTATTTTCAACTGGGCTAGTATAGTGTCAAATAGTCTTTCGGCATGTATAAGTGCAGCCTTGGGAGGAGTATCCTAGAAAAAATCTGAATTCTACATGAGTTCTATCTTAATTGATTGCATATTTTGCACTCAGCCTTTCCCTGCCTTAAAATGCAATTGGGAGAAGGACCGAACCCCAGTGTACACAGCTTATAAATTATTTTGGGCTCATAAGTATTACAGTTATTATAGGGATATTTGTGAGCATTTCATCATGCCCCTATATACTCTGATTTTCCTAACAGAATGCGATTGCATGTCAGAGGAAGCATTCAAATTCATACAATAATTCGAGAGTTATTATCTAACAGAGGATGGTTTGTATGTGAGGATGTATGGTGGTTCGAGAGCTCCTTCTTTGCTCCCAAAATATGCTACCAATTATGTACTCCACAAGGAAGCTATTAGACAGTTATACATCGATGGAGTAGGGAATTTTTTGGTTGAACATAAAAAGGCAGTGTACCCTGCAACACCTTTCTTCGTTGGAAGTTATAAATTTGCAAAGGTAAAAAACGCAGTAGAGTTTGTTAAAGAATTAGAATATTTTCACTTTGGTGAAATGAACTTTCATAGAAATGATTCCCAGAACAAAGTAGCTAATTACTGCAAAGAATATGGAGTTCATTTTGAGTACACTAACTTTTGGGACAAAGATGAAGAGACATTCCGCAATGCTAAGAACATGACTGCCCTTAGGAAAAGGTTCAAGCAAAAGATAACAACTGTGTGTGGAAAAGGAAAGACTGCAGAGAAAGCTAAGAAGCTAGAAGAGGAAGAGGCCAAGAAAAGAGAGGAAGATGCTATCAAATTGGTACAAGAAGCAGAGAATTGGTTGAGGATTGAAGAAGAAGAAAAGAAACAAGCCACTGAAGAAGTAGCTAATAAGGAGGAAGAAGAAAAGAAAAGAAAAGAGGAAGTTGAGATAAAGGAGAAACAGGTAGAAAGTGACGGCTTCAGGTTAATAGAACCTCGAAAGGAAAAGCAGCCCACAGATCAAACTGATGAAGGTTTGAGAGAAAATGTACAACAAGAACAAGATCCTACAGATCAAGGACAAGGACAATCCGATATTGATCCCTTGGAGCCTGTTGTTCCTTTTGGTAGTGTGTCAGGAGAAGGTTCAACTTTTGAATTTGATTTGATTCCTTTCATGCTTACCGAAGGAGAGGACATACCTGATTTTAATACTATATTCTATGACAAAGAAAAGAAGAGAATTGTTAAGAGAATTGAGAAAAAGATAGATACTGGAGGAAAACCAGGGAGGAAGGTGACAGACAAGACAGTAGTACATGGTACTCATAAGGATCCACGATTAATGGCAAGGGTTGGGGTAGCTTTAACCATAGAAAATGAAGACAACGTAGGTAGGATCATGACTGATTTGGAGTAGTCGCAGAAGAAAGTAGCTCAGCTGAAGGAAACCTTGAAGAAAGAAAGGGATAAAATCCATAATCTAAAAAGAAAATATAAGGACATGATAGGTGAAGTCAAGGTTTCGAAGACGAAATGCTAGACTTTGCAAGCAGATAAGGATTCTCTAGCAATATCTGCAAAAAATATATAGAAGAATTATCAAGCTACCTTGGCAGAGTTGAAAAAGTTACAGCTGGAGTATCAGAGTTTAAAGACTGAGAAATATCATCTTCAACTATCGTTTGGAAAATTAAATGGGGAAAAGAACAGGTTGGAAAGCAAAGTTACTGAGTTGGGAATAGAGAAGGCTACCGCGGAAGAGAAGGAGAAGCTATATCAAGCACATATAATAGCTTTAGAAGAGCAGAAGAATTCATTGACAACATCACTAAAGAGTGCTATGGAGCAGAAGGTTGACATCCGACCCTTAAAGAAGCATGCTCTGATGCTTAGGAAAAAGATTCATCAAACACAACTACAGATAGAAGAGGAAATATGTAAAGTCTAGCAAATAGACACCAGTCTAGAAGAAATTGTAAGTACCACTTGTGCCAAATTCTGCAGGAGAGTGCTCTTAACCTATAATCGGTGTTAGACTTCTACTGAGAAGAGATTGGAGGTGCTACCTGAACATGAACTGTTTTTCAAACATTTACAGGACAGATACTGTCAAAACCCCAAATTTTCACAAAAATTTAAAATTTTGATATAACAATAAATGCTAAAACCTGCGGTCTACTAACAGCTAATGGTTTGCAATAAAAGAAACAGTTAAGGAACTAGTTTCACTAAATCTTAATTGTATTAACTCAACGGTTCATTTTTTTGTAACAAGAATAAAGTCTTCTTGCGTAATGTTTTACTTCAATTTACTGATGAGTCTTTTCATGTCAAGTAGGTGGAATCTACTTTTGAATCTGGGGCTTACTTAGCAATCGTGCTAACGTAGATGATTACTGGTACTTATAGGTTTATAGGTATGATTGAACGAGTACGTATTAAAAATTCTTTAAAGTATCCAGCAGTATTTATTTGCAATTAAAAAGCTTAGTAATTAAGCTACTAAACTTTAAACAGTTTTTGTGAGGTAAAACCATTTGGCTTCCTTCAGTTTTTCTTGTAATCATGTTCAGAAGTAAGTAACGACAGTAAGATATGTTTGTGACTCTAAGCATTAGAATTTCAGTTACAAAGTATTTCTACTTTAGTCTATGTAATTTGTAATGTTATAATGATTGTTTTGTCAGTATTTATGCAATAGTACATTATCTTATCTGTGTAACAATTGACCCACATTTCACTTCTGCAAGATAACTTACAGCCTGTTAATATTTGGACAATATAAGTTCGATTGTGCAAATTGCAAACCATCATGCCTTCCTACATAAGATCATTGTTTGCCTACACTTTAATTTCATGGCGAACCATGAGGTTCTAATAACTTTTGGACTCAATAGATTCATTCCTATTCAATTTCTTAATTTTCTATTATACTTCTCTTGAATTACATTACTGTCTCTGAGATTTATGTTCTCGAAATAGGTCGACTTTCTAATTATCTTGTTTAGTTCTATAACTACTTTACTACCCAATTAACCTGGTGAATCTTTAGTAATTTCCAAGTTGAGTCGTAACCACAATCCATCAAAGTATTGTCGCTTTGAGCTATGTAACAGAGTTTCATAATAGTGTTCTTACAATACGTTTTGTTCACTTCATAGTTCTGCTATCAATGAGTTATTAGTCCTTACGTGACTGATAAACATGAATACTCTATTTGTTAATAGACATTCAGTCTATATCTAGCTCAAGGTTATAAAAATTTTTAGATTAGATTTATGATTTTCCAACATATTACAATATGCCATTTATAAAAATTATAACTTGTGAAGTCTTTGTATAAGAGATTTACCATGTATAAACTATAGTCTTTTACAAAGGAAAACTATAGTTGTTCATTTATTAACATGATCTCTCCCATAAAATATTTGATCTCTTATCTATAGTAAAGACATGAAACATTGAGCTCATCTATAAATAAGACATAAAATATTTGATTTCTACTTATAATAAAAACAACGTTTGGAGAAAAGAAATGCAACTATCCAAATCGCATTTGTGATGTTACAATATATAAGTTGTAAGGTTAAAAGGTGAAATGAGTATTATGCATGCATGATTTTCGGGCTTAAACTAAGGTTTAAAAGTGACATTCCATGATCGGTCAACGTAACCATAACGTTGATATTCCTTCACTACACTAGCATATGATAAGGTGCATGTTAATATCGATTTGCATGGCAAATTATTGGGTTGATGATATGGTTTACTCCTTATTCCAATGATTAAATAATTGGATTTTGTATTATGCAGGAACTATAGGGAATGACCCACTGCATGGTTGATTTTATGAGACCACGTGGTCGTCTCCTGACCAAGCGTGGAGAATATAAAACATCACTGTAACCCTAACTCTTATCATTTCCTTCCTGCAGTTTGCGCTAGCCCTTGAGGCTACTCTTCTTGGCTTTCATGGTGGCCGTCGGTCCTCCTCAGCTCTGGTTGTCTTGAGTCTTGGTTCAGTGTTGTTTTGTCTCCATTGTGTGGTTCAAAATCCATTCTTAGTGGCTGGGGTTCTCGCTCTGCAAACATGTTGGAGATTTTCGTTACCCTTGGCTCGCTGTCTGTGTAATCTCCCTTTCGCTATCTTCATGGCTTAGTGTTTGCTTCAGTTACCTTTTGCTGTTCTCGTGGCTCACCATTGTGTGAGGGTTACACTTGCAGGCTGTTTGAGTTTTTAAAATCCAAAGCATGTAGGTGACAGTGCTTCGATGAGGCTGTTTGTCGTTCTCCACTGACAGGTAAATAATAAACTTAGAGTTCATTTTCTTCGCTGTAAGTGCTTTGCTGTTGCTGTGGTTAAATAGGTATTTGTTAAATGACAGTGGTCTTTTACATTGCTTGCAGGTGCTCGCCACTGTATACTTTCACGATGAAGAAAATAAACAGTCCACCAACGAATGTCGTGGCTTGTGGTTTGATTCGGGTAAGCCCCGTGGTCCATGTGTTGGGTTTTCACCCTACTTGCATCAGGGTGGTCAATGGAATCACTCAGGGTTTGGGGAAACCCTCCCTCGACTCGCCATGAGTTATGTTGTTTATTTTTACAGGTTGTTGTTGTAATACCTAGAATCAAACCCTCGCTAGTGAATGGGTAGACTCGGTTTAATTGAGCACTGTAATTAGTTTGATGTTGGCTTTACGACATGTTTAAAATATTAGTTTTTGTAAAGACAGTCTGTCTTCAAGCTTGGTTTAGTTTATCAGATGTTTAATGTTATACTCTGTATAAATTCAGGGTTTTTACCCTTCTTGACTGTAAGTCAAGTTTTTGTACTCTGTAAGGGTTTATAATTAAAGTTTTAAGACTGATACTTACGGTCGTAACTTAATTCCTGCTTGTTTTTATTTAGAGTTATGATTTAGGGTTTATCCTGTGGAAACCCTTGTTTTGAAATGGATTATTCCAGTTTATAATAATTATAGTCTTTTTATTTGTCCTTAAAGGACTGTGAGTAAATTATATTAACCTGGTTATTTAATGGTTACATAATTAAATGAATTTCATTTATTACTTCAATGTTTTGCTAATTGTAAATGTAATACTCATAAGGGTTTTTAACCCTGCCTTTCACTTTCACAGGTACACCTTGTCAATAAAATAAAAAGACACAATTTCTTTTATAAGTATTAAATTTGTAAATATTGTTCAGTAGTATATTTCATTTATGTGTAATAATTTTAGTTGGTTCTTTTAATGGTTAAAAAGATCTATTCTTATGATTTATCCTAGGTTAGGGTTTTTAGAAATGATCTCTATTCTTCTTTTAATAATTTCTACAGTTTATAAAAGAATTTCTTGGAATTGGAAACAATGTTGTTTATGCTAATAATAATATTATTTGTGTTACTAATAATATTGTTTGTAAATACTGTAATTCTTTTAAGTTTATTTTTACATATGTACATTATTATTAAAGACTAAGAACAGTCTATAATAGTTTAGTTTATTTGATAAGATTATTTTGTAAGCTTGGTGAAAGAATAAAAACTTTCATACCTATCAATACTCCTTACATCTAATTTGTCGGTGTAAGGACAGTGCCTTATTAATTAATACCTTATGCATAGGTTACTATTGTCTTTAGTTATTAATACTAAGAAAAGAATTTTGTAAGAGTTATCCAATCCTTATTTAGAGTTCAGATAGTTGTAGGTAAATTAGTTAATACTATTGGAAAAGAAATAAACTAACATAATTATATTTACATCTTTACTTAACATAAGTAATAAGCATTCAACTAATATTTCTTTTTCTTGTGTTTCAGTGTAGATGTATAGTTTATACAAGAAGATACTGTGTAAAAAAAATGAATTACATACTTGCATATACTGCTATTAGTAAAATAATATGATTATGTTCTTTTTCTAATATTCTAAATATAAAGTCTAGTTCTAACAACAACCCTATGAAACATATTAATATTCTTTCTGGAAAAACAACTATCTACAGAAAAAAAATATTTCAATACTCTGAAAAACATAAGTACTCTATTCATTTCCTATTCCTATCATACTTCATTCATTTTAAACACACTACCTGTGCTAGAGTATGATCTGGATTACTCCAGATGTGGAAAAACACAAGTAGGATTATTTTTCATCAAAGAACAGATTAAACATTAAAACAACTAAGAGATTTCAAACTTAACAGTTCACAACGTAGCATATAAATCATGTTCATACACAGGTATAAAATTTAACACAGAAATTAAAAGATAGTAGAACCTGTTTTTAAAGCTGGATGACAACAACGTTGGGAGGCCGTTCCTCCCTACCAACTCCTGGAGAGCGCTCAAACAGTGACTTCTCAGGACCCCCGAGCCTGTTCTTGGTCTCCTTGGCTGGGACTAGGTGGAGCAAACAACAAAGTACTAGTCCAAAGACTCAATACCAACTCTGCACACTGCAGCAAGATCTTTCAGCTGGAAAGTTGTACTAGATCACCTTCCTGCAGTTTACCCCTCAAACACCTTCCTCAAAAATTCCCTTCCCAATGAATTCCTTGAAGTGCATTCACCTGAATGATTCTTCTCCTAGAATGAGCAGCCTCAGCTCTCTTCAATGGGTACTTTTATTAACATTGCCTAGGTCTTTTTGGGTTAGTTGTCATTAATTGAGCCACCTGCTCTGATCCCACTTTCTTGGGGGATCATGACCCCAAACGTAGGGAGGTTGCCACCTGCAACATTGGAAGTGTTTGAGGATGCCGCCACTTGTCTATTTTCTCTCCACCTAGTCTCCACCACCAACTTGACTAGTAACACTCTTTTTAACAGCTCTCCCAAGCTGTTGTCTCCACTTTTATTTATTAAAAATTAAAAATATTCAGAATTACATTCCACATCCTTGACTCTGTTGAGTCATCAGTTACAACTTTAACATAAAATTTAACATAATGTCTTGGAATAAAATCAAAATAAGATAATATTATTTTGCAAAATTGGGGCATGTGACAGATACAATGAGGATGAACAAGCAATCTAGCAGGTCAAGGATTTGGATGAATGGATATTAAAAAATGAAGTAGCACATGAAGCCGTGAGCATACACTTATTGGAGGACCAGATGCGCCTGAATCCTGCTAGAATAGAGGGTGTGAAGACTCAAGTTGCCAAGTATGAGATTAACATTCGATTCCTTGAGCCTTCTGGGTTTGATATCATAGCAGAGAATGCTAATGCATGGAAAAGGTTCACGAACGAGCAAGCTGGGCCTTCCTAGTGAAATGTTTTGGAATATTGATCAATAATGTAATATATTATATTTATCTTTTTTGTTCACAAGCAAAAGGACAATTTTTTTGTAAAGTAAAGGTTGGGGAAGCTCAAGAGGCAATGAGGGGCAGCCCAAGAGTTTTTTTTATTTTTATATAAGTATAGGAAATTTTTAGGGAGTAGGGACCTTTTTTTAGACAATCTTTGGGCAAGATTATTGTAAGGAGAACTAATTCATCTTATAATAAAGAGTTATACTTTTCGGCTAGAGAAAGCACTGTGGAGTTTCAAATGTTTTCCATGGGCTGGTTGGATATGAATTGTTTTAGTTTCAGCTTGTTTCCATGAACTATGAGATCATTCTAACTTATGAATTATTTCGTGTTGCGGATGTGCTCTTGTTTGTTTCTGTGAAATTTCCACAACCATAGTTGAGTAATGAATGTTTTAAATTAACAACGAGCTATCTCTTTGTTCATCTTTTTGTTGATATTCATGTTTTCTGAAATGTTAACAGCTATTTGTAAATTTCTTAATGCATGTTATACAATATATTACTCACCATTAATTACAGTATTGCTCCCTAGGGATAGATTAATTAGTCTTAGTTAGTTTTGCTTTATTTGTGATTTAGGAGCGAGAGAGGTAAGACAAGAGGTAAGAACCTGCGCATCACATTGTGACCCTCCTCGTTATCTCTATCTCCTGCATTTAGTTAGGCACCTGCACATCATACATAAAGATAAAAAAATAAAAAATAAACCTACGGTGGATCGGGCCGTAACCGGTAAAACACCTTAACCGTTACTTGATCTACGGTAGCCAGACCGTAAATTGGACGGATTCCCCATACCAAACAATAACAAGCTAGTTGGGAATGTTTATTGGGGAGAATCCCTACTGTTGTTACCTACGATTTTCCAGGCCTCAACACCAAGTCATATATTGAGCAACCCCATGGGATAAAGTCCAACTTTTTGTCCCTAGCTTCCACTTTATTGATGTTCTTCCAGTTACCTATCCAGTATGAAGAGGGAGTTGAGATCATATTTTCATGTCATTAGACATATTCTACCCATATCATGGATCATATCCATGAGTGGCATCAACGCAAGATTCTTTGTAAGATTAAGCTCGATGACCATATATTCTTAGATTGGTTCATTAAATATCTCCTCCCATTTATAGCAAAGGACCTAGCCTCTAAATTCCCACAAACCAAACTAGAAGCCATTCTTAAGGATTAATAGTACGATCTTATTTAAGGACAATCCAATTACCTATATATGATCATTCTTGATTCCCCTAGAGGGGATTCCTCCCACAAGGATTCTCCGAGGGAATCCCATGATGCAGTTGGTGTTATCGGTGATGTTGCATCCTTCCCATCCCCCTTTGAGTGGTTATCCATATGGTAATCCTGAGTGTTGAGCATCATCATCAAGGACCTACCCCTGCACTTTTATACCCCCCTAATCCCTCTCCTTAATCCTCATATGTAGGAATGAGTAACTCATATTGATGTCCTCCTTCGGTCCCCATGTTCATGGAACTTCATGTAGTAGCACCATGTGTGACAATGCTTCTATGGTTATGTGTCAGCTTCTTCAACTATAACCCTTACTATCCCTTTCTTATCCCACTTCCAAACCCTCCAATGCAACCATACTCTGAGGCTCCCCCTTTTCCTCATGAAATTTTTTATGCTCAATAGAATATGCCTACCCAACCTCTAGTCAATAACCAACAAGTGCAGTCCAAAAAAACCAAAAAGAAGAACAAGGGGTAGAACAAAGGAAATAACCAATGACAAGAAGGTGGGGGCTAACCCCCTAACCCTCCTAATTCCACTAGAGGCAATCCAAAACCCACAAATAATGATCCTAATAAACCTCCCAAGTAAGGTAAGAACCCTTAGTTATGGACTAACCATCCATGTTCCTTTGGCAGTGTTTATTGAAATTACACTCACCATTTCCCCCATCTGGATAAGGCTCACCAATTGTGGAATGAGGCCAACCAATGTGAATCAACTAATTCCCCATGATGGAAGCCTAATCTGCCTCCACCTCATACAACCCAATCGCAACTAATGTTTCCGTAATACCTCTTCCTAGTGCAAGGGGTGGTCAAACCACAACCTATGGCACCTTATCCATCTCTACTATCATCATCTTGTCATCCTCATGATATTTCCATCCAAATTCTTCTCATGATGTGTACTGATATCTACCTCCAAACTAGACATAACCAATATGGTTCATCTATTCAAAACTCTCATATTGATAGAGGGAAAGACTCCACACAAGTCGAAGAACCTTTTCCCTACCTTGTCTGGATGTAGACAATATTCCTAATATCCCCAAGATTCCTTTACATCGTGCAGTGACTAACCCCAATGCCCTTGCAACTCCTAACTATAGAATTGTAATGACTTGGCATAGTTCCCCATCACCATGTCTATGTTAGAGGTTCTTTAGAACTGTCATACATAGTGAAAATCATTATTTTCCTCTTTAAGTGCGAATGATCCTTCTAATAATTTCATGATGATGTTTGATATTGATCAAATAGAGCCTCATATATCCTTTTCAATAGTATTTCATATTCTCATAACCACCAAGAAATTGGTTATTCATGAGTGCATGATCGATGAAGGTGCCTCCACCTGTGTCATGTATACCCATGTATGGAAGAAGCTTGGTTCCCCCAAAATTGCACCATCTCTTATGATGTTGTATTCCTACAATTATTATCTTGCTCAACTGCAAGGTCTCCTCCAAAATGTTCCCATCCACATAGACAAGAAAATAATCTTGATTAACATCGAGGTTGTTAACACTTAGTTAGATTGTAACCTACCTCTTGGGTGTAGCTACATGTATCCTATGCAAGTAATCACCTCTATGGTGTTCAGGGTTATGATGTTTCCCTATGAAGGAAATATTATTAAACTATATCAAATGAATTATTATGATCCCAAGGGGTTGACTTGTCAGGATCACATCCTACCTTTGGTTGACAACCGCTTTGGCAACTTATCCATCCCTTCATTTACAACTTTTAGTCTAGGCATATTGCAGGATGCTTCCCTAGTTGTGTCTCTCTAGACCATACCTCCCCCACCACCAAAGGTGGAGATATAAGAGTTTTTCACTATATCCTATCATAAATATACCACCCAACCTCACACACCCTCCTAGTCAGTTTCCACAGAACATGTGGGGAGCTACACTAATTCATCTGATATGATTTATATTTCCCCCTTATGAAATAATGAGCACTACTATAAAGGTTACACTCAATCTCTTGGGATTGATGTTAGGCCTTCTTGTTTGGTACCTTACTCTACCAAACCTATCCCCCACACTACAAGTCATCTTGACTCTTATGCAACGTCTGATCGTTACTTCCAATGGCCCACCTCTTGGAGTCACAAAGGAAGCCCCACCCACCATTGAACCCCCTCCTCCAAATAAGGGTGGGGGAAAGCCAATAATATAGTGAATCAAGCCACTCTGAACCAAGCCATGAACCCCCCTCCTACTACCACATCATGTCTAGCATGACCTAGTGTCATGTTACCTAGCAGTGTCCAAAGTTTCCCATCTTATGCACTCACCTAGACATGACAACGGAGAAGACTAATGAGAATAATCTATTTTTCCATGTCCCAAATGCTCCCAAAATTCACAACAAGTGCTTGCACACCAACCATTCATGTTACCTAGCAGTGTCCAAAGTTTCCCATCTTATGCACTCACCTAGACATGACAACGGAGAAGACTAATGAGAATACTCTATTTTTCCATGTCCCAAATGCTCCCAAAATTCACAACAAGTGCTTGCACACCAACCATTCATGTGCCTTGTGTTCCCTTTATGCTCATTATTCGCATCATTGTATTGATTTCCCCCAATTTCAGTCCATATTGGTCAGTTTGCATCAATTCTCTATAGATTCCCAAGTCACCACCATAGAGGAAGTACCCCCTCCTATGTCATATTTTTGTGGGATGACCAAACTCTATTACAATTGATCCTCTAATGGGGATTCCTTGTCATCTTGTACCACTACGATTACATTGAAAGACACAAATCCCTTCTATATATATGTTCGACCCTTTCGAAATGATGAGGAAATTCCAAGTCCGCAGCATAGGGGTATCCACCCAAACCTTCCTAATAATCATTGTCATCCTTATTAATGTTTAAGATGACGATACTAGGGGAATTCCACCTATGGGGGCAATCCCCCCTCAACATCTCACCAATATTGTGTGCCACCATGGATATCTGCCTCATGGTACACCTCATCTCTAGCTGCTAGTTGATTCTTTGTCGGTACCTCTCTAGGAGAACATCCACATTGTATTGACACCTCTGAGTTGGGGGGGGGGGGGGGGGGGGGGGGATGATTGGTTTCCTCAACCCTAGGATATGGGGGATGTTTAATCATTTTGAACCTACCCTATCACATCTGTCTCGATTTTTTAATGAGACCATAGCTTAATCCAAAACATGTGTGACCCATAGTAAAAAACCCCATGTCCACCGCATGGTGGCAAGTCGTTAACCTTTCCTAACATTTTCACATATGTGATCTTGACCATTTCTCAACATCACATGTCACTTGTATATTTGGATTGATTTCATAACACACTTTTATGCATGAGTATCGTTTCCATGTGTACATGATCATATTGTGATGGGAACCTTTAATTTTGGCATACAACTTCTCCCTATAGGTATACTTCTTCAAATTGGCATATAGGTGATTCCCCTCTACAGAACATCACATGCATCAAATTTATTCATCCCATGTATTCTTACAGGAATCCCTCTATTTGGTTAAGTGGCCCAACCCAACCACATTTTCATTTTCCCTTACTTGACAATAGATCCTCCCTCACATGGGTGCCACCTTTTAGTTCCCCTTGCTAATTGACACCCATGTTGTTATTCTTCCTGTAGAATTGGGGGTCCATCTAGTCTATGATCTTACATTCAAATGCATATTGGTTTGTCATTATTACTCATTGGGCTACCCATGGATTTTCACACTTATGGCCATTATGGAATTTTGATGTTTAATGTTGCACATTCATGAGCCCATCACTCCGTCCATATTAGAAACGTTTGGCATTGTTTTTCCACCATTCATCATCTCACAAGGATATTACCATCAGTGTCCTACCCCTTCATTAGCTCCATCTGTGATCATCCATTCATAAATTCATTTGATCATTCATTGGGTTCTTATCTCCTTGTCATTCCTTTTTACCCAGCTAAGTTGTTGTCCACCTCAAACACCATTATACCAGGTGTTTTTAAGCACCCCCTTTTGTTAGGGGTTATTGCATGTAGGAATGCATGATATTTGAGTACTCTTTTGTAATTCCTCTTTGATTCCCATGCATTAAAGAAAACATTAAAAAACAACGCTCCTTGTAACTCCTACAAAGCATGTATAGTCTCATTTTGTGCCAACGCCCCTAGTTACCTTTGTTCATAGCATTCTGCAATGAGTCACCCATGTAGTCATACTGACGCTAATATTCCTCTAATTTGACATCAGTATCTAGCCTACTATCACTTACTGTGTCCTCCCCCTCCCATGAAATTTATTTCCCCTGGTACCTTAGGTGTGTCTCTCCATTTTTATCATTACAAGTCGCACACATGATGTCAGGTCAGCCATGCCTTCAAGTTCTCAACAAAGGAAGTTTGAGTCCCCAACTAATTTACCCTCGTATCCCCCTATAGTGTCTCAGTCCCTCCATTCCTTTGTTGTATCCCTTCTTCTCCCTACAAGGAAAATTGGTAGCGGGTCTCCCTATATCGACATCAACATATCCATTCTAGAGGATAAACCTAGAGGCACCCTATATCTTGGCCCCATAACCGTCATTGACAGGTTCCCTTAGACCAACTAAGGGGAGACCTTAGTGCCCCTTAGCTTGGTTGTTTATCACGTTCTCAACTTCAACTCATCATTGAACCATTGATATTCAAACATGATGATGGCTCTCTCATTCGGTTAATTAAAGACCTCCAATATCCTTCACTCTAGTCATTTGGTGAGTCTTCGGAATCCCTTTAGTCATATGCTTCATGTGGCATCCGGGTTGTGTTGGTGACAATGCTTAGAATCCATCCAATTACATTATTCCTATCGTATCTAGTTCCATATGTATTTTCCTGGACTTGTTTGATTCAAAAATTCAGTTTTTCGAGTTACCTATGAGGAGTGAATTTCACATATCCTCCTTCTAGATCTTTGACCCCTTCAATTTCAGTAGGGAAATAGTTATTGTGACTCAACATTCCATTGGGATTCCATTGTTCTAACATGTGTTATTTAGAACAACCATGGTTGGACCATGATTATGTACCCATTGTATCTCTAGATTGGGTCCCTCATTGACCCTCATTATGTACTCATTGTATCTTAAGCATGGGTCCCTCTTTTCCCCTATGATGTATAGTATCTAGTATTTATCCATGTATTGATCAAGACCCTCTTTCTCTAGATCCCATTTTATATCAAGACATTGATATGAACATGGGGATTCCTGCTTCATCCATACATATTTGAGATTATATGCACCTCATCCATTTTGAGTATTATGTCTATAGGTATGGGCCTTTGTAGGCTCTCAGGAGGGTGAGTTCCCTTCGATGTAGTCTTTGTCTTCTATGTCATTGTCACCCCGTATATCCTTATAGTATGAAATTCCTATGATGGATTTCATCCATGCGATGAGCTCCTGACCTCGCACATCAGGAGGCAATATATCAATAGCTAAATTTTCTCACTTGCCTTGTCATCAGGTTCGTCATCCATATACATCATCATTGCACATAATTTGCACCCCCTTTTCCACATCATTCAATCAAACCATGAATCGACCACCCTAGAAGAAGGTCACAAGTTTTCCCTCGAAATCAATGACCCAAGTCATAGATTTTCACCTGAAAAGAGAGACCTAGTCCCAAAACTTGATTTTCATAAAAAAATCTTATCATTTCTCGCCTTGCTCATAAAGAAAGGGACAAAACTGGAAACAAACCTTGATGTGGTCCAAGTTAGTTAATGGATATAGGGCCCAAAAACCTAATTTCTCCACTAAGTAATCAAGGAAATGAATAATTTTCTCACTACTTCTAGACCCATTTCTTGGTCATTCTTATGCCTATAAAAAGTCCCTCAACGTCCCTCATTCCATATATGATTTCCATCCCTCACTCATGTCCTAATGCTGCCAAAATTCTCCCAGAACTATGAGAAAGCCACATATTACATTCTACTTCACCCAAATTATATTACCATTGTGACAATAGGTTGGAAGTTTTAAGATCAAGAAGGAGACAATCAAACCTTCCCTTGGACAGTTATAGGGGCCTCTTTTCGTCTTCATTATCCTAAGGTGCACATCTTTGTTGTGATTTTTCTTGTGATAATACAAAAATTTCTTTGATTCATATATGCATTTTCTTAGCACTCTTTATGTGTGATGATTATTGAAGGATGGGTAGATCTTGTTAGTTTTGTTTTGTTATTTTGTTTTTTCCTATTCTAAATCTATACCAAGTTGTACAACCCTTTTGTATCTGCCCTTTTGTACGTGTGGATGATTATTCACATTACACACCTTCATCTTCCATAAGGAGAAATTATTGCCATCAAACTTATGGATCTCCAACTTTTTAAAACCTCCTATCATTGTTGTAGCTCCCACTCATAGAAAAACCTATTACTACAAGTTTTTTAGGCCTTGATACCAAAAGTTAGTAAAATAAACAAAAGAAATAAGAATAATAATAGAACATGATAATTACATGAAACCTTGTTATACGTAGGTAAAACCATTGGGAAATGGTAGCTTCGATATTTTATTATTACTTAGCAAAAACTTACATTTCTTTTTTCTTTCTCTCTCATATTACATGTTTGGGATGCCTCCCCTTTTATACAATACATATTAGGGTTCCAGAAGGAATTGAAATACACTAGAAGGGTCTATAATTTTTCACTTTGGGGGTTCCTCCCTCGAACCTTGGAGATAAACGACCCACCCTTGCACCCATGGAAGGCAGGTGTCAAGCCCCCCTTTTCACCCACGTGCGCACTCAATGCATATAAGCAGTGTGTATGCCTAATCGAGAGATCTACATGAAGCATATTGGATATTCAGATATTCGATTCATCTCCTAACATCATCAAGGAAAAAATCTGAGAAGGTTGTAGATAATTCTAATGGAATTTGTTTTCCATTATTTGATATTTTACTATAAGGAGTGCTTTATCTATTGTCTTAAGGTGCCCCCATTTCAACAAATTTAAGTAGGAAGGTGGCATGTCTATAGACATGCCTCATAGTTTAAGAGGTGAGTTGTGATAGATCTAATTGGCCTTGTGTTTCTCTTTCCATATATAATTTATGCCTCATGTAATATTGCGTGGTTTAGTAAGAAGGTGTATTAAATGTATGTACAAGGTTTCAAGGTTTCTTGTTCAAGGGATCACAATTTTGGTTTATCTAACATTGTAAGTGGCCATTCTCTCAATTTTTTAACTTTGAAACAAATATTGGACTCTTACGCACTATTTTTATGAGCTTCCTCAATTATTATAGAACATGTTGTAATTTTTTTTTGAGTTATTGATAACAAATCTTCATTAAGGTTCTTTTGGCAGAGGTTAAATGAGTGTACTACCCCCATTTTGACCCTTAGAATGCATTGGCTTTATATGTAAATATTGTGTATATACAATTTATAGTTCATAGAGTAGATCTCAAGGCCAAGGCCCCACTAGTGAATGCCTAGGTTTTAAAGGAAAGTATTTTATATTTGATTAGCCATGTGCTAGTAAGCCATGAGAAATTGTATAAGCATGTAAATATTTAAATGCAATAAAATTCCAAGGGCTGGTTATGGAAGCAATTGAAATGAGGTGGTTGTGTGTATCCACTAGGACAGGTGAGTGGGTGGGGGGTTGAACCCATTTTTTCCAAATGTCATATTGAGAACCCATCTTGGCTAGCTATGTTGACATTTATTTCTGTTGTAAGATGGTAGATAAGAAATCAAACCACGAATTAATGGATAATGGGAAAAAATCAGAAATTCATATGGATGCGTATGGAAATGGTTTACTTGAACCATAAGTCATTTCTTCTCTTGGAAATTTGTTTTCCATCCTTTCCATTCCATTGTTGAACAACCAAATTGCAATTTTGAGCTTACTATGCATCCCCAGCTGTGGAAAAACCAGAAAACACAACTTAGAAAGAAGCCACATTTTGAAGTGCCAAAAATGCCCAAAATTCTTGTGATGAGTGAAAACCAATGGGGAATCCATAGACATAAACCCCGGGGAAAATTTGAGGGTGCAAAAAGCCCAAAACTCCATAGGATGACCCAGATTTGGAGGCTCGAAAATAAAATTTCGTGATTGATAGTCACATGGCCAGAATTTGGAAAACCCAAGGGTGGACTGAAGCAGGAATGAGATCAAAGGTCAGAATTGCGTGATAAACCTAGTGAATGAAAGAATTTCTAAAGTGTTAGAATCTTGGACCTATCTATTCCCACTCTGAAGAGCACTAGAGGGAAGGGGTGCCTGAGGGACTATGTAACAGAGAAGGAAACCTTCCTTATGTTGGGTGTGGTAGGTATTGCTAGTGCCAAGGCTATATGAACAAAAAATGAGATACATGTAGCTCTGTGGTGTAGCTCACTGGCTTAGCTATCTCCTTCCCTTCCTCACTGCTTACTTGAAAAACCCAACTATGTGTTGGCTTAGCATGAGTGTTTGTCCTTATGGTTGTGAGTGAGCCTGAGTAATTCCTCCATACTGGATACATAGCCTAGCTTGGGGGTGGTATCTCAGTTGAAAGAATATAGGATGGACAGAGACCTACGGTTGGGTGGAACGTTGCTCTTCCATAGCCAGTTGCTTGGGAAATTTTAATTAAAAGATAAATGTTTATTGTTGTCTCTAATTATGTAAATTTTATGTGTTATGAATGACTGTTTGTTTATGTTAGATTGAATAAATTGGTCCAATTGAATAATTGAATGCATGTGAATAGTCTGTGTATGAGTTTATTTCTGTGCATTATTTGGTTGTTATGCCTATGATAAACATGATGGTAGTTTGTAGGTTGTGTGTAGGTTGTGTGTGCATTAATATAATTTAATTATGTTATGTTTATATTCATGCATCTGCATGCACATTTAGTTGTTAACAACTTTCATAATATGGCATTGAGGGCGAAATTTAGCACCTTGTATATCATTCATGAACTCCCTCCGCGGGTCGTGTCGGATGGATGTGAGGGGACGTGTCAATGAGTAATAGAAAATATTGATGTTGGAATATAAATGTGATTTTTCTTAACATTGGAGAAGGAAAATAAGAAATTTGTTTAGGTATTTTTCCTACAATTTGAAGTTTCCAAAAAAGAATTGGAACCTTGAGTTTGAGAGAAAAAGAGGTATTGGCATTCTCTAAGTTGTACTTTCTTGTATTTTTAAATGTGTTATAGTTGAAGTAGCACATAAAACACTCTTAGAACATTGATTTGGAGCAGGATTGCAAATAAAATTACTTGTAAAGTTATTGTAATCCCTTGGAAGTTCACCATTTAGTAACACCAAAGTTGCTTGACCTTATTGTTCTACATGTAGTAAAATAATGTAATGCACACGTTACCTAGTACAAACACTAGAAGAAGATAATGAGGTAGAGCCAAATCCTTCTTCTTAAACACCCATCGACCATCACCATGATTTCCAAAGAAGTGGCCGCACGTGAGAATGGATATCTCCCTACAATCCCGCGGTGTTTACAAAATTCACCATCTGGGATGAAAGGAAAGTCCCTCACCATTAAATCCATTCTAAGCTGATGGAAGAAGAAACCATCCCTAGCTGGCTCGTGATAATGAAGGAGAATTTAATATTGGGATCATAAACCACATAGAGAGCATGAGCGCTAGGTAAAATGGGCCGCCACCTCGCAATGTTGCATATTAGCCGTCCCATGGTGCATGTGGATGTGGACCCTTATCACTCCATCGGGGAAAATGCATGGGAGTTTTATATATAATATGTTTACTCGTACATTTTGATTGTGATTTCGGTTTAGGAATTCTTAGCGTTAACCATATCATTTTTTCTTGGCACAATTAGTTTTTTTATTTTATTATGTTTATAAAATCTATTATTTTTTATTTATGTTCAAAGGTAAATTCTCAATCCTCTCTTGGAATTCTCTTGAAGAGACAATAGTACCTCTATCTATGTTATTAGACCTTGCTTAGGTTCAACATATATGTTGGAAATATTAATTACAAGCATATCTCCATCACATCTCATCTGAATCAGTCAGAGTCCGTAGAAGTACACTTTTTGTCAGCCAGTCTGTTAGGTTGTGGAGTTCATGTCTCACCATATTTAAACATCTGAATTGTATTTCTGAAGTCAAGTTTTTAGGTAGAGTCTTCAATGTTAGTCGATAGCTTCCAAGAGAAGCAAAATTTAGTCGTTGTTATGTAGAAGAAAAAAATGAAAAATAGAGTAATTTGGAGAAGAACAGAGTAAGAGAGAAAGGAGAAGAATAAAAACTCTGAGTGGAGTTCGAGAGCTCAAGCTTGTGTTTTTTGGAATGTTTTAAGAGCCCAAGTTCTATAAAAGGTGAATCATCCAAGTACATTTTCAAGTATGTAAATGTGGGTTGTATTCTTTTGTTATATCGTGATAATATATAAACCCATAGTTTATGGTTGAATGCATGTCTTATTTATGCCATGCATATTCTCCAGAATTACTTGTGTGAATGTTATTTACATTTACCATTTGTGAAATACAAAAGAATCCACAAATATTTTACTGTGTAAAAGTTTAATTTTTAACCTCAGAGTACTCGACACAAGTCTTGTTTAATATTTTGGTTATATGATATTGTGAGCTTGTCGCAATAAAGTTGCGTCGAGGTTTATCCCAAGTTACAGAGTGGTGAAAAGTGTTGTTCATATTATAAGTTAATAGACAAAGAAATCTCCTTTTATAAAGTTTCGTTAAATGTTGTCCTGTCGAAGTGGGAGTTGGTCGCACTAAAAGTGTGTCACGATAAAAGTCAATCGAATTCAAGTGGGTGTCTGTCGAGGTAAAAGTCTGTCGGGATAAAAGTCTGTAAAATGTGTGTCGATGAAAAGTGAAAGTTCAGTCCTCTCGCAGTGAAGTCTATCGTAGTCAAGTGTGAAGACTTGTCTATCACAGTAAAATTTCGTCACAATAAAACCATGTCGCAGTAAAATCCTGTCACAAGTATTTCAGTCAAAGTTAACCCATCGAAGAAAAAGGTGGGGTTTCCCAAAGGTAGTGTGTTACAGCTCCAAAAGTAAAGAAAAGAAAATTTCTTACTGCACAGTAACTCAAGTTGTCTATCACATAAATCTCTCTCGTCTCCCCCTCCATCCCCATCCAAGATATGGTATCAAAGCGAGGTTTAGGAAAGAAATATTGTCTTAAAAAAAGAAAAAGTAGTTTTCTAAGGAAAATAAAAATTAAAAAAATGGATTCCACTTCTGGTACACAAATGTCATGTCTACAAACTCCAACTTTCTCAGGAAAGAATTATGAATATTGGTATCTAACAATGAAGGATTTGTTCATAGGTAAAGATGTATGCGAAATAGTCCAAAATGGCTATACAAAACCAATAGATCACACAACATATAATAATCTCACACAACCCAGGAAGGATGCCTTGAGGGAACATAGGAAGAAAGATGGAAAGGCCGCGTGTTCTACACACATCAAACCATGCATGAAAGCATATTCCCAAGAGTAGCAACATCAAAGACCACTAAAGTGGCATGGGATACATTGGAAACTTCTTATCAAGGCTTGGACAAGGTAAAGACTTCTAAATTGCAGATTCTTAGAAGAGATTTTGAATCTTCGGCAATGAAATATACAAAGTTAGTGGAATTATTTTACACTAGATTTATTGGTCTGATAAATAAAATGAAATGTCATGGATAAAATATAGAAGATCAAAGGGTTGTTGAAAAAATTGTTAGAATCCTTCCCCCAAAATTTGAATCATTGGTAGTGACATTAGAAGAAAACAAAGAACTATCCCGGTTTTCCATTGATGAGTTACAAGCCTCACTCATCAATCATGAACATAGAATCAGTAGATCAGATACATCATTAGAATGTGCATTTGTTGCGCAATCATCCAAAGCCGTGGAAGAGGCAGGGGGAGATCTCATTTTAGAGGTAGAGGAAGAAATTTTTCCAGAGGAAGCAATAACAGTCCTGCAAATGTAGCTGGTAGAGGAAAAAAAATAAGAACCCCATTCATCCAAGTGGTCATAGGTTCAATGAATAAAAAATACAATGCCATTATTGCAAGAAATTTGGACATTTTCCCTATAAATGCAAGAAGAAGCAGTATGACCAAGGACAACAATGTCAAAACCAGTCGAGCAACACTAGCACTTCGACCAACACAATGTTTTTGGCATGTGCATCCCCAATTGAATGCAATGTTATCCAAGAAAGTCCATGTGACATATGGTATTTAGATTCAAGCTGTAGGAATCAGATGACTTGTAATTTAAATTTGGTTTCCAGTCTAGATAAATCGGTTCAAATTGATGTCACACTTGGAAATAATATCCAAGTCCCTGTTTTGGGAAAAGTTACCATTGGTATTCTGACCAAACAAGGGGAGAAAAAGACTATGCCTTATGTTTATTATGTCGAAGGTCTGAAACACAATTTGATGAGCATTGGAAAACTGATACAAAAAGGTTATAGAGTCTACATGGAAGACATCACTGTGTGATTAAAGACTTACGTCCAAGCAACCAGCTGATAGAAAAAGCACCAATGACAAGAAATCACTTGTTTCCTTTGACGATAATGCTAGACATGAAAGGAAAGGCAAATTCAGGAGCTGCATTCAAGGAAGCAAGCAAAGAAGTAGACAAGCACTGCGACAAGGAAGAAAAGGACATAGCTGAATTTCAAGCAACATTTCAATCAGAGGTTAAGGATGAGTCTTGGCTATGGCATTTTAGATTTGGACATATGAATTTTTGTGGGATGAAGCTACTGCACACGAAGAATATGGTGAAAGGATTTCCATTGATCGATAAACCAGAGAGAGTTTGTGAAGGTTGCATTTTTGGAAAGCAACATAGAGAAACTTTTCTAGTCGAAAAGTCATACAGAGCACGCACACCACTGAGATTGTGCACTCTGATATTTGTGGCCCAATACAGACACCATCCATAGGAGGCTCAATTGTTTTCTTACTTTTATTGATTCCTTTACAAGAAAAACATGGGTATATTTTCTAAAACATAAATCTGATGCATTTGGATGTTTTCAGCAACTAAGGCACTCATACAAAAGCAAAGTGGACACAACATCAAAATGTTAAGGATGGACAGAGGCGATGAATATGTCTCGAGTTCACAACTTCCTAAATTTTTGCAAGACCCATGAATCACAGTGTTTCTCATTTAAAAGTTTTTTGTTGTGTCATATATGCTCATGTTCTAGATGAAATGAGAAAGAAACTAGACAATACGGGACATAAATGTTTTTTGTTGGTTACTCTGAAGACACAAAATCATACTAAGTTGTATGACCCTGTCGCAAGGAAAGTAATCATCAGTTGTGATGTTCAATTTGTTGAGAATGAAGCACGGGATGGAACCGTCGAGAATAATGTCAAGATTGTGTCACTGTCGAGCATGCTGACATGACGAAGGAAGTGGTTCAAACACAACATGTAATCCAAAATTTCGTATCATCGTCAAATCCTAGGACACCGTGACATGTTTCAGCACAAGGAACTTTGACACAAGTCGCAACTTAAGCTACATCGACAGGCACACCAAGAGGTCAACAAACTCCATCAAGCAGTTTATCGAGGTCAACATCGACAAATCCAATTAATACAAGAAGTATGCATGAGATATATGAAGCTGATACATCAAATTCATTCTCTATTTTTGCATTATTTTCTCAAATAGATGACCCTCTAACATTTGAGGAAGCTGTTGAAGACGAAGTATGGGCACAAGCCATGGGTAATGAAATAGAATGCATTGAGAAGAACCAAACATGGGAGCTGGTAAATGTACATAAAGATAAGGATGTAATTAGTCTCAAATGGATTTACAAGACCAAGCAAGATGCTAATGGGAATGTGCAGAATCAGAAGGAAAAAATGGTTGTAAGAGGGTTCACATAGCATCGCGACACATACTTCAATGAAACATTTGCACCTGTCGCATGCATGGACACAGTCAGAACAATTTTGGCCATTGTTGCACAAAACAAATGGCATGTTTATCAAATGGATGTTAAATATGCATTTTTGAATGGTTATCTGGAGGAGGAAGTGTATGTGGAATATCCACAAGGATATGAACTTCTAGGACAAGAGCACAAAGTATACAAGATAAACAAGGCACTCTCTGGTTTGAAGCAAGATCCTAGAGCTTGGTGCAGTTGCATTGATTCCTACCTCACCTAAAATGGTTTTCACAGAAGTGAAAGTGAACAGACATTGTACACCAAATTTAATGAGCAAGGTAACATGTTAATTGTTTTCTTGTATGTAGATGATTTAAAATTTACTAGTTATTTTGGCATAAAGGATTTTATAACAGTCATGGAAAGTGAATTTGAAATCACTGTTTTGGGGCTTACGAAGTTTTTATAGGGAATTGAAGTCCATTAATATGAAAATTGTATATTTATATCACAGTCCAAGTATGCAAGTGCAATTTTGAAAAGATTCAATATGACTAATTGCAAGGTATCCCCAACACCAGTAATAACAGGTTTAAAATTGAGCAAGGATGACGATGGATCAATTGTAGATCCTACATTGTTTAAAAGGATGGTTGGTAGCCTTACATCATGTATGGAGTAAGTCTGATCTCAAGATTCATGGAGTCACCAAAAGACTCTCATTGGAAAGCAAGTAAGATAATTCTGAGGTATGTAACTGTCACAAAGGACCTTGGCATTATGTATTCAACCTCAGAAAATTTTAAACTCGTTGGATACACTGACATCAGCAATCGAGGTAACATAGATGACAAGAAAATCACATATGGGTACACATTTCATTTTGGTACAGGGGTTGTGTCGTGGGATTCGAAGAAACAACCCATCGTAACTATGTCTTCAACAAAAGCAAATTATATCATAGCTACAAGAGCTGCATGTCAAGATGTTTGGATGTAGAGAATGTTAAGAGACATGTTGCAAACTCAGCAAGAAACAACAACCATTTACTGTGACAACAATTCAACCATTGCATTGTCAAAGAATCACGTGTTCCACAAAAGAACCAAGCACATTGACACAAGGTATCATTTCATAAGAGAATTGGTGAACATCAAAGAGATTTGTTTAGAATTTTGCAGGTTTGAAGATCAGCTAACATCTTTACAACTCCATTGGAAAGGGATACATTCTATATTTTACGAAGTTATATAGGAGTGACAAGTTCTGTTTGGTGAATTTTTTCATGCATAGAGCAAGTTCTAGCTCTGAAACATTTTGTAAAATTTTGTTTAATGATCCCTATTTGCTCATAATTAAGGGGGAGTATTGGAATATTAATTACAAGCAGATCTGCATCACATCTCAGCCGACTTAGTCAGAGTATGTATAAGTACACATTTTGTCATCCAGTCAGCTTGTGGCGTTCATGTCTCACCATATTTAAGAAGCCGAATTGTATTTCTAAAGTCAAGTTCTTAGGTAGAAATTAATTACAGTTTTTAATGTTAGTCGATAGCTCAAGTTTGTGTTTTTTGGAATGTATTGAGAGCCCAAGCTCTGTAAAAGGTGAATCATCCAAGTAGTTTTCTAGGTATGTAAATGCGGGTTGTATTCTTTTGTTATGTCGCGATAATATATAAACCCATAGTTTATGGTTGAATGCATGTCTTATTTATGCCGCACATATTCTCGAGAATTACTTGTGTGAATGTTGTTTACATTTACCATTTGTGAAAGACATAAAGAATCCACAAATATTTCACCGTGTAAAATTTTTAAGAGTGCTTGACACAAGTCATGTTGGTCGTAGATAAAAGTGTGTTGCGGTAAAAGCTCGAAATCAAGTGCGTGTTTGTCAAGGTAAAAGTGTGTCAAGATAAAAGTCTGTAAAATGTGTGTTGACCAAAAGTGAAAGTTGAGTCGTGACACAGTAAAGTATGCTGCAATCAAGTGTGAAGACTTGTCTATCGTAGTAAAATTCCGTAGCAGCAAAGCCCTGTCACAGTAAAAATCCGTCGCAATAAAACCCAACCCAATCGCAAATATTTCGGTCAAAAACTTATTGCATAATAACTCAAGTTGATTGTTGCACAACTCTCTTTCATCTCCCCCTCCATTGACAACAAGAATATCCACTATAGGATTTATACGAGTACTTCTATCTATGTTATCTTATTCGACCTTGCCTAAGTTAAACATAAACAATACAAGATTTATACCAAGTTGTTTTCTTCTTTATTTCTCGTTCAGAGACCCATACACTTTGAACATGCTCTTTTTGTGATTAATACTCTCTTTGCTTATGAATAAATTAATAAGAGTTATCTTTTAACATTATTATTTAGTTGTATATCTATCAATATGCAAATCTTTGCTTAGTCTTAATATAATTTTTCTTTACTTGTCAGTTTTGTTAAATTCATTTGCATGTGCTTACAACATTAGATTTTGATTGAGATAGCCAGCCACCAACTTATGTTTTTAAATTTGTTGTTCTAGACAGTTGAGCACTACGATTAGACTTGAATTGCTAATGGTGTTACTTAAACTACCTATGTCGGTGGGTAGAGATGATTCAAGTGCGATTATTACTAGTTCTTCATCCTTTAGCCCTATGCATCGGCCCAAGTTCCAACTAAGGTAGATAAGTGGAGCATTTGTATCATGGTACGTGTTTGTTGAATTCACATACATTTGCATCGACCCAAGTTCCAACTAAGGTAGATAAGTGGAGCATTTGTATCATGGTATGTGTTTGTTGAATTCACATACATTTGCAGATCTTCTTTCGAATTCCCTTCATTCCATTTTCTAGGGGTTTCCCCTTATGAAAAAGTATAATGGTGGTTCGATTCTCTGTTTACCTTCTGAAACTGTTATTGCTTTCTAGATTTTGCATTACAGTATTTAGCTTGTCAAAGATTAATTTTGAGGTTTATTTGATTGGAGGAGTTGGGAGTGTACAATGATTCTCCCATTTCCTCAGGTCAACTCTCCATAACTTAACTTTTGGATACTACTTATATTTATAAACCCTTCTTTGTTTTAACTCAATTCTCATTGCATTTCTTGTAGGGTGGTATCTAAGTGAGGGATTTGTCTGAATTAACGCCCCATCTATGGTTTTCTCCAGCACCTGTAAGTTGGATGGTTATTATAAATACACATCTTCATTGTTTCTAATGGAAACTTAGGGTAGATTCATGTTTGTAGATCTAGGGATTGTATACCCAACCTCCGTCCAAAATATGAACCCAATTTTGTAATATACATTTTTAACTATGTTTCATTTTTAATATTGGGCATGGTTTCAGTCCCAAATGATTGAACTAGTGTTCTAGCCTTACACTTTAAAATGAATGACATAAAGCATGGGGGTTTTATATATAATATGTTTACTCATACATTTTGATTGTGATTTCGTTGAGGAATTCTTAGCGCTAACCATATCATCTTTGCTTGGCACAATTAGTGTTTTTTTGTATTATGTTTATAAAATCCATTCTTTTTTTAATTTATGTCCTAAGGTAAATTTTCAGTCCTCTCTTGGAATTCTCTTGAAGAGAAAATAGTACCTCTATCTATATTATTCGACCTTGCCCAGTTTTAACATATATGTTGGAAATATTAATTACAAGCATATCTCCATCACATCTCATCTGAATCAATTAGAGTCCGTAGAAGTACACTTTTTGTCAGTCAGTCAGTTAGGTTGTGAAGTTCACGTCTCACCATATTTAAGCATATGAATTTCATTTCTAAAGTCAAGCTTTTAGGTACCCTCTTCAATGTTAGTCGATAGCTTCCAAGTGAAGCAAAATTTAGTCATTGTATATGTAGAAGAAAAAAAATGAAAAATAGAGTAATCTGGAGAAGAACAGAGTAAGAGAGAAAGGAGAAGAATAAAAACTCGGAGTAGAGTTTGAGAGATCAAGCTTGTGTTTTTTGGAATGTATTAAGAGACCAATCTCTATAAAAGGTGAATCATCTATGTAAATTTTCAAGTATGTAAATGTGGGTTGTATTCTCTTGTTATATCATGATAATATATAAACCCATAGTTTATGGTTGAATGCATGTCTTATTTATGCCACGGATATTCTCCAGAATTACTCATGTGAATGTTGTTTACATTTATCATTTGTGAAATACATAAAGAATCCACAAATATTTTACTGTGTAAAAGTTTAAGTTTTAACCTCAGAGTGCTCGACACAAGTCCTGTTTAATATTTTGGTTATATGATATTGTGAGCTTGTCGCAATAAAGTTGCGTCGAGGTTTATCCCAAGTTACGGAGTGGTGAAAAGTGTTTTTCAAATTATAAGTTAATAGAAAAAGAAATCTACTTTTATAAAGTTTCGTTAAATGTGGTACTGTCAAAGTGGGAGTTGGTCACAACTAAAAGTGTGTTGCAGTAAACATTAATCGAATTCAAGTGGGTGTTTGTCGAGGTAAAAGTGTGTTGGGATAAAAGTCTGTAAAATGTGTGTCGACGAAAAGTGAAACTTCAGTGCTCTCGTAGTGAAGTCTGTCACAGTCAAGTGTGAAGACTTATCTGCCACAATAAAAGTCTGTTGTAGTAAAATTTTGTCGTAATAAAACCCTGTCGCAGTAAAATCCTGCCGCAAGTATTTCGGTCAAAGTTAACCTATCGAAGAAAAAGGTGGGGTTTCCCACAGGTAGTGTGTCACAGCTCCAAAAGCAAAGAAAAGAAAAAATCTTACTGCACAGTAACTCAAGTTGTCTATTGCAAAAATCTCTCTCATCTCCCCCTCCATCCACATCCAAGATCTGGTATCAAAGCGAGGTTTAGGAAAGAAATCTTGTCTTAAAAAGTAAAAACATAATTTTCTAAGGAGAATAAAAATAAAAATAAATGGATTTCGCTTCTGGTACACAAATGTCATGTCTACAAGCTCCAACGTTCTTAGGAAAGAATTATGAATATTGGTTCTAACAATGAAGGCTTTGTTCAGAGGTCAATATGTATGGGAGATAGTCCAAAATGGCTATACAAAACCAACATATAACACAACATATAATAATATCACACAAGCTTAGAAGGATTCCTTGAAGGAACAGAGGAAGAAATATGGAAAGGTTATGCTCTACATATATCAAGCCATGTATGAAATCATACTCACAAGAGTAGAAGCATCAAATACCACTAAAGAAGCATGGGATACATTGGAAACTGCTTATCAAGGATTGAATACGGTAAAGACTTCTAAATTACAGATTCTTAGAAGATATTTTGAATCTATGGAAACGAAAGATACATAATGAGTGGAATTATTTTACACTAGAGTTATTGGTCTGATAAATCAAATGAAATGTCATGGATAAAATATAGAAGACAAAAGGGTTGTTGAAAAAATTCTTAGAAGTCTTCTCCAAAAAATTGAATCATTGCTATTGACATTGGAAGAAAACAAAGAACTATCCTAGTTTACCATTGATGAGTTAGAAGCCTCACTCATCAATCATGAACATAGAATCAATAGATTAGATACACCATTAGAAAATGCATTTGCTGCACAATCATCCATATGGAAGAGGCAGGGGGACATCTCATTTTAGATGCAGAGGAAGAATTTTTTCCAGAGGAGGACGCAAAAATAGTCTTGCAAATGTCGTTGGTAGAGGACAAAATCAGAAACCTAGTCACCCAAGTGGTCACAGGATCGATGAATAAAAAATACAATGTCATTATTGCAAGAAATTTGTACATTTTATCTATGAATGTAGGAAGAAGCAATATGACCAAGGAAATCAATTTCAAAACCAATTGAGCAACACTAGCACTTCGACCAACACAATGTTTTTGGCATGTGCATCCCCAATTGAATGCAATGTTGTCTAAGAAAATCCTTGTGACATATGGCATTTAGATTCAGGTTTTAGGAATTGTATGACTGGTAATTTAAATTTGGTTTCTAGTCTAGATAACTCGGTTCAAACTGATGTCACACTTGGAAATAATATCCAAGTCACTATTTTGGGAAAAGGTACTGTTGGTATTCAGACCAAACAAAGGGAGAAAAAGACTATGCCTAATGTTTATTATGTCGAAGGTCTGAAACACAATTTGATAAGCATTGGAAGACATCACTATGTGATTAAAGACTTATGTCCAAGCAACCACATGATAGAAAAAGTACCAATGACAAGCAATCACTTGTTTCTTGTGAGGATAATGGCAGGCATGAAAGGAAAGGAAAATTGAGGAGCTGCATTCAAGGAAGCAAGCAAAGAAGCATACAAGCACTGCGACAAGGAAGAAAAGGACATCACTGAAATTCAAGTAGCATTTCAATCAGAGGTTAAGGATGAGTCTTGGCTGTGGCATTTTAGATTTGGACATATGATTTTTTTTGGGATGAAGCTACTGCACACGAAGAATATGGTGAAATGATTTACATTGATCGATAAACCAAAGAGAGTTTGTGAAGGTTGTATTTTTGGAAAGAAAGATAAATAAACTTTTCCAGTTGGAAAGTCATACAGAGAATGCACGCCACTTGAGATTGTGCACTCTGATATTTGTGGCCCAATGCAGACACCATCCATAGGAGGTTGCAATTGTTTTCTTACTTTTATTGATTCCTTTACAAGAAAAACATGGGTATATTTTCTAAAACATAAATATGATGCATTTGGATGTTTTCAACAATTTAAGGCACTCGTGCAGAAGCATAGTGGATACAACATCAAAATATTAAGGATGGACAGAGGTGATGAATATGT
This sequence comes from Pseudotsuga menziesii, assembly GCA_001517045.1. Taxonomy (NCBI): domain Eukaryota; kingdom Viridiplantae; phylum Streptophyta; class Pinopsida; order Pinales; family Pinaceae; genus Pseudotsuga; species Pseudotsuga menziesii. The sequence goes on from LPNX010946607.1 coordinate 674,459, forward strand.
CTCGAATGACTTCCTAAATGTTTGTAAGACCCATGTCATACATAAGCAATTCACAGCGTGGTATATACCTCAACAGAACGGTGTCGCAGAGATAAATAACAGAACCATTATGGATATGGCATGTAGCATGATGTCATCCAAGCATTTGTTAAATGAATATTAGGATGAGGCAGTCTCAACTGCTGTATTTATTATGAAACGATGTTCGACAAAGAGCATAAAGAACAAAGTCACTCAAGATGGACGGATAGGTATGAATCACAGTGTTTCTCATTTAATTTTTTTTTGTTGTGTAATATATGCTCATGTTCTAGATGAAATGAGAGAGAAACTTGAAAATTAAGGACATTAATGTATTTTTGTTGGTTACCCTAAAGACACAAAATCATACCAAGTTGTATGACCCTGTCACAAGGAAAGTAATCATTAGTTGTGATGTTCAATTTGTTGAGAATGAAGCATGGGATGGAACTGTCGAGAATAATGTCAAGATTGCATCACTGTCGAGCATGATGACATGACGAAGGAAGTGGTTCAAACACAACATGTAAGCCAAAACGTCATATCACCGTCGAATATCAGGACACCGCGACATGTTTCAACACAAGGAACTTCGACACAAGTTGCAACTTAAGCTACGTTGACAAGCACACCAAGAGGTCAACAAAATCCATCAAGCAGTTCGATGAGGTCGACATCGAAAGAACCAATAAATACAAGAAGTATGCGTGAGATATTTGAAGCTGGTACATCAAATTCATTCTCTATTTTTGTATTATTTTCTCAAATAGATGACCTTCTAACATTTGAGGAAGTTGTTGAAGAAGACGTATGGGCATAATCCATGGGTGAAGAAATAGAATTCATTGAGAAGAACCAAACATGGGAGCTGGTAGATGTACACAAAGATAAGGATGTAATTAGTGTCAAATGGATTTACAAGACCAAGCAAGATGCTAATGGGAATGTGCAGAATCACAAGGAAAGAATGGTTGTAAGAGGGTTCACATAACATCCTGGTACATACTTCAATGAAACATTTGCACTTGTCGCATGCAATGACACAGTAAGAACAATTTTGGCCATTGTTGCACAAAACAAATGGCATGTTTATCAAATAGATATTAAATATGCATTTTTGAATGGATATATGGAGGAGGAAGTGTATGTGGATATCCACAAGGCTATGAACTTCCAGGACAAGAGCACAAAGTATACAAGATGAACAAGGCACTCTCTGGTTTGAAGCAAGCTCATAGAGCTTGGTACAGTTGCATTGATTCCTACCTCACCTAGAATGGATTTCATAGAAGTGAAAGTGAACAAACGTTGTACACCAAAGTTAATGAGCAAGATAACATGTTAATTGTTTTCTTATATGTAGATGATTTAAATTTTACTAGTTATTTTGGCATAAAGTATTTTATAACAGTCATGGAAAGAGAATTTTATTTTATAACAGTCATGGAAAGAGAATTTGAAATTATTGATTTGGGGCTTATGAAGTTTTTATAGGGCATTGAAGTCCATTAATATGAAAATGGTATATTTATATCACAGTCCAAGTATGCAAGTGCACTTTTAAAAAGATTCAATATGACTAATTGCAAGGTAGCCCCAACACTAGTAATAACAGGTTTAAAATTAAGCAAGGATGACGATGGATCAATTGTAGATCCTATGTTGTTTAAAAGGATGGTTGGTAGCCTTACGTATTTAACTGCAACAAGGACATGCATCATGTATGGAGTAAGTCTGATCTCATGATTCATCGAGTCACCAAAAGGCTCTCATTGGAAAGCAAGTAAGAGAATTTTGAGGTATGTAACTGGCACAAAGGACCCTGGCATTATGTGTTCAACCTCAAAAAATTTTAAACTCGTTGGATTCACTGACATAAACAATGGAGGAAACATAGATGGAAAGAAAATCACATCTGGGTACACATTTCATTTTGGTACAGGTGTTGTGTCATGGGATTCGAAGAAACATCCCATTGTAACTCTGTCTTCAACAAAAGCAAATTATGTCGTAGCTACAAGCGCTGCATGTCAAGATATTTGGATGCAGAGAATGTTAAGAGGCATGTCACAAAATGAACACGAACCAACAACCATTTACTGCGACAACAATTCAACCATTGCATTGTCAAAGAATCATGTGTTCCATAAGAGAACCAAGCACATCAACATAAGGTATCATTTCATAAGAGAATTGGTGAACAACAAAGATATTTGTTTAGAATTTTAAAGGTCTGAAGATCCACTAACATACATCTTTACAAAACCATTGGCAAGGGATACGTTCTAGTATTTACGAAGTTATCTAGGAGTGACAAGTTCTGCTCAGTGAATTTTGTCATGCACAGAGCAAGTTCCAGCTCTGAAACAATTTGTAAAATTTTGTTTAATGATCCCCATCTATTCATAATTAAGGGGGAGTGTTGGAAATATTAATTGCAAGCATATATGCATCACATCTTAGCCAGCTCAGTCAGAGACCATAGAAGTACACTTTTTGTCAGTTAGTTAGTTAGGTTGTGGAGTTCATGTCTCACCATATTTAAGAAGCCGAATTGTATTTCTGAAGTTAAGTTCTTAGGTAGAAATTAAGTACGGTCTTTAATGTTAGTCGAGAGCTCAAGCTTGTGTTTTTTGGAATGTATTGAGAGCCCAAGCTCTGTAAAAGGTGAATCATCCAAGTAAATTTTTCAGGTATGTAAATGCGGGTTGTATTCTCTTGTTATGTCGCCATAATATATAAACCCATAGTTTATGGTTGAATGCATGTCTTCTTTATGCGACACATATTCTCCATAATTACTTGTGTGAATGTTGTTTACATTTAACGTTTGTGAAGTACATAAAGAATCCACAAATATTTCACCGTGTAAAAGTTTAAGTTTTAACTTGAGAGTGCTCTACACAAGTCATGTGTAATATTTTGGTTATATGATATTGTGAGCTCGTCACAATAAAGTTGTGTCGAGTTTTATCCCAAGTTAGGTAGTGGTGAAAAGTGTTTTACATATTATAAGTTAATTGACAAAGAAATATCTTTTTATAAAGTTATGTCAAATGTGGTCCTATGGGAGTTGGTCGTATCGTAGCTAAGTGCGTTGCAGTAAAATCTTGAAGTCAAGTGGGTGTTTGTCGAGGTAAAAGTGTATCAAAATAAAAGTATGTAAAATGTGTATCGACCAAAAGTGAAAATTGAGTCGTGTTGCAGTCAAGTGTGAAGACTTGTCTGTCGCAGTAAAATTCCGTCGCTGTAAAACCCTATCGCAATAAAATCTTGTTGCAAATATTTTAGTCAAATTCTTACTTCACAGTAACTCAAGTTGATTATCGCACAACTCTTTCCCATCCCCCTCCATCCACATCCAAGAATATCCACTACGGAATTTATACGAGTACCTCTATCTATGTTATCGTATTCGACCATGGCTAGGTTAAAGATAAACACTACAGGATTTATACCAAGTTGTTTTCTTCTTTATTTCTTGTTTCGAGACCCATACTTTGAACATGCTCTTTTATTGATTAATAGTTTGTTTGCTTAATGAATAAATTATTAAGAGTTATCTTTTAACATTATTATTTAGCTGTATATCTATCAAGATGCAAACCTCTGCTCAGTCTTGATAGAAGTTTTCTTTATTGGTCAGTTTTGTTAAATTCCTTTGCACGTGGTTACAAAATTAGATTTTGATTGAGATAGCCAGCCACCAACTAATATTTTTAATTAATTTGTTGTTTCAGACAGTGGCAATGCGATGAGACTTGAATTGCTAATGGTGTTACTTAAACTACCTATGTGGGTGGGTAGAAATGATTCAAGTGATATTATTACTAGTTCTTCATCCTTCAGCCCTATGCATCGACCCAAGTTCCAACTAAGGTAGATAAGTGGAGCATTTGTATCATGGTACATGTTTGTTAAATTCACATACATTTGCATCGACCCAAGTTCCAACTAAGGTAGATAAGTGGAGCATTTGTATCATGGTACGTGTTTGTTGAATTCACATACATTTGCATCGACCCAAGTTCCAACTAAGGTAGATAAGTGGAGCATTTGTATCATGGTACGTGTTTGTTGAATTCACATACATTTGCAGATCTTCTTTCTTTAGCCGCGTAAACTTATTTTGTACCACATTGACAGCACGTTGAATCGCCATCTTGCCACGTAGCTCATGGGTTTAGCAAATTTTATAACGTGCCAAAGCTATGAGGAACCTTTGCATAAATTTTAATACACCTGATTATCGAGCACTTTATTCCACTTTATTGTTATCTAATTACTAAAAAAATTAGACACCCAAAAACAAGCAATTAGTTCAACACAATTAGTTCCACTCAATTAGATAGATGAGGGTAACGAAAATATTATTCTCTTCGTAAGGTAAGAGATGGAATAACCAAAATTTGGTGTCCGTTGCGCTATAGAAATTTCGATAATTGTAAATTAACAAAACTTTCATATAAATACTTTGTTTGTTTTGAAAGTAATATAATTAACAATTTCGATGAATGTAAATGAACAAATTATAATATAACTTTTATATAAATATTTTGTTTTGAGAGTAATGTTAATTGATGTATTGGACACAAAACATTCTTATCGTATACAGATATAGGTTTAATTTAACTTTTTAATACGTTTTTGTGTATTCTGACTAAGTTGTTTAATGGGATTGAAAGAAAAGAGTACAAATTGAACTATTGGTTTTATATCGAGAAAAAAGAGTAAACAATGAAGTGTTAGTTTTATATACAATCCAACTTTAACCGAGTTAAATATCAAATGATTGTGTTTTTCTCCATATAAGCTTCATTTTCACCACTGATTTTGTCCATTTTTGAGAATGGCTTCCGAATCTCTTTCAATACAATAACCAAGAAAAGAAGGCACATAGAAAATTACAGATGACCATTGGATGTAATATAGTGGAATTTGCACCCTTTATTTGGGAGTAATGTGTGATAAAACGCTCTCACCGCAATCATACATTATCTCTATAACATGCTAAGGTTGAAACAACTTATTTTGTGTTGTAACAGTGAAGAGGTTCTTGTTCATGTTCTTGTACTTGTTCTTTTTTGTATTTAAATATAACATTTTAAAGCAAGCTTATCGGTAAAACCTCTTAACTCATTCTGGTTGTTGTGTATGCAAATAAAATACAATCGCTTTAAAATTGTTTTCAAGTTACGAATTAATACTTTAAAACAAATCCTTTATATTATTATTATTATTATAATTTAGCAAGTTGATATTGCATTCTTTTATATAAATAATAAAATGAATTATATTATACTTGACCTATTATTATTATTATTGTTATATATATAATTGAGTAAGTTGATGTTACATTCTTTTTTATAAATAATATATATATATATATATATATATATATATGAATGAGGAAGCATGGAGCATACTTTGGTCCTCCTTCACACACAAATATCCAACCAATTTTGATGGCGAAGGTAGATCGCGGGATTCATTACATAGGAAGGTACGGAGGGAGACTCAAAAATTATGCTGCACAAATTTCTTGAACTTAAGGAAAGTGGGTAGGAGTATGGGATATGTGTAGAAGTTTAAACAAAATATTGGTAACATCAATATAATATATATTAAAAAAATATAATATAAAAATAAAATAATTAAAAATATATAAAGAAGAGAAGAAATATAAAGAAATAAAAAAACATTAACACAAACCAAATGATTTAACCAATCTCTTATATTATGGTTGTAATTAGAACTTCTTAACATATAAAAATGATATTTAATGTTAGGGTATTTACAAAGTTGTATAAATAATCAAATTTAAATTATTATAAAATAAAAATGAAGATACTTTTTATTTAAATAGCAAGTGTACAATCAAGATTCAAAAGGGCAACAAGCGTATAATAACAAGTCTACAATCAAGATTTAAAAGGGTAATAATATTATTTTTGTTCTTTTTATTAAACAATATTTGTTTTATATTATACTAATTAATTTAATGCTTTATTAGTTTATTGTTTAGCTTTGTTTTATATTATATTAATTAATTTAATGTTTTATTAGTTTAATATTTAATCTTGTTTAAGAGTCAATCATCTCTACAAAACTAAGTGGTTAGTTGCCCCTTTACTTGTGGTTGTGTCAATATACCATCATAAGAACTTTCCAAACCTTTACAATTTCTTATTCTCTTACTTGATTACCCATCTAAAACCTACATTAAGAAATATACCATTAAGTTAAGACAAAACCATCCTTAACTAAAAATAATTTTATATTTTAAAATTTCAAAAAATGTTAACATTTAATTGTATGTCATAAACCTTTTATTAACAACTCATTATTATTAAAAAATATGACAAATCTATTCAACATATAACATGGTTCCCATGTGCCAACATGTTGTCTTTAAAACAAATTAGACTCTTGACCACTAAATATAATGATGTGGGTGAAGAGTAAATAAGTTTACATAGATACTTCGCTGAATACAAAGATTTAGTTATTTTGCTTCTATTTTTAATGCTTCTATGACCTTTATTATAAAAATTGAACCATATAAAAGTACTTATAATTTGATTTTTTAATTAAAAAATAATTATATTATATCAATTGTATCAAAGAGTTTATGTGTATAAAGGTTGTGTATTGTTTATTAATAATTTTGGAGATCGAAGTAAAAAAATAAATTAATAAGTAGATCCTTTTATAAAAGAAGAACTACTCTATCAAGTGGTTTATAGTTTGAACTTTTTTAATAAAAGAAAATTGATTATACGTTGATCAGTTGGGCAAGAGCTATCCATTGAGCTGCAGAGCATTTAATGCGGCTGCAGTAGGTTTGTTGACCGTTGGATCTCTAACAGCTCAAGATCCAACGATCATCAAGCTTGCTGCAGCTGCATTAAATGCTTTGCAGCTCAATGGATAGCTCTTGCTGGTAGCAAGAAGTTTATTAATGTATATAAAAGATGCGTATTGTTTATTAATATTAATATGATTTTTAATTATAGAACATTATGAGTATGTTCCTTTTCCGCAACTTGTTCCAGAACTTCATCACTAAACATGGTCGGGAAAGGGTCATGGACACGAGCTGAATTCAAACTTCGGAAATCTACACTATGAGTATGTTGTGAGTTTTAGATTTTATATTTATATTAAATCAAATTTAATAATACTTTTATCGTATATATCAAGTGGTTTATAATTTGATTTTTTTAATAAGGGAAAACTGATTATATGTTATCAATTGCAGAAAGGTGTTTATTAATGTATATAAAGGCTATGTATTTTTTATGAAAAAAATAAAGGCTATGTATTGTTTGTTAATATATGACTTTTAAATATGGAACATTATAAGTGTGTTGCAAGGAAGATGTTTATTAATGTATATAAAAGCTGTGTATGGTTTAATATAAATATGATTTTTAAATATGGAACATTATGATATGTTGTAAGGAGTTTGGATTTTATATTTATTAAATAAAAATTAATAATACTTTTATCGTATTTCTAAATTTAATTTTGGGTTGAGTTCAAAATATTTTGTGTCACTAGCGACTAAACTTTATTAGCTTTAAAAAAAAAAAATTATTTATGAAGAAAACTAATTTATATATAATTGTTTATATGTTCTAAAATCCTATAAGGATAAAGTGGGGTCCATGTTGTCTACATAGTGTTTAACACAAAAATGATCTTCTATTCGATCTTGATTCAATCTTGAGGAAATTTAAATGGTAACAATGGTGCCTCTCTTCTAAAAAGTTTAATCACATCCAATTGAATTGATGGATGAAAAAAAATATCAAACACGTTAATATTAATGAGATATGGACATTTAACATGCATTTTGTAGGACCAAATCAGATTTGGGTTCTTTGTATTCTAAGATGATTAGACTTGAAACAAATGAATGGTGGAGCGAAGACATATATCTTTGAATTTGGGGCCTCATATGAAGGAATTTAAAATTTACTTAAGTTAAGCGTGGTAGCGGTGATGACAATGACGATGGTGGCAACGACGATGACAACGACTTGTAGGACCTTAGATTTGGGTTCTTTGTATTGTAAGATGATTAGACGTGAAACAAATTATTGGTGGAGAGAAGATGGATACCTTTGAATTTGGGGCCCTCACATGAAGGAATTTGGAAATTCACTTAAGTTAAGCTTATTGTTAGATGATGATGATGATGATGAAGACGTCATTATGGTTGTATTAGATCAAATTGAGACTTATTTGTTGTTGCATCAAGAAGAGCTTTTTATAGCCTAGTATGAGGGAGAAGTGTAATTCCGTGCTTTATGCAGAGCTAACACATGGCACTTTGATAAAACAATAAAATATTAAGTAAAAAAATTACAATGTCGATCATAATCTACCTTTCAAAACATAGATTTATATATTCTACTTAATTAAAACTTAAAAAAATTAATGAAACTTCGATACTTCTTGCTTGATATTAGTTACCCAAGGATGAATTTAGCGTTGTTTTCAACCAAAGGTCATATATTATCTAATTTACTAACTGATATCACTTTCAACATGTGCAAGTTTAGCGATGTGCAATCAATTACTTGATATGGATATAACGGAATTTGTATATCTTTAAAACTTCATAATTTACTTGATTTTTATAATCATGGTGGCATTCATTTTTTATGATTTCATCTAATATAGCTTTATCACTAATGTAGATCCATCTTAACTTTGTATCTATCATGGGCTGATAGGGATCAAATCCCTTAAAATCCAAACTTTTCCTCAAGTTTTTGCGCTATAAAAAAGGTTTGCATCTTGAGGAATTGGGTTCCTTTAAGTATATGATAGATCCGGAGTGAAGATGGATCTCTACTAGTATTACACTCAATAGTAATGCTTCATAAGAAATTTGGTAAACCACCTTTGAATGCATATATTCGTGAGAAAATACCGTGCATGAAAAATGATATCTCTAAATAAATGATAGATCATTTTAAGGTGACAAATGTTTCTTCAAGTAAATCTATTTTATTTTTGGTTATGCTCTTTTCAAACAATAAATACTTTAGAGTAATTTCAAATTTGACATAAAACACTGGGTTATATCAACGAATACAATATATGTACCCAAGTATTTTACATGATTATAGGAATAAAAATATTGCAGGGTTTGATTGAGTAAAAATATGTGTTAAATGTATTCCAAAAAATGCGAACTATATACAAGTGAATTTAAACATAAATGATACAATATAATTGTCTCACCACCATAGCTTAGAATTCTTTTCACTCAAAGCATCTCATCTTTTATGATCAAATCAAAAATCTTGCTTCCACTTCTCATTACTCCTCCAAATTTATAAAAGAAGCTCTAGAAATTGAAAAGAACCCTAACATTTTAATTGAGAAGATGGTTATAAATTGAGTCACTCTTGGAAACCTCTTATCCATTACCGAAGCCATTGACTTGATCAATTTCATCTATCCTAATCTTTATTGTTATTTTTATTTTTTCATCTTTATTTTCTCGTTCTCAACCTTTCTTCATTTCTTATATTTTAATCCCTTTCTAACTCTTTTCTCTTTTGATGTTATTTCCAAATTTCTTAAATTCATAAAATCTTTTTATTTATTTAGTTATTTAATTAACTAGAACACTTCCCCTCTCTCTTTACACTCTTTTCTCTTTTTAAACTTTTATATAATTACCCGTATTCTCAGGTTTCCCTTTTCTCATTATTGCGTCGAGAGGTGCTCTATAGACTAGTATGGGGGAGATCTTGTAACGTTTCATGTAACGTTTGTAATGTTATATAATGTTCATCTTGTAAATGTCGGTCATAAAAGATAAATTTTTTAATTATCCTCCAAAATAAATGTCGGCCACGAAAACAATCTAATATGGGGTAGATATTGTAATGTTCCTACCTAACAAAACAATAAAAAATAAAAAAATTAATTATCAGCCGAAAAAAAATGTCAGTAAAAAAAAACACAATATGGGGGACATGTTGTAATGTTCCTACTTAACAAAATAATAACAAATAAAAAATTGAATTATCCCCAAAATAAATGTTGGTCGTGTACATGGTTTTAAAACCATGTGCAAGGCCTCCTAAACAACCCATGGTTTTATTGTACATGGTTTAGAAGGGCCTTGCAAATAGTTTTAAAACCATTTGCAAAGCCTCCTAAACAACCCATTGTTTTATTGTACATGGTTTAGGAGGTTGTTGCAAATGGTTTCAAGACCATGTGCAAGGCCTCATAAGAAACCCATGGTTTTAGGAGTGCTTTCCACATGGTTTTAAAACCATGTATGGGGGAGATGTTGTAATGTTCTTTCCTAACAAAATAAAAAATATTATATGTCAACCATAAATAGCATTAAATATTAATAATAAAAGTATTATATGTCAACCTTAGATGTGTCTTTTGGTCTGAATCACACCAAAGCTCATAGTTGAGTGCAATACTTAAGAAGAGGTTTGCACCTCCAAAGATTTGATCCCTCTCGACGTTTGATAGAGCATAGGATTTGGATCTATACTGGTTGTTTCTCATTTATCCTCTCTTTACACTCTTTTCTCTTTTAAACGTTTAATTAATTACCCATATTCTTATGTTTCTCTTTCTAATTATTATTTATCCTTCCCTTTACACTAACCCTAATTGGTTATAGTTTATTCATTCCTCCTTCCTATAAATAGTTGTCTTTTCAATTTTTAATTAATTTAATTTTATCTCTCATTTATATTTTTTTCATTTTATTTTATAATTATTGTTCCTTCACTCAAAAAAAAATTAACATCTTATCTAACCTTAACTTTACCATAAATATTTTCATTTCTCTAATCATTAATCTTAATTAATTACATTTATTAACCCCTTTCCTCCTTCATCCTTTAATTCCTTTTCTATTTATTGTTTTCTTTCACTATTTCTCTTAGTATCCTTATGATTAACATTCCTCCATAGCTTGGATTCACCTTTCATTAAATAATAAATTTTTTTATATTCTTTTTTTCTTTCTAGATTTATTATTATTTTAATTATTTTATTTATGGTTTTTTTTTCTTTAATATTTACTTATATCTAATCTTAACATATTTTTTCTTTAACTTATTTAATCACCCAATTTTTACTCTTTCCAACTTATTATAGATTTTTTGGCTTTACACGATAATGGGTGAAGTGCCCATCCAAAAAATTATCACCATAAACGTCTACCATAAATACATTTATGCTAAAATGTTAACATTCTTTTTTTAATTTATTTAGTTTGCATCTTACTTTTGCTTTGATTGTAATTAAAAGTATAACTAATGTGCATTACCATTAAATAATATTTCAAGTGAATTTTTAAGAATAACAAAAATATTTAAAATAATTGGTCATGTGTTTTAGTCCTTTTTATTGATAAGAAAATTTGTAATCACTATAAAGGTACTTCTTGTGGCATCACGGGTTCAAGCCTTGATCATACCTATGTGTCTTGTGTGGGGAAGCACTGGTATGCTTAAATTTGTTGTGGTAGCTGGTCGAAATCAACTTATGTCACACGAGTACGGGCCTAACCCTATATATATATATATATATATATATATATATATATATATAAAATAAAACAACCAAAGATCTAATGGTCATATATTTAATCATAGTTGTCTATGAATTGATGCGACTAATTGTGTTTCTTAGTGGATTGACACTAATGTCCTTCAATTCTTATTTTTTCTTGGTTCAAATGTAAAATTACACCTAAAGTTTTGTAGTTAATATCTATATAACACAATGGATAAGTAATCATTCTTTCAATACTTCAAAAAGACTAAAAGAAATGTAACCGTGTAACCATCCATTCGAATTTACACACATATGTATTTTTAGTAATTAATACATTTTACTAATATTTTTCACTACGACAATGTTTTATATGATCAATATGTTCTTCCAATTTATTTTATTTATTCATGTTTGATAAATTGTATTTCCATCTAAAAAGAAATTCAATTAATGAAAAATTTAAAACTACTGATTTGGAACCCAAATCTAGAAATTCTAATATTCTCTCTCTATACTTGTTAGCCTTTATTGTGTTTGAAATATTTTTGTATCAAAAGTAAATCGGGCTTATGAAAATAGAAACATTATATTTTAATGTTATTTGTGGTTGTAGAAATATAATTCTCGTTGAAAACTAAGGAAAGGAAGATATGGGACGATGAAAAGACCTATCATATTACAAATACTTATAATTATGAAGCTATGAATGATAAGTACTTGTATATTATATATAACTTATTTTAAAAACTTTAAATTATATAGATTAAATGTGATTAAAAATTAATTGCAAAATTCAAATTTTAAAGGTGAAAATATTCGTTTTAGAGGTGCCAATAAAATACTTTAATTATGAAACCATGAAAGACGAATATATGTATATAATATAAAACCTAACATTTAAAAAAAGTTTAATGATATAAATTAAATTTGATTGAAAAATAATTACAAAATTGGGATTTATAAAGCGTAAAGTCTAGTCCCAAATGTGCTAATATCAGATTCCAAAATTGAAAAGTTGGATTCTATAAGTGTCAATTTCGGCTTTCAAAAGTCCAAAATTAAGTTTTGAAAGTGTCAATCTCAAATTCCAAAAGTGCAAAATCTAATTCAAAAAATGCAAAAATCAAATCCAAAAGTGCAATTTTGGAATCTAATAGTGGCACTTATAGGATTGCATTTTGCACTTTAGAAACCTCAATTTTGAACTTTAGAAAGGAAAATTTAGCACATGTTCGAAGGGGCTTAAGTTGAAATCAATCCAAAATTAATGAAATTTGAGAGCTTATCTATAAATATATGTAACTCTATATAGGGTGCAAGGGAGGCAGGGCATGTCAAGACTAGAAGCCTATTCATGGAGGCTATAGGTGGTAGGTGTTAGTTATGTTGATGGCATGTGGAATGAGAAATGAAGGATGTAAATGGTATTCTCATTTTACCGCTTTAGTCCTTTAAATAATCAAACATTCAATATGGCGACATTGATGATGACGGTTGTGCATGAACAAGAAAATGACCACATTACCTAGCTAATCCTCGCCATGATTATTGAAATAGCTTGGTGTGAAATCTTGAAAAAAATCAAGAAGATCATATTAAGTCATAGTTTTGAATGGGACGATAGTTGGGTTTTGTTCCGGTACTTTGAATTAGAATATCACGAGGTCCTTATACCCCCTAGTTATAGATTTCATACAAAATGGGTGAAAGTGTTAGGGATACCATACAACAAATTCCAGAAAGTGTTAGAGCTACCTTCCAACAAAATTGGGATTTTAAGGATGAAAAGATTGGTTTTAGATGTGCCAATAAAACACTTTAACTATGAAACCATGAATGACAAATATTTACATGGATAATATGAAACCCAACATTTAAAAAAAAATCAACAATATAGATTAATTTTGATTGAAAAATAATTACAAAATTGGGATATATAAAGTGTAAACTCTAGTTCTAAATGTGCTAATATCATATTCAAAAATTACAAAGTCAGATTCTAAAAGTGTCAATATCGTCTTTCAAAAGTCCAAAATCCACTTCTAGAAGTGTCAATATTGAATTCCAAAAGTGCAAAATCAAATTCCAAAAAATGCAAAAATCAAATAAAAAAGTTTTGGAATCTAATAGCGACACTTATGGAATTGGATTTTGGACTTTAGAAACGTTAATTTTGCACTTTAGAAAGGATAATTTTGGCACATATTCCAAGGGGCTTAGGTTGAAATCAATAAAAAAATTATGGGAACTTATCTATAAATATATGTAACTCTATATAGGTTGAAATGGGGGAAAGGCATGTTAAGGATAGAAGCCTTTTCATGAAGGATATAGGTGGCAAGCATTAGTTATGATAATGGAACATGGAAATGGTAAAGGAAGGACATCAATGGTATTCTCATTTTCCCCCTTTAGTCCTTTAAATGAGTAGAAATTTAATCTAGAAATGTTGATGATGATGGTTGTGCATGGACAAGCAAATGACCAGATTACCTAGCTAGTCCTTGTCATGATTATTGAAAGATCTTGGTGTGAAATCTTGAAAAAATTCAAGAACATCATATTAAGTCATAGTTTTGAATGGGGGGGTAGTTGGGTGTTGTTCAGGCACTTCGAGTTAGAATGTCATAGGTTACTCATCCCCACTAGTTATAGAGTTCATATAAATTGGGTGAAAGTGTTGGGGCCACCATATAACAAATTCCACAAAGTGTTGGTATACCATCCAACAAATTTCAATAATAAGATTGCTTGGATTATTGTCCATATCAATGACTTGAAAGGACTTGAGATAGAGACTACATTACTTCACTAGACCATGCTAAGTAATATTCAGAAGAAAAACCCCTATTATCAACTATGAGTGATAGGAAACACAAGGGGAAATCCATAAGGGGTGACAACAACTCCTCCAAACTTGATAAATGAGGTTGAATCAAATTTGCAAGAAGAAATTTCACAATCCCACCCTAATGGAAAAGGAGGAAATAGAAGCATCTATGTGCCACTATAAAAAGTTTCAAGCTAACATTAAGGATGAGGTGGAGAAAATGAATAAAATAGTAAGGGAGAATAGGGGCAACATTTCCTTTGAGAACATCACCTCTAAAATCATGAATTGGATCCCCGATACTAGTTTTTCCCATAGCAAGGACATTATGTACTTCAAGCAAAATTACGTATGTTAGTATACCAAATATATTGTACAACTCAACTTGTTGAAGAAGATGGTGCTCAACAAAAGGAGATTTTGGATCGAGTGGAGTTCTTAGAAAAGAAGTATGATGCACTGACCAAACTCTGTTAGAACATAGAAGTTGATTGACAAGATCAATAATAAGGAAACAAGTTCCTAGACATAGAGAAGCCTATTGATTTCACTCTCACTCTATCATTTATAAAATTGGACTCAAAATTTGATTATGGTGACTATTGTTGTGGGAAATATTGCAAAAGAGTGCCATCCCACTTTTGATTGGGGCTACACCTTGTAGGTTGCAGCAAGGCCTCAATATTTGGAGCCCATGTATGGTGGTGGATTATGATCCCAGTTATTCTACAAGAGATTGTTAAAATAAACCAAACCAAAACAAATAAAATGATAAAAAAACTAAATAAAATAACAAAGGGAGTAGAGGATGCAAACTCCAAAAAACAATGTGATCCAAACCACTTGTATATTTCCCAATGGGCAAGCTAGTACAACACCTTGAATATGTGAGCTCCAAAAGGAGGAAAACAATATTCCTAAGGGAGGCCTTTCTTTTCCAAACTTGTTTGCAAAATAGTTAAGGAACCAAATGAAAAGAGATCTTTCCCCTTAAGGGAAGGAGGCAAGGGAGTTACGATGAATGCTTGACAAGAGGGAAGAGGTGAGCTAAGAGGAATCTCAATCACAATTCCATTAGCATAACCTTTCTTATAATTCTTCTTCCAATAAGCATGGATGTGGATTTCTTTTATAGGCCAAGAGGTGTCCAAAAAATAACAAGATCATAATGTGAACCCATTGATCCATGTTTTGGCTCCAAAGTACACCAAAAGGCCATTTAAGGAAACCAAGTGTGTGGAAGACCAATTTTTGAATTATTTGAATAAATGAATCTTTCATGAGCCTTCAATGCACCACTAGTGGGTGAGATCCCTCCATTTGTGATAATCGCACATATATCGAAAGAAAGTCTATGCTGCAGTGTGGGTGTTGTTTTGGAGATGTATGTCGTAGCACATATAAACAGAGTTTAACCTGTGTGGTTCTAGTTTTTGACTATTTGGGGCTGGATGCATGTTGTATGTTGATGATGCTTTACCATGTCAATGAATTTTTCATGATAACAACTATGTATTGTGACAATAGCTTAGTGTTTTTCATTTTCTTTTCTTTTATCATATATAGAAATAGGATTAGTCTATGTGTTAATACAATCAATAGGAATAATATATTAATTGTTTATGATTCAATTATAACATTATTTCAAAACAATTTAACTTTTTAAAGACGTAATTCTCTCTATTTGGGCCTTAAGAATAACATGGGTATTTTTTTAACCATTGTAGTCTTGGTTTCCTATATAGTAATCTAAAGTGGAAACTAGTTACATTGAGAAGACGCATTTCTATAGCCCAGATGGTGGGAAGTGTCTATTCGTCCCATAAATAATAATAATAATAAAATTATACATGCATCAATATGTTGTAGCATAGTAGAGCTTGTGTGGGGGGAAAGTGTATGTTTGTCCCATTAAAAAAATAAGTACTGTAGCATAGTGGTGAGAGGGATGTGTGTTGTAGTTTAGTGGTGAAAGGTTTGTGGAATTGATCCTTCTCAACATGTTGTAAAACCGGAGTTAAATGAGTCTATATTGATTATACATTTGTTGAAAGTTTTTTGTTAACCTAACTAACTAAGTAAGTAACTATGTATATATAACCTAATGGATTCAAAATATGCAAATGATAAACACAAAAGAATTAAAAACAATATGCTAACTACACGCAAAAAAAAATATTACCTCTACGAGAGTCCACATTTTTGTCCTAAAACTTGGGAAGAAAATTTTAAAAATATAAGGGCCAAGGATTATAAAAAGGATGCTCTAAGTATTATAGTAGTCTTTTTATCCTTCTTATAGTAATTATAAGACCATATGTCCAACTATACCTATGCTTCGTTTTTTCCTTTTTAGTGGCGTCACACAAATCCATTATTTTTAACATGTGTAGTATAATGGATCATGTTCTTATACATTCCTAGAGTTAATCATTAGGTATTTCACTAATAAAAACCAAGAATATTTTGGAAATATATTTTTTAACATGTGTAGTATAATGGACCATGTTCTTATACATGCCTAGAGTTAATCATTAGGTATTTCACTAATAAAAACCAAGAATATTTTGAAACCACTGAGTATTTCCATGTCTTAAGGGAGAAATTTTTTCAAGGAGATGGTATTGCCAACGTGGCCTCTCATTTGGATGCCAAAGTACTAAAAGTTAAAAGGGGATTATCCTTTCTTCCAATTCCATGATTTATTTATGATGAATCATCCAAATTATTGCATGCCCTCCACATATCAATTCAAATGTAAAGGTAGAATTTATAACCAAAATCAAATATCATGGATAGGTATCCATGGTACCACTATACACATTCCCATTGATGGAGTGTTAGCATTTTCAATTAAATTCGGTTTATGAAGTGGAGTGCAGATGGGATAATGGAGACCTTCATTTTTGTTGATTACTTTGGTTTGGGAGAGGCCTCCTATGCTCTAGAAACTATTATGTAATCTTTAGAGGCACAATTCTTCAAATAGTAAATTTGGTAATCTTTGACACTTTTAAGTATAATTTCACCATTAATTCTTTTTTTTGTATGTGTGTGAATCTATTACGCATTGTGAATATAGCCTGGTGTTGAATTTTAAATAGGGGTAAATAGTAATTTGGATTGAAAATCCTCTCCATTTGGATCCAGTGTGGAATTAGTTTGGTGCTTCCATTCTTTGTGATTTTGGAAATCATTTGCATTATGGTTTTGGTGCTTCCATGACCTATGAACATGGTTCATTGGGAGAACTCTAAATTTGTCATCTTGAAGTACTTACGTAAGTAGAAGGAAGTCAAGGTCTATATGATCTCATCATCACCTTTGCTTGTGGGTTGTTGTGGAATTTATTTGGGTAAGTGCATGTTATAATTTATTGGATATTGAAATTTGGGTTGAGTACCCCTATTTTCATTGGAGAATGGATAGTTTGGTAAATCATTCCCATTAAGGGTGTTTTTCTCACTATGAAAATTGTGATATTCATAAGATATTGCACATGCAAGAAGACCTCTTATATGATAATTGGGCATTGGTTTTCTCAACTACAAGCAAATTGCACATTGAAGAGTAAATTTATAACAATGAGTATATAGTGATAATGGAAACCCTACTCCAACAAAGGAGGCAAATTCAAGCCTTGAAATTTGAATGCAATATGCTTTGTCACTTGGTTACAAATCTAAATAGGAGCTCACCTTTTGGTTCGTCAAACTTTACAGTGTCAATGGGTTCAATTTTGGTGAAATTTAGTTTTTTTCAATTTAGAAATTAAGTATCATCATAATTAAAAGATGGTTATATAATTTTCTCATTCTTACACTTGAGATCAAATATATACAAGAAGAAGAATATAAAAATAAAAAAGGATTTTTTTTTTCAATTTGAGAATGGTACCCAATGTAAAGTGAATAGAGCCTCGGATGCGCATGCTAGCAAGGTCGATTGACAGCGAGGAGTGCCTCGGTCTACATTCAAGATGCATGGCACCCAGCATGCTGGAGCTATTATCATGGTAACGTCACCCCCAAGTCTTTCCGTGCGGGTGGGTGAGAAGGTCTTGTCTTAGGATAGCTCTTGTTTGGAGTAGTTCCATCTTATTCACTCAGGTTTTGATGAGAATTACTATGTAGTGTGTGAAGTTAATGTAGGTTCAGAGAGTCGGCACTAAGAAAAAATCCATGGACAAGCATGGAATTTTCATATGTGGCGTGGCTACAGGTTATTTTGAAAGGTCTGGTGTTTTTTTCTGGACTGTTGCTATAGTGTTGGTTGGGATTCTCCAATGGTATGAAGTTTTCACAGGGACGGCCATTTCCGCAGGAACCCTTGGTGGTTTCCTAGTTTTGTACCCTCTCCTGCTACCATGAGTTATTCGGCTCCACCACCTCATTTCACGGCACCCAGGTACTTGGTTCCTCAAAATTTCCAGGAAGAGGGGTACACCCAGAAGGGGTGGCAATGGAAGAGGGAAATCAGAGTGTGGGATTTGCATTCTAGTGGAGGAAGGCTATGAGGTGAACATTTCTGTGCATGTTAGAGTTCTCATTGACAATTGGGAAGGGCTCTTGGTTAACCAGCACCTGGTCACCAGGCATGGTGGTAGTAAAATCAACCATTACTAACTGGTCAAGAATATGTTAGGAAATATCATGGAGAATATGCTGGGAAATTGGATTTCTGCACGAGACATTGTCTTCTCGATGAAGGATAAAATGGCTGAGATGGATAGTCAACTCAACAGTCTGGATTCATCCTTTGCATGGAATTTTATGTCGAGCTCAACAAGACAACCTGGACACATGGAAGGCGGGTGCAACGACATGATAGGTGGCAGGTCGAGGGACACTGGTTCAATTCCAACACCAATGATGGTTTTAGACTACACTTTTTCCCATCCCGTCCACCATTGAACCAATTTTGAAGCAGGTGCAAGAAGGGGAGGGGCCAAGCAATGAGCCTCATCAGTCTACGTTGGCCACCACCACCAACACCATCAACAACTCTGAGGAAGGGGGTGGGTATGCCCCATCCTGGAAGAAACACCCCCCTCTTGACCAGTGCTTGCGTCTGCTTCAATGATGCGTGCTTCCCCAGGTTCAGAATGCATTCTCATGATTTTTTGTCATCTGTGGATAATATGGTTGCAATTACGTGTTTATGGAAGACCACATATTGTAGATGTTATCAATCATGGTTACCTATGGCTTCTTAAAATTATGAATGCCTTTTTGTAATAGTCTCTTCAGACTTCCCTCCATTTTTTACAGGCTCAGGTGGTGGTTCCACCACCTGCGACCTCCTCTGGTTTGGGCTACTACTGTAATTTTTGTTTTTTTAGTTTAATTGAATTCATAGCTTTACAAGAGAAATATGTAAAGTGAATAGAGTAAATTGATATGTTTGACATCGATGGAATCAACTTGGGAACTTGCACAACACTTTGGATTATCAACATCATCTTGACAACAATTATAATAATCGATTGATCTAACCCTCAAGACTTATATATATATATATGTGTGTGTGTGTGTGTGTGTGTGTGTGTGTGTGTGTGTGTGTGTGTGTGTGTGTGTTGATGTATTTGTAACTTCAGAATGTATTCACTTGTATATTTCTTATTGTGTTTCATTGTACCCCGATGGAGATGTTTGTTCCTCCGATTGGGAGAGTCATTAA
Source organism: Pseudotsuga menziesii (assembly GCA_001517045.1). Lineage (NCBI taxonomy): Eukaryota > Viridiplantae > Streptophyta > Pinopsida > Pinales > Pinaceae > Pseudotsuga > Pseudotsuga menziesii. Next base: position 694,548 of record LPNX010946607.1, read on the forward strand.
TATAATTAAGTCATGTAAAGTCATTGAGATTAACCCTATGTTGTAGTTGGGGCAATAGTCCCCACAATTGAGTTGTATTAGGATTATTAGACTCTTCTAGAGAAGTCGACCCTGTAGAGTAAATGTCAAGTGGAAAACAATTATAAATAAAGAGTGATACTCTCTATTTGAAACACACACTCATTCAACAGTAGCGCATGAGTAAGAGAGAGGTAGCTCACACAAGTGAGAGAGAGAACAACTGTCAGAGATCATCTTTGTACTCTTGGGTTTTACTTTTTATATTGGTGCTCATTCTATCTCTGAGGAAGTTGAGGGTTTTTATCCTTTATGGTTTCCCTGAGGAAAAATATTTGTGTCTCTTGTCTCTTATGATTATTGTTGTGCATGTTATTCTCTCAGATAAGATCCTATATCATATTGATTAAACGATAAAAATCTAACATGGTATCAGAGCTAACCTGAGAAGAAGACACTACGCAGCTGCAAAAGCTAGGGATTCTTAATTTTTGGGTTTCTCTCCACATATCATCAACAAAAGGAGGCTAGGATAACTCTACATTCAAGGGTGCATCTTCTTGTCGAAGCAGAATCTGATTCCAGGCATGTTCAATTTTTGACCTGTCACTACTGCGGGAAATTAGGGATTTTCACAAAAGTGGAATTTTTGAGTGATCCTAGCATAGGGTTGCTCTCCTCCTCAAAATATAAATTTAGAGACCAAGATCAAATTTTTTGGTTAGGTAGAATTTCAGGAAAGTCAAACCCTAGTTTGACCATGGACCAGAAAATCAGCACTACAAAAGATAAGCTCCAGATCCAGTTCAAGAATCTCAAATTGGTAAGATCTAAATATCTTGTATTTCCATTTGAGGTTCTCATTAAATATGTATCATCACACCAAGATTGATGAAAATCTTGAAGGAGCTGATAACTTTCGAGCATGGAAGTATATGATTTCACTTGTTCTTGAAGAAAATGAATTGGACACCTACATAAGTGGAGAGGTTCCAATTCTAGAAAGAGATGAAGCTAAGGCCTTACACAAGAATAACTTGGTCAAGGCTAAGAGGATCATTGCTGATTCTATTAAGGATCACCTTATACCACGTGTCTGTTAAAATTGTTGTGCCATTTAGATATTCAAGCAATGAGTCAAATATTATTGTTGCATTAAAAGGACAATGAAGATACACTGAACAAAACAAACCACACAGGAAACAAATGAGTATAGCTCAAAGAATTACAGTATCATTGTCATTAATTGAATCTGGTGTTACAATAGTTTATATAGGAAGAATTAGAATGCATTAGGGACCAATTCAAATCTACCAACTGGATTTGGTTGTACCTAAGTGCCTAGCTAACTCATACTGTCTCAATCAATATTGAAGTCCAAAAACTCCCATATGTCTAACCAACTCACACAATCAGTAATAACTAGTTAACTTAGTCTAACTGAGGTGGTAGGTGGGAAAATGTGCCTACTCCACATGAAACCATGCATTAGCCATGCATAACTAGCGCTAGCTAACTGATTTTTATCTAACTAAAAGTAACTAGAAGCTAACTAAGCTTAACTAGTTCCAACTCCAACTGACTGATGGAGGTTGCTGCTGGGACTCCCAGTGACTCCTAAAATGTAGGGCTTGGTCTAGGAGGTACCCAAACTGATGCATGCACATGCAGTATGTGGCAGTTAACCTCTAGCAGTGTTACCCACACTTTAGTAACTGGTATATGTGGCCCCATTAGGCCAAGTGGACCCAATTGTACTAGTGGACCCAATTAATTAATTAAAACTCCTAAGTTAGGCTAAACAATCTAATAGACAGTATGGTTAAGGGAGGATTAATAATCCTAACAGTGTCTTCCCTAAAGACACCAAAAGAGATGTTTGATTCTTTGACCAAGTTATTTGAAGGGAAGAATATAAATCGAAAGATGACTTTACGAAATCAGTTGAAGAATGTAAAGATCCAGAATGTAGAGACCATACAGTCATACTTTACAACGGTCTCTCAAATCAAAGAACAACTTGAAGCTATAGAAGAAGAATTAGAGAATGGAGAAATTGTGATGACCACCTTGAATGGTCTCCCTAGGTCATGGGACTCCTTCATTCAAGGAATTTGTGCTAGAAGAAAGTTAATCACTTTCATTAGGATGTGGGAGGAATGCTCACAAGAAGAAGCTCGAACAATAGCTCGAGAAGAAAAGATGGGAAATGAAGATCAATCTCTCACAACACACACCAAGAAAATCAGAAGGCACCACTATCATCCCAAGAAAGGTAAGCATTCACACCAAAATCAGAAAGAAAACCCTAGAAGAGATCTATCTAGTGTTAGATGCTATACATGTGATGATAAATGACACATTCCCGAAAATTGTCCCAGAAATAGAGGTGGCTCCCACAAGAAGAACAACAAAATAAGACCTCATGCTCACACTGCATAGGATGATGAACCTCCAAGGAAGAGAGTCAAAGAAGAAAGTGAAGATTCTTCAAGCGATGAAGAGTATGTTTTGATTTCTGGCCTCACATGAACTGTTACACATGGAAGCAATGATTGGCTCATAGATACTGGGGATTCCAATCATATGATGGGATTCAAAGAATCCTTCATGAATCTATCCGAACATGAGTCACCCCACAAAGTGAAACTTGGGGATGACTACCAATATCCCATACAAAGAAGTGGTGAAGCTCCGTATAATCTAGACTCTGGAAAATCTATAAGGATGAAGGATGTCTTTTTATTACCAAGACTAAAGAAGAATCTTCTCTCCATATCTGCATTGGATACAAAAGGTATGAAGGTTTCATTTGTATATGGCCAAGTCCTTATGTGGTCAAAGGGAAAGACCATAGATGATGTAGTAGTGATTAGAGAGCAAGAGGGAGGATTATACAAATTAAGGGCCAACCAAAACAAGCTTTGGTCCATGACTTAGTAGAACCAAGTGAACTTTGGCATAGAAGTCTTGCACATGTGCACTGCCACTTGAAAGCAAAGTTGTTGAAGGTCTTCTAGAAATACAGGAAAATAATGAAGTCATTTGCAAAGGATGTGCGAAGGGTGAGGCCTACATCCAACATGAAAAAGGGCTTGCTCTGTAGATGGATACCTACATCCATCATGAAAAAGGGCTGGCACTATAGACCTACATCCAACATGAAAAAGGGCTGGCTCTATAGATTGAGACCTACATCCAGCATGAAAAAGGGCTAGCACTGTAGATCTACATCCAACATGAAAAAGGGCTGGCACTGTAGACCTACATCCAGCATGAAAAAGGGTTGGCTTTGTAGATGGAGACCTACATCCAACATGAAAAAGGGTTGGCACTGTAGACCTACATCCAGCATGAAAAAGGGTTGGCTCTGTAGATGGAGACCTACATCCAACACGAAAAAGGACTGGCACTGTAGACTTACATCCAACATGAAAAAGCGCTGTCTTTGTCGATGAAGACCTGCATGGAGGCTAGACCTACATCCAACATGCAAAAGGGATGGCTCTGTAGAACTTCCTATGACAAGTAGATTTGAGAGATAACACCATTGCTCGAGATAGAAGCAATAGTGATGTTGATGATTATCCAGCTTTGATGATGATCCAGTGACGAAGACTTGTGCTGATGAACTGTGTCAAGAGAATACCTTCCTAGTTAAGAAGGAGTGTTGATGTATTTGTAACTTTGGAATGTATTCACTTGTATATTTCTTATTATATTTCATTGTACCCCAACGGAGATTTTTGTTCCTCCGATCGGGAGAGTCATTAATATAATTAATTCATGTAAAGTCATTGAGGTTAACCCTCCATTGTAAGTTGGGGAAATAGTCCCCACAATTGAGTTGTATTAGGGTTATTAGACTCTCCTAGAGAATTCGACCCTGTAGAGTAAATGTCAAGTGGAAAACAAGTATAAATAGAGAGTGAGACTCTCTATTTGAAACACACACTCACTCAACAATAGTGCATGAGTGAGAGAAAATTAGCCCGCACAAGTGAGAGAGAGAACAACTGTTGGAGATCATCTTTTTACTCTTGGGTTTTACTTTTGCTATTGGTGCTCATTTTATCTCTGAGGAAGTTGCGGGGTTTTCTCCTTTATGGTTTCCCCGAGGAAAAATATTTGTGTCTCTTGTCTCTTGTGATTATTGTTGTGCATGTTATTTCCTCAGATAAGATCCTAGATCATATTGATTAAACGATAAAAATCTAACAATATATATATGTGTGGGGGGGGGGGGGGTATTTTTTATCCCAATGTGTTTTCACTTATTTTATATGGGTTGTATTGATTTTGACTGCCTTGGCAATTAAGGTAAATGTTTAACAATGTCAACACTTATTTGCCTAGTTTACTTGTTTCTATATTGATTTGATTATATTTATTTAATTTTAATTTTAATTTGGAAATTAAGTTATCATGGTAATTAAAGATGACCATATAATTATCTTTATCTTACACCCGAAACCGAATATACAAAAAGGAGAATAACTTCCTAAGAAAATTTTAAGCTTTTTTTTTAAAATTTGAGGATGGTACCTAATGTAAAGTGGGTGGCATAAACTAGTGTGCTTGATCTTAAGGGAATCGAATCAAGAACCTACACAAAACATTAGTGTTGGAAGAGCCTATTCATCATGATTAAACTAGATATTGTATTTGATAGTTAGTCGAGTTGATCAACCCACCAAGGTAATTAAAAAAGTTATAACTACCTTTATATGATTGTAATCCTATATAAAGACATGATATGTGATGTAAGAGTAAAATAGAATAAGGATCATATAATAAAGAGTACTTGTTCTTACTTCCACTGCTACTTTCTCTCTCTCTCTCTCTCTCTCTCTCTCTCTCTCTCTCTCTCTCTCTCTCTCTATGTATGCTTGCTTTTATATTACCTTGTTGTATAATATAGTTGGTAACTATTTAATGTGTAATCCTTTATATTACAACATTGGTTCCGTTGTCCATAATACATGATTATGGATTTGTAGAATAGTTCAAGCATGCATAGACATTGAGCGAGGAACAAATTCACAATTGGTGGCACATAAAAGCTAATAATTACTTGAAAATTATGCTAGAAGATTAAATAGACTAACAATTTCCCAAGCCAAAATACATTTTCTGAAAGAAATGTGTGAGAGGTTCTTGGAATCCATTCCCATGGAGATAAAGAAGTTGTTGGATAATAATTGCACATGTTCAATACAACTGAAGACAAAGAACTATTTTTTAAATTAAATAAATAGGGATGAGAAAACTTGTGTGAGTGGGAAGAACAAATCATCGACAAATTTTGTGGAAAACAAGTAATAGAAGAACAAACATCTGTAGATGATGTTAAAATCATATTTTATGGCTATTTACATGACAATATCCTATGAATAGTACTAACATTAATACATAAATTTCTCATATACAAGGGAGTTAAAGATATTGTAGAAGAACGCCCCCACTAAATACTCCCCTCACAACTGATTGGAAGAAAAGACAATAAGACAAGGAATATTATTTTAGAAAAATTACCATGGATGCCATTGTTAATCAAGAGTAAACTCAAGGTCGACGAAGGGGGTGATGCCTTGAAGGAGAAAAGATCTACTCAACCTACAATAAATAAATAAGAGGTATGGTTAGAGTAACAATTAAAAAAGAGGACAATCGACTAAATGTGAATATACATTTGATGAAGAGACAAAGAAAAGGACAAAGAGATGAATGAAGGGATATAAAACTTTGGTCAACTAAAAAGTCTAGAAAGAGATAAAAGGAATAAAAAGAGATCGGAACTTTGGGAGTCGATAGATACACATAGATTTAAATCATAAGAAAAATAAACAAACTATCGGGTCGATAACATACCAACTCTATTTAAATTGTATTTTGAACATTGAAGGGGTGTGGAAGAGGAAGTAATTATGACATTCCAAAATCTTCTATCCAAGAGGAGTGTTGAGTTGATGTCTAGCTAGCGCTATTTGAGTTAAGAGATGATTGACTAGATGCATAAGTAAAAGTAGTTGTAATGGTCCCTATTCTAGAAGAAGACTTGCAAACTATGAAGATATGCCTTGGTCCTCTATATATTTTGGAGAATGAGATGGAAGTCAAAAATCATACACCTGTAATTTTTCTTGGAGAAGACAACCTCATAGTTAATGAAATCTTAAAGAATCGATTACATCTAGAGCCCAAGATTTCCTCACTTTGGAGTCGACTAGATAAGAATGGACAAGTGGTCAACATCATGTGGATTCAAATATCAAAGAAAGAGGAAATTAGATAAGCATTACCCATAAATTTTTTATTAATAACTTACTTGTTCACTTCGAGGATCTCACATAAATGCTCCCCCTACCAAATTAGGTATGTATAGAAAGGAGAAAATTTGAAAGTGAGAGGTTTAGTGAAAAGGCATGACTAAACAACTTCATTGAATATGAAGAGAAATAGTGTCATGCAAATGACCTTAAGCAACAATAAGTCATTGAAGTAAAATAAAATTCAAGTAAAAAAACATCAATAAAAAATGTGACCCAATTGCCTAGGTCGACACAATTATCTCGGTCAACTTAGTCGACCCCGCATACACAATCAACACATTCTACCTAGTTGACCCATATAAATTTTTCAAACTATAATTAACCACCACTGCCACCACCACCTCTAGTAAATTTTGGTTCTATAAATATGCCTCATTATCATGTTTGGAATCTCCCTCTCTATAAGGGGGATGAAGATCCAAAAAGACATTTGCTTATGTGTGAGGAGATATAGGACTCCATGATGTCATAAATGAAATAAATAAAATGGCACAATTTGTTGGAACATCGAGAAGAGAGAACTTACTTGGTTCATGAATTACATAGAAATCCAAAATAGAAGCAAATGTGAAATTTAAGACTCGTGATGTTAGGCATTTGGCAGCCCAAAGGCTCAAGAAAATAAAACATATGCTCAATGAATGGATGGAGACTATGACAAGAGATTCAAATATTTTCTTAGTCAAAAATTGTATGCAATCAATGTCTAACTGCTAGCACAATGGTTCATGGATGGACTACTACAAATGAATTAGGGCACCTCTAAGAATGCTTGAAATACAAACATATGAAGAATTCCTAAGGAAATATCAACAAATTGATTCTGATGATGATGGAGCAATTATAATGACCAACATAAGACTGGAAGTAAATTAGAACTGATGCAAAGGTATATTTGAGGGCTTGCACTAAAAATATATTATTTATTGTGCATACTATATTGAAATTGTGGACATAATAAAGATTGATGTAAATACAAAGAATTGATCAAAAGGAACCTGGATGTTTGGGTCATACATACGTAATTATTCTATGAAATTTGTGAAAGCATGTACAATTATGCAACACAATATTGTTCACACGGTCTGAAAAAAATGAAAAACCTAAATGGTGTGCCATTTGTGAGGAGCCTTTGCACAACATTGTAGAGTGCCAATTAAATGGTAAAAATAAGTTGAACTACCATATAGTAAATCACACATAATCGGTTTATCAAACCAAAGGAGCAATGGCTATGGAGGTAGTGGAAGATGTAGATATGGTGGTCATGGTCGATATGGAGGTATATGATATCTACAAGGTGGTCAAGGAATATTTAATAAGAAGTATTGCTTTGTATGTCTAAAAGAGAACCACATGATCCTAGATTGTCCTTTGAAATATAAAACATACTTAAAGTTATGCACTAAATTTGAAGTGGGAGACCACTCCTTAGAAGATTTCCCCATCATGCCTGATAAAATCATGAACACAAATAATGTAAATATTTTGCAAATCATTCTAAGCATAAGGCCCTAAAATAAAAAATCATCCATGTTGTCACCATATCTAGAGCAAGAAATGATGAATAAACAAATCTCCGAAAGGCCCCCCTTGCACAACCTACTAAAAACATAAAAGAGAAATACCCCGATGAAAGAAAAGAAAGACAAATCATTGAAGAATCCATGGTTTTATTTGAATAACTTTCCAAACAAGAATATCTACAAACAAATAAGCAAGAGAGGGGTTAACTATATAAAAAAATGTTGCACTAAATGATTTCTTAGAGAGCTTAAGTGAAGAATAATATGTTGCTCATGTTTGTATTTGATGGAGATATTGAAGAAGTGCAATAAAGGAAATAAAAAGATTAAAAATATGTGTCACATGAACCAAGAGGACAAATACACTGATGGCTATGACCCACAAGTCCGTCTAGAAATACATGGTTACTTTATCTTATAATTCGTAGTCAATTTTGGCTCCCACGTAAATATCCTCCCAAAAAGCACATGGATCAAGATAGAAGGCGTAACTTAGATAGGTCGAGATTGTTTTTAAACTAACAGATTAGAGGTTTGTAGAACTTTTTTTTTAAACTAACAAATTAGAGGTTTGTATAACTGATTGGGATATTGAGGAATGTTGAAAGAATCATTATGGAAATGTCTATATAAGTTGACTTTTAAGTAATCGACTTAGTTGAAGGAATAACATTATATCCTAGTTTAGTCATTCGACCTTGGGGAAGAAATGTCAAAGCTACCATTTCCTTGGAAAAATCCATAATAAAGCTAAAAGGACATGGAAAGGGAATTATTATCCCTCTAGATGCAAAATAAGGAAATCCCTGGTCAGAGACATGTGATAAAGATGGCAATGTTAGGAATATCTAACATGTAGTACAAGGAAATGAAGACCGTGTCAAACCTAATATTTAATGAGAATTGCATTTGGGTACACAATTATTAGTAGGGAAAAAATTAGACATAGAATTGTATGACTGTCATATTGAAAATTACAAATCAAGAGCAAGGTATTGTTGGATGATAGACGATATACCTAAATACAATATTTAAGCATGCCTTTTCATTTGGTTTATGCTAAATATTGGAGATAAATAATTTTGATAAGATCCTAGTATAATGCCCATGGACAAAGAGTCAACTACCTTGTTTCCACTAAGATTCGAAGAAAGAGATTATACAACTTCCCATGTTGACAAAGTATTGAAAATTATTGGAGATTAAGGTCAACTACAAACCCTAGTTAATTAATGCATAGATCAAGCTACTTGTTGGTGGGGATTCCATTCTCCATGGCTACAAGCATGGACAACAAAGACTACCTAGTTCATGGAAACATTTGGAAGGAAAAAGTTGACAGGATCAACATAAATCGACAACTTTACATGTGGATATGATATAAGGAGGTACATTAAAGAATGTGAATGAGAATGACGAAGAACATGATATAAAGATGAAATAATTGGACAACACTTGTTTTCAAACACCCTGAATGGTTTACTGAAAAAATGGTACAAGATTGAGAAATAACAAGAAGGTACATGAAACTTGGGAAATATCAAATAAAATTTTGTCAAACACTTGTTGTTTGAACTAGTGAAAGCATAATTAAAGGATGTTATGCAAGAAATTTAGCAATTCACTGAAAAACTAGTCAAGGAAAGGATAAAGGATAAAAGTAAGTTGAAAGTCAACTTAGGGTCAAATTTGACTTACAATGGAATAAAATGATAAGAAAATTTGAAAGTAACACAAATTGATACAAAAAAAAATTCCTAATAAGAGTTTTAGGTGGAAGAGAGACCATCTAAAAATTGCAAAAGAAGTTAAGTCTGTACTTAAATTTGAATTCAAAGAGAATGAAAATTTTGACTTTCCCCCATAATATAATGAAGTGAAGGAAGGAGAAAGGAACTTAGGTGAATCAAATCCCTCCAAGTGGATTTATGTAGAAATTAAGATCAAGTGAACATATCAAATGATGGTCAACCAAATATGACAAGAGTAGGAGGCTACTAGTTAATTGAATTGTTAAAGGGATTCCAAGGTGTATTTGCAAGAGATAGTAAATACATAAGAGAATTAGTCAAGGAAATGGGTTAAATAAACATTGATTGATATTGAATGCAAAATAGTCTGAAAGCGACCCTATAAGATATCCCACAATTACAAAAAAATAATGAAAAAGGAAATTCAAAACATGTTAATTGCAACATTATTTACCCAATCGACAAAGAAAAAAGGACTAGCCCAATGGTCATTTAGCCAAAAAAAACATGATCCAAAAAGACTTAGAATATGTGCCAACTTTAGAGGATTAAATAAATTAACATTGACATAACTCTTTTTAACCTCATTTGTAGATGAAATCATTAGTGAATTTGTTGGGTATGAATGTTATTCATTCACAAATGGATTTTTCTAGACATAACCAAGTTCCAAACACAAAAGAAGATCAAGAAAAATCCACATTTGTGACAAAGTTTGGGTCATTTTTCTATAAATTTATGTCATTTAGTTTGAATAATGCCCCAATAATGTTCTCTAGAACTCTTGTCAAAGCATTTCAAGAATACATTTATAAAATACTAGTTGTATATTTTGACAATTGGATGATTTATAATATGTTTAAGAACCACATATAGTCACTTCGACTTATGTTGGAGCTCTATCAACAAGTCCAACTATCCTCAAGTATCAAGAAATATATATTCCTCACATCAATTGAAATTATACTAGGCCATGTAGTGTATAAATATGGAATCAAAATTGACTTAGAAAAAAATCAAGTTCTCGATGATCGACTTGAAACACCTATTGAAACCACAACATGTAGGATATCTTCTAGGACATATAGGATTCTACAAAAAATCATCAGATGTTATTCAAACATAACATTTCAAATAGAAGAGTTATTTAAAGTGGATGTGGAGCTCAAGTGGAAGACAAAATGTAACGAGTCATTTGAAATCCTTGAAAATAAATTTATCAAAGCACACATCCTGAGATTTATGGATTGGTTGAAGAAATTTCATGTACATGTTGATGCTTCTAGCATAGCAGTCAAATTTGTGTTGGTGCAACCGAGCGATGAAGGAGTCGACCACCCAAATTTTATGCCAATCAAAATTTAAACATGACTATAGAAAGGGAAGGTCTAAGAATGATCTTTGTTCTACTAAAATTTTGGCATTACTTACTTGGAAATCCATTTGTGTTTTTTACAGATCACCAAGCATTAAAATATTTTGTCAATAATCCAATTCACTAAGGAAGATTATGCAAATGACTTCTTTTATTTCAAATTTTGAATTTTGAGTCATAGTTTGACTAGGTAAAACTAATAATGGACCATATCACCTTTAAAGAGTCAAAACAATGGAAGAATTGACTTAGATCTATGAAAACCACCCATATGCTCACTTGTTTAAAGTCAAAGTTGCTCCTCAAGAACTAGCTAATATTTTACAAATTTTAAAAGAAGAAAAATATTCACAAGCTCTCATAGAAAAGAAAAAATAAAATCCTTGTAATGAAGGTTGCTCCATTTTCATCAATAAACAGATGTGATTTATACAAGATTTGCCTTGGTGATATGTTAGGGAGATGTGCAGTAGAACATGAGAGGGAAATCATAATCAAAGAAGCACATGTTGGAATTGTAGGAGGACACCTTCATTTAAATACTACATTTAGGTAAATATTTCAAGTAGTGATGTGGTGGCCCACACTATACAAAGATCATAGAAATAAGGTGAATCATTGTGACAAATTTAAAAGTATAGGTTGACTTACAAGAAGTGATGAGATGCCCTTGGTACTAGTAAATCCCAATCCCCCCTTCGAAATTTGGGAAATTGACTTTGTGGGACCATTCCCCAATAGAGGAAAAATAATAAGAGCTAGGTATATCATCACATCAGTGGAGTATTTGACGAAGTGGGCATAAGTAGAACTAGTCGACAATCACACTTAAGAGGAAGAAACCAAGTTCATTTATGAAAACATAATCACAATATTTGTATTCCTTGTAACACTAATAAGCAACCAATGAACACACTTTATGAATAGTACAATTGAAGTATTAATGAGGGAGTATTTTACCAACCATCATAAGAGCTCCCCATATCATTCTTGGGGAAATTGAGCATTGTGATCTTTCAATAAAAAAATTGTCTAAGGGGCTTACTAAGATATGTAACACTCAATATGGATGATTGGGATGATAAGATCGCTGATGTCTTATGGGCATAACTAGACAAACTCATTTTCAGTTGGCATATGGGGAAGAGGCAGTGATTCCCCTACTCTTTACAACAAATAGAGACAAAATATCTAGTGTTCTAAAATTCAACTATGAAAAAGAATAAAAGATATTCTTTATCGACTTAATAAACTAGAAGAAGAGGGATGGTTTCCCTCCACCATAAAGAAATTTAAAATCAACAACAAAAGGCATGGCATGACATAAACCTTACAAATAAATATTTTCATATAAGAAACCTTGTCCTCCTATCATACCAATATCAAAGGGAAACCAAGAAAATTGGAAACATGGCAAGGGCCATTTGTAATAGAAGACATTAAACCAATGGCATTGTACAATTGAGAACATTACAAGGGCTCGAGTAAAAAGGCACCATGCAAGAAAAAAAAAGAGAAAGAAAGAGATATTGAAAAATAAATAAATAGAATAGTATTTTAGAAAATATAACAAAGCAATCGATTAGGGAAAAACTACTATGAACCAATTTGAACTAAATATAAATGATGAACAATTTGAACTACTATGAACCAACATAGGGAGTATCAAACAAATAACATGATATTCAATTGCAAGCAGGAATTTTTTTAGGACAGTATATAGAACACGTGGTGAGAGGAGCATCAAGCAAGAAAATTACTAGAGCAATACGAATGATTGTACAAAAGAAAAAAATCAAAATAGAAATTGAACCTAGTCGACCACCAAATTATTGAGGAAAGAGAGAAGAGAAACGATGGGTGCAAAAGCATGAGGCAATACATGGAATCACAAAGGAAAGTAAAGTATGAACATTGAAATGTATAATAATGATGAATTGAATCAAAACATTTAGTTGAAGTCCGAGTAAAACCGATTGAGTAGGACAAATTGGTCGGTGGGAATCTATCAAGTCGCATTTGAGTCAAAGTCTGCATTTAATATGAAACTTTAATGAGTCGCATTATTGAAATGACCATTGCTCCAAAAATTAAATTCTCCATATACATAGCAATTCAATGAGGATTCCACCAAAATAATCACCAAAGGGAGAATGACTTACATAGTTGAGAAACTAGAGAATAATCCACTTGAGTTATTATGTAATTCAATAAAAGAGATGGCACCCCAAATGGAAGGTGTTATTTTAGTTGGTGCTACACCAAATTTGAAGATAGTAGAATGCCCTATAATGAAAAAGAGGCATGAAAAAGAAACAATGATAGAGATGGAAGCATGAATTGATAGAATTTGATAAACAAAGATGGAGGAAATTGATTGGGATAACTATTGGAAGAAATACAAGAGTTGGGTTGTTTTTGAAGGAAGATAGAGAGATGAAACCTTAAAATTGGAAAAAGCTAAGTTTTGTTCAAACCTAACCACTCCCCTAGTTGGAATATTTCAAGGATCGAAATATGAAGCTACAAAATTCATAGTGAGTCGATATCAAGAAGGAAATATATGGTTAAATGAACTGGTCTCCATCCCATACATTCTAATTCATTGTATCATTGGACTACTTAATATTGGAGAATCGGTGCCTGAGATAGATGGCACTTTCTAATGGATCGATAAATTCTCAAGGGGCATGACTCCAAAGAAGTCAAAGGGTTTGGTTATGAGTCAAGTTAAATAAGAGCACATCAAATGGACCTGTATCATAGTTTCCCTATGCTTCACGAGTTTTGGTTCGACATTGGATGTGAAATGTAACATGTTAGAGGTTATTGCACAAATAGTAAAAAAAGGAAAGGTTTGCAACTAGTTAAAGCATTTAGCATAAATTTTGAAGATGAATTATGCAAATTTTGTAGAATTCCAAGAGAAAAGTAAATCTATCCAATATCTATCTTTACTGATTTGAATAATGTCATAGATATGTCTAGTTAGAGAAACAACTTTTACCCTTCCTAGCACACCAACTTTGTGGAACTTTCAGTGTTTTTTGACAAATTAGAAGGATCATATAGAAGACATTACTCCACAGTATAAGTTTAAAGAGTGGTCAAGTCGATGAAATCTATCTACAATAGATGGAGAGTTACCTAGTGTATTAGAAGAAACATACCCTCACTAGTCCATGTTCATCTTGTTCTTGATTTTACAAAATATGGTAAGCAAAAGGAAGAGGAGATGTTCCTGTAGAAATGGAGTATTACCCTAGAGTCAATGAAGTTTTTGAATGAGTATCAAGGAAAGAGAATGCATGGTATCTAGTTCCCTTGTTAGCATGACATATGACCAGACAAATACTCATGCTTTTAACAAATGCAGAAGTCAAATAAGAGAGAGAGAAGTTGCGGCCTTCACTATACTATTCATAGCATACTTGGAAGCATCAAATATCCTGAATCCAAATAACGAAGTGAGGAGAAAAATAAAAACTAGAATAGAGCAAGCTAACCCTGACTTACCTACATCGTCGTTCAAAGATGACCTAGAAACTTTGGTTTAGGGGACATAATAACTAGACTTTTACAATCCATGGATAAAGAAAAAGTTAGAAGAAGTTGCAGAGCAAGTGTTATTAGTAAGAAAATAATAAAAATGAATTTTACACTTGAACGAGCCAAGAAAAGGAAGCAAGCATTAGAATACAGTGTTATAATTGAGTATGTTGAAGTATTAGAAAGAGGCAAAGAAATAATAATCAAAGCATCGAAGAAAAAAAATACAATTGGGAAACAAAAGCAAGTAAACTTGAAAGTAATAAGGTGGCGAAAGGAAAAGGAAGAAGAAGAAGAAGTGACAAAAAATATCAAAAAAAAAAAAGATGTTGGAGGGACCAAATCTCACCATAAAAGTGTCAAGTTAGCTAAGAACAGAAGTAGTAGACATTCTACGAGATCTTATCAACTTGACCAAACCATTTCCAACACTAAAAAGACACCAATTGTTCAAGAAACAAAGAGACAAGAAACCCAAGAGAAGCAAGTAGAAGCCTAATAAGGGCTCAACTGGCCAACTACCAACCAACCACTCGTAGACTAATCAACATTAGACCAACCAACAAGGCTCAATTGAAAAGACACAACCAACTAAGGAATAATGACAAAATAACATTTGAAGGAAAATGAGTCAGACAAGGAACAAAATACAAAAGAGAAAGTGCTAGAGGAACATCCAACAAAGACTCTACCTATATATCAATTAAGCCACTGACCAACAAAAATAGACCAACAACTCCCATAATATATGGAACCATGTCATACATCACCATATCATCAAGAAAGCACACATATTGAAACACCATAGACAAATCAACAACAAATTGAAACAACCCATTAGAAAAACAAGGGAAAAAGGAAATGGCCAAAGGGAAAATAGACTTGGACACTAGAGATTGATCTAAGTCCACAAGATTGATCCCTATCGAATCAAAACAAACTAGACAAATTAAAAATCATAGACACAAAGAAATATGATGAAAGGGCTAAAAACACATTTACTATCTTTAAACTATAAGGATATCAACAAGATAATACAGTGATTGAATTTTCCACAGAGGATGTCTCTGGTTCTAAAACCCAAGAGATTTATAAAATAGTTAGTAAAGAGATAAGTCAACGATGGAGCAGGTCCCCCAAAATATTAAGCAAAGAGAAGGGAAGGAATAAAAAGATTGGGAAACTTGTTCGACACTTGTATAATAATCACTGGGTCTTATAGTCAATATCCCCCCAACTAATGTAGTCAATTGTTTGAAGATTTTAATTATTAGTCTAGTTCATGTTGATGTAATTGTAACTTCGGAATGTATTCGCTTGTATTTATTATCTATTGTAACTCAATGCTTATTCCGGGATGTATTTGAGTCATGTCATGCCCCGATGTTCCGATCGGGAAGTTTCTATAATGAGAAAGTCATGTCAAGTCATTGTGGGTAAGCCGCCTATTTGTAAAGGGTTAAAGTCCCCTCAGTTGTGGGGCCCTTGGGTTATTAGACTATCCTAGTGAAGTCGACCCTAGGTGATTCATTGTAAGTTAGGGCAATAGTCCCCACCATTGTGTTATCCTCCTATTGGTCGGAGGAGGCAAAGTCCCCACAAGTGGTGGGGCACTAGGGTTATTAGACACTCCTAGAGATGTCGGCTCTAGTAAGTAATTGTTAAGTAAGGCCAACATGTTGGAGTGCACTTCAAGTGAACGGAAGAATATAAATAGAGAGTGAGAGCCTCTCTATTTATCACTTGCAACACATCACTCACTCACTCAAGTGTGGGGCATTAGTGAGGAAGGAAATACACTGGGACTAGACAAGAAGAAGACTACTGCTGTCGGGAGTGCATCTTACTGTTTGGGGCTTTTACTCTTTTGGTGCTGATTCTATCTCTGAGGAAGTTGCAGGGTTTTCTCCTTTATGATTTCCCCAAGGAAAACTCTTTGTCTCTTGTCTCTTGTGATGTGCTTATGTTTTATTGTTGTGCTTGTTATTCTCTCAGTGAAAAGATCCTAAGATCATAATGCTAGATTATATGATGAAAAACTAACATGGTATTAGAGCTAACATGAGAGGAAGACATTGTGTAGCTACAGAATCTAGGGATTCTTACTTTTTGGGTCTCTCTCCACAATCCATCAACAAAAGTATGCTAGGATGACTCTCCATTGAAGGGTGCATCTTTCTGTCGAAGTGGAATTCGATTCTGAGCATTTTCAATTTTCGATGTGGAAATTAGGGCTTTCTACAGAAGAGGAATTTTTGAGTGAGACTAGAATAGAATTTTTCTCCTCATCAAAACTGAAGTTTAAAGACCTGGATCAAGAAATTTGGTTGGGTGAAACTCCGGGAAAGTCAAACCCTAGTTTGACCCCGAGCTTGAAAAACCCTAAATACTAAAACTGATAAGTTTTGGTACAGTCGCTATATTATAAGTTTGGAAAAGTCTTCAAAGATGAAAATTGCAATGACCGAAGATACAATCCTTATGAACACTGTATCCAAAAATCAGCCCCATATTTGCTGTATTCCAGGAGATATGATCCCTCCAAGTTGGGGTTCCAGCCTCTTCTAGAATTCATCCCTAAACAGGATACCTGGGGAGAATTGCAATATCTTCGGCTACAGAGGTCCAAATGGAATTCTTGAAGATTTTCCAAAAAGGAAATGGAATTTCCTTTTGTTGGTCTGAATATCAGACTTAGAAGATGAACCAGTGACACGTGGAATGCCGTACAACTTCGTTGTTCTGAACAGTCCTGTAACAGGTCACCTTGGGAAAATGATCATAAATATCAAATGGTGAAACCAATTCTGATGAAACCTGTGGTGTTGGATCAGGGACATGCTAGGTTACCTTAGTGATAAATTTTAGACATATAGGAGCATAAATATCGGATATATCACAGAAACCGTAATAGGCATTTCTGCAGAAGAAATTGGAAAATTAGGGCTTCATGTTCTAGGAGCTTCCCTCCACTGTTTTCAGAAAAGGAGTACATTGGACAACTCCATTTGAAGATATCTATCTATCTATCCAATCAGATCTGAAAGATTCCAAGTTTTGAAAATTAGGGTTTCTGTGACAAACCCTAGATCAGCTAGCTCCTGAACCAAGACGGACACCTCAAATCGGTAAGATCTAATCCTTTGCTATTTTCATTTGAGGTTCTCATTTCAAAGTGATCTATCACATCAGCTTGATGATAATCTTGGTGAAGTTGAACAACTTCCAAGCATGGAAGTATATGATCTCTCTAAAGAAAATGGATTGGACACCTGCATGAGTATAGAGGTTCTAGTTTCAGAGGGAGATGAGGTTAGAAGCCTTTCACAAGAAGAACTTGGTCAAGGCCAAGAAGACCATGATTGATTCAGTCACAGATCAACTTGTACCACAAGTGTCTTCCTTAAATACACCGAAGATGTTTGATTCCTTGACCAAGCTATTTGAAGGGAAGAACAGAAATCAAAACATGACCTTAAGAAACCGGTTGAATAATGTGAAGATCCAAAATGAAGAGACCATGCAGTCATAAGAGTCTCTCAAATCAAGAAAAACTTGAAACAGTAAAAGAAGAAGTGAAGAATGTAGAAGTGGTGATGGCCACCTTGAATAGCCTCCCAGGATCATGGGATTCATTCATGCAAGGAATGTGTGGCAGAAGGAAGTGATTACTTTTAGCAGACTTCGAGAAGAAGAAGAAGCTCGAATCATAAGAAGAGAAGAGAAGATGGGAGCAATTGAAGATCAAGCTCTCACCATCCAAAGAAGATCCCTCAATCGATGAGGAATATGAAGAACTCAACTCTTGAAGAACCTCTTATCCACCTTAGCATTTGGATAAGAAACGATGCTATCATTAATGGAGAAGACGATGAAGCTGAAGGATCAAGGAGCAGTCCACCCATGAAACAAATAAAGATAAGTATTCAATTGTCATTTCATTGTTTTGTTATGCATTTGTTTATATTCGGTTATTGTATTATGCATGATAGGATGTTTGCATTAATGACAGTATACTACTAATATGCATGTGATGGGTAAGTAGCTCATGGTGCTATACAACTCTCCATTGCTACTTATCTAGAATGAAACCTCTTTGCTGACATATTGGATTAGTGCACAATCATAATGTTGTCCTGGTAGAGATGGAAGGCATCTAGAAAGTTTCAATAAGATATGGATGAATGTTGTATTGGCTAAAGTAGTTCCATGATCATATATTTATGCATAAGTGTTTGCCAATATAAATATTCCTTATGAAATGTTTCTAACCATACAATTGCATTTGACTTGTAGGAAAGACCGCATACATAATCGCCTACAAGCAAATAAGAATGAAGACTTGTTCTGAAGAGCAAGTGACGACATTTCAAAATGAAGAATAATATGACGAGTGCAGTGACATCATTGATGTAGAACCTTCCATCCACCAAGAAGAAAGGGAAGACCAGTTCAAGAAGAATGATGTCAGGGCGCAGTATCAAGACCTGAAGAGAAGTTCATAGTTCCATCATGCAGTAGATGGAAACATCATGG
>LPNX010946608.1:0-26071 GCA_001517045.1 Pseudotsuga menziesii
TATGTCAGGCTCGGGTTGATGTATTTTTTGGTAACATGATGTTGTTTTTGAAAACTAGGATTGCATCTTAAAGGTCCATCATCTTCTTGCACTCACCCTGACAATGATGATGACTATGATGATGATGAGGATGATGGTGATGATGACAATGACAATGTTGATGAACAATGATGGTGATGATGATGAGGAGGACGAGGATGAGGATGATGACGATGATGATGAGGAACAATGATGACGATGATTATAGGTTTAGTTGAAAATTTGTTTTGATTTTATTTTCAAACATTTGCAATGGAATGATGAGAATGAACAATGACGATGATGATACAATGATGATGATGAGGATGATGACTATGATGATGATGAGGATGATGAGGAGGAGGAGGAGGACAATGATGATGATGATGATGAACAATGATGGTGATGATGAACAATCATGATGATGATAATGATGATTAGGATGATGATGATGATGATGAACAATGTGGGTGATGATGATGATGAGGATGATAACAACGATGATGATGAGGATGATGACCATGATGATGATGATGAGGATGGTGATGATGATAATGAAGATGATGAAGAAGATGACAATGATGGTGATGATGATGATGAGGCCGAGGATGATGATGATGATGATAGGTTTAGACTATATTGTATTGGTGATGATGATGATAGGTTTTATACTATATTGTAAAAATACTCGAAATAATCGTGAATACGAAGTCATTGTTGAAAAATGTTAGTCAATAAATGAAATAAATGTTAGTGAGTAAATGGTCTAAATGTTAGGCAAGGGCATGCGCGTTTGATTTTGAGTGTGCGTCAATGCGCACGCGTGGTCTTAGACACGCGTGTGCGTGCTTAAAGACATGTGTGTGCACCTGTTAGTTGGTAAAAAAATAGAGATTTGGATTCCCGGGATTGCTATCAATTTTCACGGGTTTTCTTTTGTTGTTCGTGCATTTTATGCTCCTGAACTGTGCAATTTGGATCACAATCCATCACCACTCTTTGATATATTGGATAGAAGCTCACACTTGGAATCTAACAGACATATTCAGTGGGGTTGGAAGTTAGTGGAAAGATTCACACTAAAGTTTTCATTACAAGAAGAGATCATTTTGAATAGGTATGGTGAATTGTAAATAATTGTTTTAATTCACAAGATTTCAAATCATTTCATTGATTTATGTTTTATGATATGCCTACAATAATATCTCTCTCATAGACAACATTTAATTTCACAAGAATAAATCCCAACTTCACATCTAAACAAGTCTCATACTCTCCATACAAGATGAAGTATGCAATGTTAACTAGTTTACATTTGCACATGAATATATTTTTATTTCACACAATGATGGCATAGATGAAGTTATCTCTTGAAACTCTTCAATTTAAAAAAAATACCTTTGAAGAAAACATGGGAGAGGGTCCATATTGAATAGTTCACCAAGTTGTCCATATTCTCTATACAAGATGAAGTATGCAATGTAGACCAATAGTCATTTGCAGATGAATATATTTTGATTTCGCACAAGGATGGCATAGATGAGGTTCTCTATTGAGACTCTTCAATTTGTATAAAAACCTTGGAAGCAATCATGGGAGAGGGTCCATATTGAACAGTTCACCAACTTGTACATGCTCTCCTCTTCATGCTAGATTTATCATAACATACCTTTGAGCTTGATAGGGATGCCTCTACCTCAATGATTTCTCCTTTTTTTGAGGGATTTGCAACCTCCTCATTTCACTCATCTTCTTTTGACTTCCAATAATTTTTGAACACAAAGGAAGTCAGAATCCTATAGCTGTAATACCTGCAAAATTGACTATCTTTACTTGACTCAAATAAAGTATAGAAGTGAAAATTTGGTTCAAACATAAAGAGAAACCTTTAATCAATGTTTATGTATCAATGCCAATAATTAGCATACTAACATATCTGTAATTTAGTTAATTATGCTGGAACGCGTAATGTATCTTGTATAATGGAACTAATACCTTATTTGTTTCTTCTTATGTAGGGGTAGACCTCATAGTTTTGATAAAGAAACTTTTGGATATGGGAAACTCATGTAATAGAGCAAGAAAAACTAGAAGGAATATTCCCATTGAAAAGGAAAACGAGGTAAGAGAAAAGGCCAGGTTGGCAATGGAGAGAGTGAGACATGGTCTAGACATTTCCACTGATACTGTGACCAATCCTAACATAGTTGTTGACATAAAAACCTCTATTTCAGAACCATGGGTGAAGCGGTTGTGTCCAACGAACCTAACTCAAGTTCCAACATCAACATAGTCTCCAACCAACAATCCATCAACGAGCCATGTTGAAGCTCTTGAAGAGATAGGTGTATTGAGAGATGTTGAGTATGAAGTGTTGGACCTAGGAGAAATGATTAATTTGCAATCTCTCCAAAAAGACCACAACCATGTCGAGCACACTCCCAATATGGACCGACATGTGAATGAAGCACCACAACAAAGAAGCCCTGGAATCCGGAGATTATGTCCACCTTCCCTACCTCGACTCTCTACTACAAGAAAAAGGACTCCTAGACGTATCCATGTGGATGAAATTTGTCTTTCACGCCTTGAAGGTAAGTTGCCCAAACGCACTATCGATTGACAATGTAACAAATTAATGAAGGAATATT
Organism: Pseudotsuga menziesii; assembly: GCA_001517045.1. Taxonomy (NCBI): domain Eukaryota; kingdom Viridiplantae; phylum Streptophyta; class Pinopsida; order Pinales; family Pinaceae; genus Pseudotsuga; species Pseudotsuga menziesii. Next base: position 2,670 of record LPNX010946608.1, read on the forward strand.
TTGAATCCAAAGACGATGCAGGTAAATGTCAATTATTACTATGTTTGTTAAAGTTAGATTGTTTAGTTGTTGTTAGAAGAATTATGGGCATAAAGATGGTTAGAAGTTCATAGGCTAACAATCATATTGTTAGAAATATCCAATCTGCTTTTAATGCGATTGGGAAGACGTCCCATACTAAAGATCTTTGTGCGGCTCGTTATGTGTTATCAAAATCAATTGTAAGCAATTCCACACGGCAACGTCGCCTCCTTTCACACACTTATTAAATACTTAAATTAAATAGAAAAATTGTTCAGAAGTACTCTATTATAAGAGAAAATCTGCAGACTCCGGGTGGAAAAGAGTGTTGGGCTTTTGTCGGCAGGTTTCCTTATCGAGATATGAACCTAATTGATTCTGTTAAGGAATTAGTACACTACGTTCTGGCATGATCATACCAGACCTTCATCTAATCAAAGAGATTTGCTAAAGCTAATAAAAGGTTCTACTGAACATGAACCCCACGTCAAACACGTCATTGACACAACACAAACTGAACTCTATGAGAGATTCAAGAATGAGCACACACAATTGAACCTGGGCCATAGGTCCTTTGAGAAATGTAAACCATCGTATGTTTGTATATGCATTGATCAAAACACATGCTGTTGTAGATACCATGTAGAATATGAATATTTTTATGACACGTATAAACATATATTTTGTGATTTGCATACTAACCTTGAGCAGGGATGCAATGAATCCGTAATACCACTGAATGCATCGATAAATTTTATCGTCAGCATCATGAGTCCAAGGTGTGAAGGACAAAAATACTATGGAAAATCATGTCTATATGGGAATTGTTCCAAGTGCAGTGGGTTTGCTCTTTTGAACCGTTGCATTCATGGAAGTGATGAGCATCAATTTGGCAATATGAGCGTGGAGATGCAGAGCTTCAAGTACGTAACCTATTAGTCAGATAGTGCAAAGGAAAGTAAAAAGATTGCATGGGTGAAGTCATAGGTGCAAATGATTATTGCATGTTTTTCCTCTTACATGTTCAGTTTCTACATATACATTCTTTAAAGGTCACATTCTAATATGAACCTTGTTTTCATGGCAACTGGTACGGGTATGTGATTTTTTGATGAAGTTCTACAAGAAAACCGAGTAGTATGTTCAACATGTGCATGTAGCGCGATGGAAGGATGAGCAGTACAAAAAATGCAGGGAAAACTTTCCCATTGGGACTATATTGTCAATTGTGGATTTTGCAGAAAAATACACCCTTCAGCCACTAAATGAAATTCAGAGTCAATACTACCATTCCAACCAAGTCAGCATCATGGTACATATTACGTATAGGCATGGCCCTAAGAGCAGCATTAACAACAGAATAATACATAAGGAGACAAAATTTTACATAAGTGATGATAGATGCCATGATCAGCATTATGTGCAACACTATTTTCAAATTTTGTATTATCAGCTAAAGGAGGGAGATATACAGATGGATCAGCATTGGATATGGTCAGATGGTTGTGCAGGCCAATTCAAAAATTCCAGAGTCTTCCAATGGATGAGTATGTTACATAAGACTTATAATGTTCCACATATATGGAACTACTTTGATACCGGGCACAGAAAAGGTGTGCATGACGGGGCCGGTGCATGCATCAAGATTGCACTACGAAGGGAGGAGACGAGGTTTACTAGAAACCTCCATATCAAAGATGCAGAATCCATAGTTCAATGGTGCTCTGCAATAATTTCAGACTAAACTAAAGTGGTAGGAAGGCTAGTCAAGAATTTTTGGCATGTGGTTGACATAGATCGATCACATTCCTATAGTGGCGAAAAAGTACAAGGAACATGTGGATTTCATTTGATTCGAAGCTCAAACAACCCCCTATTTGAAATATGGATGTGGAAACTTGCTTGCTATTGCATCACTTGTAGCAGCGGTGAATGGGATGAATGTGAATGCATGGATTGGGTTGATGATTGGGATCGTGTGTCACTTGTAGTAGACCCACGTGTAGTCGGTGAAACAACCCAGTTAGAGGAGGGTCAGTTAGCGATTTCGACAGACTATGTGGCATATCTCAGATCTTGTACAACTAAGACACATATATGCAGTTGTTTCCCTGGAAGACAATGAATGGGGCACAGATTATTAGTTGGCACGATGCATTTGAGGTAAGCAAATCCTGAACGGATCATTGAATGATGATGAAGGCAATGAATTTCCTATTGCCTCGATGGTGGCTGAGGGTGAATATCTTACACTAGATGGGAAATCAAGAAGAACTAGTGGGCATGTATTCATGGATTACAAACCAGGTTCTGTGGTCTATCACTTCACAAACTTGATTGTTGGCATGAACATCCATCTACAGACAATGTCAATGAAGAACTCAACCAAGGTACGTTACTTCTTGCCTCATTCAGAGCATGAGATATTGATGGAGGAAATTAGCAACAGAGAGGATCCAACTAGCTATATTGAATGAGATTGGATAATTGCACTTACACTCCACTTGGATGCCAGTTCCATGAATGATTGAAATTGACAACTACTATTAAAAGAAAAGATGATCATGATAAATTACTCTGCTTTCTATGTGAACTATGAAAAATCCTTTCCCTTTCCATCTATATCGATGTCATGTCTAAATATATAGCATGTATAAATACTTATTACCAAGTATGATCTGTTTTATGCACCATCTTGGTAATAAGTATTTATACATGTTATATATTCAGACATGACATCGATATAAATGGAAAGGGAAAGGCTTTTGCAGAGTTCACATAGAAAGCGGAGTATGTTATCATGATCGTCTTGTCTTTAAATAGTAGCCATCAATTTCAATCACTCATGGAACTGGCATCCACATTTTGATGTGTTAGCTTGCACAAGCACATGATTCTCTACAATTGACTATTTTTACGAGAGACAATTGACTATTTTATCCATCCCTTTCACACTACTTCTTGTTAGCCACTAAAGCTATGCAAGAATACAAATTTTCATCATTTGCATTCTCAATTCCTTCTATTCTTTTTAATTAGAGATTGAGTTATTTGAATGTAACTTTCAAGTGAAAATGTTTGATGCATGTATCTTCAATAGACACCCTTCACTGGTTTAATATTTCACCCATGTTTCTCTTACCTTTTCTATAGGAGTTTAAAATATATGCCTAACATCATTTCTATGATAAACAATACAAGATCAATCCATAGTAGGTTTGTGGGTTTCCATTTAATATTGGAAAAAACTTCTACTGTGGTGCAAGTGGCTTAAGCATGTGAGTAATAAAAATGCTGGTCAAAAGTGAGATATTATTGCAGCTAACTGAAACATGCTTATTTTTGTGGTCTTCCATTAGGCTTGTATTGCATGTTTTCAGGTTTAAATTTTTTCCAAAATTGGAGGAAGAAAATATTGTTAGGAAACCAACATCATGTCCTTCACAGGTTTGCTAACTCCGCACTTTATATTATTCTCTACATGTCCTACCTGGTAAACCACTATCTTTGCAACTTTCTCTCCAATTTGTGTTGCATCGGGCTACTAATCAAAAAATAATTGCTCTAATATTGTTAAATGGTATTTGACTTGTGCATTATGCTTTCATATATAAATTTTAATTGTTATTCTAGTAAGTTTTTATCCTTCTTCTATTTGATTCAATAATTAGAATTGAAGGTGAAAGAAAAAGGTATAACATAGAGAAAGGTCAAAGGGTTGTTCATGTTTTTAAGAGATACAGTTTCTATCATATACAATAGCTAAATACACCCATCTTAACTCTTTTGGGACAACTTGGATTATGTCTTTCCAAGTAACATTTATTCTATCCTTTTTTGGAGAAATATAGTTCATGCCCAATATTTGTTGTGTTGGAACCAAAGAATTCATTGAAAATTTACTTCCCAAGTCCTTCTTAAACCTTTTAATAATGTTCTTACCATGCCCAACAATTAGCATGTCATCCTGGATCGAGAGTGAACAAGTGTACCTGAACGGAATTTTCATGCGACTTACAGCTTGACATAACTCAGAAACCGGAGGTCGGATCGAAGACCCATCAACTCCGTTTGTCTCCTAGCATGCCATTACCTCTATAGGTCCCTATCCACTGTGTTTTCATGTCCCAGTGACTTCATTGTGCATCAGTTTCGTAAACTACGGTTTTGCTCAGTTTCCTTCAATGCAACTCTCGCATTGGTGGCTCAACTCTACAAAACCCTTCTCCGTTCTAGTATTGGTGGTGTTCCCATATTGGTATTGGCCATACACACTTGGCAGAGCCAATGACATGCAATCTTGCTGCTCCGTTTGGTTTTTCGCTCCTAGACCGAGAGTGACCAAGTGTCCCTGAACGACATTTTCATGCGACTTGGAACTCGACATAACTTGGCAACCAGAGGTCAAATCGATGAGTCATTGAATTCGTTAGTCTCTTGGCATGCCATTACCTCTAGAGGGCCCTCTCTACCATGTTTACATGGCCCAATGACTCCATTGTGCATCGATTTCATAAACTAGGGTTTTTCTCAGTTTCCTTCAGGCAACTCTCGCATTGGTGGGTCAACTCTGCAAAACCCTTCTCTGTGCTAGTATTGGTGGTGTTCCCATGTCGGCATTGGCCATACACACATTTTGGAGCCAATGACATGCAATCTTGCTGCTTCGTTTGTTTTTTAGCTCCCCAACCGAGAGTGACCAAGTGTCCCTGAACGACATTTTCATGCGACTTGCAACTCGACATAACTCGACAATTGGAGGTCGAATCGATGAGAAGTTGACTCCATTGGTCTCTTGGCATGCCATTACCTCTAGAGGGCCCTCTTCACCATGTTTTCATGGCCCAGTGACTCCATTGTGCATCGGTTTTGTAAACTAGGGTTTTTCTTAGTTTCCTTCAATGCAACTATCGCATTGGTGGGTCAACTCTACAAAACCATTCTCCGTGCCAGTCTTGGTGGTTTTCCCATGTCAGGATTGGCCATACACACCAGTTGAAGCCAATGGCATGCAATCTTGCTGGTCCATTTGGTTTTTTCACTCCCGAACTGAGAGTGACCAAGTGTCCCTGAACGACATTTTCATGCGACTTGCAACTCGACATAACTCGGCAACCAGAGGTCGGATCGACGAGCCGTTGACTCCGTTCGTCTCCTGGAATGCCATTACCTCTAGTGGGGCCTCTTCAATGTGTTTTCATGGCCCAGTGGCTCCATTGTGCACCGATTTCATAAAATAGGGTTTTGCTCAGTAGATTTATTGATGTTGTAATTTGTTGTAATAATAGGTTCTAGATATATTATATGATTGGAAAGAGTACCCTAAAGGGATGTATCTTCATGGTGTTGATGTACACTTTGACTAGGGTTTATTTTGTTGGGTTGCCTTATGATATTAGGATGAAGATAAGTGAAATATTGGACCATAGCGACCACCTTCACACACATGTTGAGGAGAATAAATGAGAATAGTAACCACCTTGGCACACATATTGAGGATAAGCATTGGAGCATTGTAACCACGTCTGACACATATGTTGAGGAGCATTGGGAACAAGAATATGTGGTACACAACTAGAGGAGGAATGCATTACATGATGAAACTTGGATATGCGTGAGGACACTAGGGTTTATATATGTAAGTAAACCTTGGAGAAGGAGATATAATACTAGAGGAATTGATGGTTGTCTTGCAGAATCTATAGCTCTTGTTGTCAAGGAAAAGGAGGTAGAATTAGGGTTCCTACCTTGTAGAAGATACAAAGAAAGAGCTAATGCCTTTGGTGATATTGCAGTCTTATTCTTGTGTGATATATGGAGGTTAGAGAAAGACCATGGAAAACTTAACTTGGAACTTTGTTGTGAAGAAAAAATCTTGCACCTGTCTGAATATGTGTTCATTTTTTAATAGCAAATTCTTTAACGATGCTATTCTATGTCTGTAGTAATGACTACAAATGACTGGGTGTTTTCTGATTAGTGAATCAATCGTCTATGCTGGAAAATTGTTAGATGCATTTTGTTTGTTTGTTTTTGTAACTTGTTCCAATGCTATGCATAAAGGACTCCATAGATGTTCTGCACTTGTAAACGTCACAAAAAAAGTTGGTGGGCCAAGTTTCCAAATCATAGAAAAAAGTTTTTTTTTCATATTTTCATAATAGTCATGCGATGTTCTTATCGCTTTCAAGGAACGATATGCTATTGGAGTTCTAATAATTTTCTCAAGTTTGGCCTTTGATTTCACTTCTTTGGCTGTTATTTTTTTCCCTTTTAGTTCGCCAATGCGGATTGATATCCAAGCAATATTATATAGTTGTTTTATAATGACTTTAACTGCCTTGAAGAATATGTTTGTTCCATGCTTCTCGAAATCTTTACTTTCATGCTCTAGCTCCCATATTTCTATATGTTAATAGGAAAAGTGATCAAGAATGTCCTATGGTCTATTAAATCCAAAAAAAAGTGTAGGAAAATTCAATTCCTCTGAATACTTATATTGGAATATTCCTAGTGGACTAAAGTGTTTTTATGATACTATTTCTATTATTTTATTGATTAAGTCATATAGAAGATTTTTTTCTCCATATCCATGTATCAATGTTTCAAATATCATCTCTATGTCATCTTCATTTTCATCTGCTTCTATTTTTTGAAGAGGAGACAAGGTGTTTACCTCTTGTTGTATTTTTTTATTAAATATTTTTTCCCAATATTGGTTGACAACAATTCCTTCGTCTTTGTAAAGCTTGGTTTTGCAACGGGTCTCTAAGTGCGGTCATCACAAGTTTCAGGTGAATATTTCCAGCCAAGAATGCATTTTTGTACTCTAATTTCCTTTTTAGCATAATGGCAATTGTTGCTGTGTTGTCAAGGTTTCTAGGCAACACCGATTGAATCTTGTCTAGATCAGCTGGCACATTGATTATTGTTCCAGTGAGTCCTAGTTGTGCTCTTTTATATCCAAGTTGTCTTATTTGTACAAATGTTGTTCTAGGTGATACCAAACGTTCTTCTAGCGATGTTAATGCACTCACAGATGGCAGTAGAATATTGCGACGAATTTGTGAAGGTGATGCATATGTTGGAAACCATCCATTGGTTAGGTCCTTCTTGCAAAATTTGCAAATTTTTCTATGAGTTGAAGCGAGGCCAAAATTTGCAAGAGATGCAAAATATCTAATTGCTAGATTTGTTCCTTTGTTTATTGTACGTATATTGGCTTTGAAATGAAAGCGTTGGAAAATTCCACATGGGTGTATGGGCGTATCTTGAATTAGGTTTAGGTATTGAGCTATTGCTTTGTTTCCTTCTTCAAATTGCATGCGTCTTTGCCGAGCAACTTCTCCCTTAGAGCAATTTTTTTTTTCAATGACCGTAAATTTTTTGCACAAGAATCTACCTTCCAACCTTGAAAGGGCTTTTACAATGGTTCAGATTTTGTGTAAAACAACAAGGAAGCTCTATCTGGGTCCAGGTGTTGAGGTTGTCTTTGTTGGTTCTTGACAAGCATATGTTGTTGCTTTGCATTACTAATCATGATCTGCATTCTTGTCGAATCTTCGAAGTCAATGTAGTTGTTTTTTTCAATGGGGTGTGCAGGACAGGAGTTCTATTTTTTTTTTGCTATGGTTATTTGTTACAAAATGAAGAATGTTATCAGTTACCTAAGTTGATATTTGCAAAGCGTTTGGTTCATTAGTTATATTTATAAACGATTTGAAATGCGAACGCGAATTTGTGACAGGTTGTTGTAGCAAATATACTTCTTTAGATGATTTGCTTGATGGAAAAACTGTGCAATAATATTTTTGGTGCTAGTATTCCATAGGTATATGTTACTATTCAGCATTTCATCCAACCATGGAATGCAAAATTGGTCTCCTTCTATATGACCAATGCAATATGACTCTGCCAATTGTACAATATATGCTTGCCAACTAGCCAAGCAAACTTTTCCACTGGTAATATTTGTAGCGATTGATGTGTCAAGTGTTTTGACTGCTCTACTATCATTTCTAAGAAGGCAGTTGCAAAAGGTTTGTGCAATTGATTTTCTAAGACTATAGGTATCAAAGAAAGTTGCAAATTTGCACATAGATTCAAAAAGAGACTCATGACAATCTGCATTAGGTTGAGGAACAATCTGTAAACCTTCTTGAGAAAGTATTTTTTGGAAAGAGGAAATCTCGGCTTCCTTGTTTTTGCATGTGTCTACATCAAGGTTTTGGGAAAAAGGTTGTTATATATGTCCATTGTTTTGTTTCCTCGTATATGAAATTAATGGCTCAAAGTGGCTAGCTGCTGGTCTATGATCATGGAAAAATAGATTGTAGCAATAACCTGTTGTTTTAGTATTGAAATGAAGGTATGGTATTTTATTTGTGAATGACCAAAGAGTGACATGTACTTTTAACCATTTAGAAAACCATTTGATACAAAAAATATCACCCCAAAGACCATAAAGGTTTTTTCGTTTGGTTGGGAAGTAGTTTCAGGCATACGATTTAGATATTCATCAACGCTTGAAATACTATGTAAGTCTTGCAAGTAGTCATTTACCAAGTCTGTTCGTAATGATTCAAGTGCAGTAAGATCACCACATTCCAAACAAACAAACAAAATGATTAATTCTTTCTTCTCTTATCTCAATCGATGTATATCGAAAATGCAAAAGAACAACCAATGCATCAAATAGACAATCTCCATGTTGTAATCGAAACAAGTGTGATTGAGCCAAATGCCAATCTATCTGTTCCCATTCTGATTTTTTGAGTGTGAATCCATTAGTGTGTGAAGGATTGCAATTTGTATATGTGGTTGCATTGAAATTGCTTACAGTTGGAGCAGGAAGAAAGGGGATTTGTTGTTTTCTCTTGTGTTTCCCTGTGTCCATGCTTTGCTATGTTATAATAGGAAGAAGCTAAAAAAAAGTTGCACCTGCAAATTATGTGTGAAAGATGGATTTAATAAAATATTTGGAAAATGTTTGAGTGAAGAAGAGCCAATAAAAAAATGCAAATAGCAGAAGGTAAATAAGATAGTGGACAACTATGATTATCTACAGAAGACAATTGATTTAAATGCAGATAAAAAGGAGGTAAGAAATATTCTAGTTGCAATAATTAGCTATTTTTTTAGATCTGTTAGACATCTATAGGTGCATCGTGTCTTTGTTTTAGACACCTAGTTGAATTAGAAACCTACGTGCAACCTTTACTATCATCACATCACTCATAATAACACAAGTCAGAAAATACTGGCAAGTTTAGATGAGTCAACCTAATTGCCCAAACTCAACAAGACTCATTGCATCAAAAAATATATAACTCTTAATTAACATGATTAGTCAACTAAGCACCCATCAAATTTTCATATTGCTGGTGAAGGTTCACAAATAAGCAAAATGGACATTATAAAAAATGTGGACTTTTTTTTTCATTTTCAAACTTTTTCTCCACTCTTCATTGTTTGTGTCTGAGGGTTTCAACATTTTCAACAACTTTGGCTTCTTGCTACAATTGTCTTTGAGGTTTTGCTTCCAAAGACTTGCAAATGTTTTAAAAAAGGGAAATAGCTATGAGTAAAAGCATTGATTTTTTTGTAGTTCAATTCTCTCAACTAGTTGCAAAGGTAAATTGATTGAACGTCGTAGGAGACATTTTGAAGGAGAGATTCTTAGTAAATCCAATTTATCGATACTAGGAATGGAATAGCATAATTTCCTTCTCAATTATTTCTCCAGAATGGTTACATTTTCCAAGTAAACTTAATCTATAGAGGGAAAAGAGCATTTTGGATCTTTCTCTATTTTGGGGGAAAAAATATTCAACTGTCTATGAAATGTTCTTTAGAGTAAAATTCATTCAATGGAATACTCGCCACAATTTAATTGTGTTCTACCAATAAATCCAGTGGTATATGTGAGTTTTCCCATATCACAATATCTGTGGCAAGGCCCATTCATCTGACGGTTTTCTTTTCAATGGTGTCCCATTACTTAGTCCCTTGGATTCGAAATAATGTTTGGAGTTATTGTGTGCAATCACCCAATTTTGTGCTTGGCGAATAGCCATGGCGCCATCCAACAAAAAACAGGAAAATATCATTTTGAAAGGCAACATAACCAATGGCCAGTTTTGTTCTAAAATTATGTATGTTAAATCAATCCTTCACATTAATGTGAATTCGGGTTTGGTTCCTAGACTCTGCTAGGTAGCTCGAAGTATGAACATGTAGTTTGTTAAATGATTCTACAACAATGCATCACAACTATTTCAAGAGTTTTTGCCAAATTTTTAAAACTATGTCTAGCAAATAAAAAACTTCACATTAATCCAGAATTATTGTTCACTTACGGTTTTTCTCCCCCCAAAAACGCCATAACCGAAAAAAAAACCTTCGCATCGATCTAGAAGCACTTCTATTTACAATTTTTCTCTAAAAGAAAATAATTGCCTCATCTATCCTCTAACATATATAGTCAAGCTCTACTTAGATTTGGCCCTTTGTAGCGCCATCCTTAAATTCTTAAATTTAAATCCATTAATGTTCAAATTTTCCAATGTTCCTTTTTTGGTGAACAATGAATGGCACTAAAGTGCCGTCTTTTAAGCTGACATCATGGACAAAGAAATGTTGGTTTGAGCTACAACACTCAAGAAATCAATCACCAAGCTCATAGAATATGACCTATGTTGAGCATCAATTAAAGTATAGTGTTTATAGAAGAAGATTTATGTTGAGCACCAAGATTCAATTTGCATGATAGATTGCTAAAACTGAAAGGTTGTACTAGATATGAAGGGAGAAAATATTTGTTATGCCTAGCAATCACTCTTTCGTCAATTGTTAACTTTTATCGATTATTTCATCACTACCTCTAGTTGTGCATTGAAAATCGGTCATCAAGTGTTAAGTTTTATTGATCATTTCATCATTATCTCTAGTTGTGCATTGGAAATATAAAACCAAGATAAAAAGGTGGAACTAAATCCTGATGAGTTAAGGAGTTTGGTCAGCCACTAAGATAACACCGCTTTCCTAGTAAGTTAGGTATTCCAAGAATGTCACATGCCCCAATTTGCAAAACAATTTTATGTTTTTGAGGAACATTATGTTAAATTTTATGTTAAAGTTTGTAATTAATGACCAAGTGGGGTCAAGGATAATTTAATGTATTGTAGAATATTTTATTAATAAATAAATAAAAGATGAGACAAGAGCTTAGGGAAGCTATTAAATGAGTTTTTACTGGTCACTTGGTGGAGGAGACTGGATTGAGATTAGATTGACGTGTGGCAGCATCCTCAAACTACTTCTAGCTGTTGCAGGTGGAAACTTCCCTATTTTTGTGGTCATGATTCCCCAAAAAAGTGGAACAGGAGCAGGTGCCCCATTAAGTAAAACCTGACCCATAAGACCTAGGCATGCCAATAAAAATCCCCATTGAAGACAGCTGAGGCTGCTCATTTTGGGTTTGTGATCATCTTGAGTGAATGAAATGCACATGTGAATTCGATGGAGGGGACTGGCTGAAGTAAGTTTGAGGGGATAAGTGTTGAGGACTGAACTAGTGCAGCTATTCTAAGCTGAGTTCATACTGCTGTAAGTAGAACTGAGTTACTGCTAAACAATTAGTGGAGTTGTAGAGGATCTCAAGACTACATCTCTCACCCAGTACTCTACCGGGAGGACCAAGAGACAAGCTCGGGGGTCCTGAGAATTGCAGTCCATCTCTTCTCCAGGAGTTGGTTGGGAGGAATAGCCTCCTTAAGCTATTGTCACCTCATCTATACTTCCATATTTTGCTTAGTTCAGCTATTTAATTTATTCACTGCATCTGGAAAGTTTAGGAGTTTTCATTAATATAGTATATTGTTGTTTTATTTCTGCTAAGGGATAAATAGGAGAATTATATATGCTATGAAAATTAGTAATTAATGTTGGAGCAGAGTCCCGCAGCTACAGGAGAAGCTGCCATTTTGGAGGATAGACAGTTTGGCGAAGACGAAGAGATAAGGTAAAGCTATGACGCCGTAGCATGTTTCTAGCTGCAGAGTAGAGTCGGAAACCGTGACTGTTGGGACAGAGAAGTCAAGGAAGATGACAGTACCTGAGCGGCCGAGAAGAGAGAGCTCAACCACTACATTGAAGGCAGCGGCGAAGACAGGAGGGCTCAGCTACCCTCATAAAGGAAAAGGAGCGACGAGGCCGAGGTATTGAAGACGAAGGACAGAAGAAGGGAAGTGGTGCATAGTACCCATGGTCAGCGCCGGGAAGCATGGAAGACTACAGAGAGAAGTGGTGTGATGGAAAGCGGCTACCCAAGTACAGATATGCCGACTGTCACTAGTTAGGGTTTTGGGTTACTGTTGGGACAGGCCCACAGTGTTGTAATGGTGAGACCTTCGGGCCGCCTATAAAGGGATGTATTTTGTATTGAAAAAGGTTAGCTAGTCAGTCCTTCTAGAGCTATTAGGGTTCAGCGAGTCTGAGAGTCCAGTAGTCTGTTAGCTCACTGTTATTTTGTATTGTAACAATCCGCAGGGATTGACACAGAGAGAGAGAGAGTGAGAGTATATTGTAAGAAGGAAATATAGAGAAGAGATCTAGGAGAGAAGGGCTCCAGGCTGTGTGCGGAGTTACCCAGAAGATCTCTAGCTGCATATGTGGTGCAGCAGAACTGTGTACCTCTCTCAAGTTATAATATAAAAACACAGTTCTGTGGACGTAGCTTCTACCCTGGAAGTGAACCACATAAAATCAGAGTGTTATGTGATTGATTCATGTGATTGTATTTACTTGTTTTATCTGTCATTCATTACATGAACTTTGCTTATAGTAAATGTATGTATTTGTTATTCAGTTTATAGCATCATAGAAGGATAAATGCAAGTTGAAGTCTTTAAGTATTATGTATAAGAGTTTATCTATGGTTCATTCAAGACAGTAAGAGTCACAGTATAAAGCAGCCTTGTATGTTGAGTCCTGTAAGTTGAACACGAGTAACGCTAAGTACGTTGAGCCGGAGCGGTAGGATATCGCAGGGAGGCGATATCGCACCATCCAAGGAGTTGTGGTGTGCGATACCGCAGGTTGAGGATCGAGCGTAGGAGGGAGTTACGTGTTGCCCAGGACGCGGCGATGCGATAAGGGCTAGAGTCATTGCGAGTAAGAGGAAACTGCGCATCGCAGAGAGGAAAGAGACATCTCGCGGGTTAAGAAGAGCTGCGAGGCGCACATAGGATGAGACAGAACCTGGTCGAAGACACTTGAGTCTTTGGCCAACCCATTAGGATCACTTCGGGTGAGACTTCAGGCCGCTCCGCGGTCTGTTGCCGAAAGGGCCAGTGAGCTAGGGGTGTTGTTGGTACATTATAGTAAACCCGGGTCTGCCTAGCGACCAACAATTAACTAGATTAGGGTAAATAAGTAAAGAAGTTTCTGAGTAAATTGATAAATAGAAAAAATTACCTAAACTATATTTTTCCATGCCTTTTGCAAGGAAATACTCTAGTACAGTAGGTTTATTTATTTTCAAAATAAGTAGATTCAATAAAATATGAATGCAGATGCAAATGATTACTCTCTATAGGATTTTGTGTAAAACTACTTATAGAACTTTAGTTGTAAGTATTATTTACTTAAAGTATTTAAATAAACTAAATAAAGATAGAGAACCAGTATAAGTAATACACACTAGTATGTGTAATAGTTTATATAACAAAACCAACAAAGTTACATACTATAAATCCAGTATGTAATCCGAAATAAATAATATAGGAACAGTATAATATTTAAACTAGGTTTAACTTAGTAAAAAAATAATATAGATTAAATAGTTACTCAGTTAGTTCATTTATGGGAAAATGTAAACTAGGTTTATTGAAACAAAAATAGTAGTCTTTAAAGCATTAAAAAGAATTAGGGTTACAAAAGATCTGTTCTTCATAACAGAATAAATTCAAAATTTATAATACCAAAACCTAGCAGTATAATCCATAAACTACAGAAAAGAAATACATTTATTCAATAATAACATTCTCAGTCGTATTTCCATATTTTATTGCAGTATTATTTATTTTACTGCTATCAAAATAATTCTTAACCAAAGATTATCAATTCATAGTATTTTTAATAAGAAACAAAATTTCTTAGTGATCAAATTAACCCTAACCATCGAAAACTAAATAACAATAAAAATAGCTAATACACAAATTATACATAAATTTAAACCGAACAAAGATACTGCAAATTTCATCTTTAAGTTGTGAAAATTCCTTTAGTATTAAAAACAAACTAAACAGACATAGTTAGGCCTACGACCTTTTTATATTAACTGTCAAGGCTTAAAATCCTGATCAAAACTATTCTTAATTTTAAAAGAGTACACAAAATTGAAAAACAACCATCTGTTTTCGGCTATGAAAGCCCTTCACCAAATCGAGAGTTGCTATAACCACGTCCATCAAATCTTCATTTAAAAACCCAAACAAATTTGCATCTAACAACCCAATGGCCTGACAGTAAGAGTCACAGCTTAAAGCGAGTTACAAACTACTCTTATAAGTTCATTGTGACTAGAAAGGGCTTGAAATTACTCCTTTAAGTCTCAGCTGAAAGAGCCTGAGTTCACCCATTACAAAAAACCGCTGGGGTTTTTAAAAACAGAAATTAAAAACGAAAAATAGATCAACTAAAGACCACGGTCAAACCAACAACCACAACACACAGTAATGCCATCAAAATCCACCTTACAACTTGTGCAGGAGAAAACCCTAGGTGAAACCGAGGCTTATCGGTTTAAAATCCTTCACGAAAACTCTGTTGAGGGAGATAACAGTATTTTGAGTCACCATGAGAAGCCTGCACTCAAACGAATGAAACATGTATATTAATATATAAACTCACAATTTAAAATAAAAAAATGTATATTATGGAGAACAGTTAAAAATCTAAATTCTCCGAACTTACCCTGAAGGCACGACGCAGCTTTTGGAAGTTGCAGTCTCACCCTGGCCTCATTCATGAGTTCCACGAGCTGGTTTAGAGCCTTGCTGGAAATATTTTACTGTTGCAGCGGTCAAAGAGAAACCCCAAACCACGTTATGGTGAGAAATGAATCTACAAGAAGAAACAAGCAATACAAACCAGAACTCAACTCTCTCCTTCAACAACTCTCTTCACACTGTGTAAAAGTTTAAAGAACACCCATAGTAATCAAACGCTCAGAGTAAAACAATGATGGAAAAACCAACCTAATCTCCATTACACTTTACAACAGTCCAAAACCATTTCACGATGGTCGATGAGTGAACAGAGGAAGGAGGGGCAACAAGTCGGTGACTATGAGCTTGCATCTCAACCACCCACATCAAGAGTGAACACATACAATTTTTTAGGGTTAGACAGGCCTTTTTACTCTGTCTCCAAGTCAAAAGAACCCTAAGCTCGACCACCAACCATGTGTCCTCTCAAATCTTTACAATTATGGGTTTTCGGGCTATAGTTCGAAAAGCCTTGATTAACCTGTAGAACCATTTGATCAAAATTCAAACCCTACAATATCTTTTTTATAACATCATTGTTACCTTGTTTCGATTTCTTCTTCATAACAATAGTCTTTGCATTATGGAAAAGTATTCATTTATACTGAGGGTCCTATGATTAACTATAATTTATCTATGTTCATCTTGATATTAAATAATGTTTATAAGTAATAAGACAACAACGATGGAGATAAATTAACCTTCCATAAAAGTACATACCCATAGATCTTTTATTTTGGAAGGTGTTCATTTACAATAGGGTTTTGTGCATAGTTTAACTATAGCCTTAGCATTTTTAAGATTTCCTCTATCACCTACTAATGATAATGATATTATACAAATCAAGGAAAATAAACCAGTTACATGAATATACTTATTCATAAAAATCCTAAAGTTGGGATTAGTATAATAATACATTTGGAAATTACAATATACCCTTGCAATCGAAAGCTCATATAAAACAAGGTTTATATACTAGAGAACTAGGTAATAATACATGATTTACAAGAATTACTAACGTAGAGTATTTAAAGTTTAAAAAGAACTCAAATAGATATGAACAATACCATATTCCAATCTCTAAACGACAAATATGTAGTTACGGATGCAAGTATATGTAACATATCTTCTCGTTTATGAAATTATTTAGGCCAATTAACTCTTATTGGCAGAAGTAGAGCTCTTTCTTAATCTATAACATCTCAAAATGAAATATAAGCATATAATTGAAAATACAAGAAGGAAGATTATTTGAATCAAGTACTATGGTGGTAAACTTAGCTGCACATAACCCTTTCTTTCACAAGTAGTGTTATTACAATCTTTTATGCAGTTTGATAACATTAAAAATACCAACAATACCTTTTACAGGGTCAAGCTACAAAGAAACATTTTTACTAGCATGTTATCCTATGCTAGTTGAATATTATTCTTGATCTAGAAAATTTTATTGGTAACAACATTGATTACCTATTTAGAACCTGTAAAAGAAGTATCATTCGACTGCGTTAGTTGTAAGCTAAGTAAGCCCTGATCTCATATAAGATTCTTTCCTACTTGACAAAAGAAAATAATAACACATTTAGCATCAGATTAAGATGCAGTTTCCTTTCTTTCCTTCTGAAACATAAACTGCTGTGTTAAAACCCCTAACATAGTACTTTAAAGATAAACTATTAATTTATATAAAATTAAAGAAATATAATGCTCATTGTTAAATATTATTGTTTGAGTAACCGCTAACAGTTATTGGTTCATTTGCAATGTCATCCTTGAACATTTTATGTTACATGAAAATTTTTAAATTTTTATGAAGTTTTGGGGTTATTACATGTGTGTTACATGTGGTATTAGAGCACAAGGTTCAGACACTAGGACTGAATGTGCCTCAACTTGCATAAATGAAACAGTAGATTTAAAACATGTATACTTATTTTTACTTTTCTTTTGAATTACACTACAGGGAATTTTTCTGAGTTAATTGCAGGTATGGAAGGATTGAAATAACATGTGGATGAGGAGCCCCCATTTATTGAACGAAGTAATTATAAAAGAGAATCTATACAAGAATAAATAGCTAATAACTCATCTAAATTACTACAAACAGTCAAGGAACTAAGAATAGAGATAGAAATGGTCAAAAAGGAAAATGAGAGAATTTTGAGAGCTCAAGAGGAGCTAAATCATATTTTAATGGAAAGATTTCAAAATGAGGAAAAAGATAAACGAAAAGAGTCTGAAGATATGCCTTACCAACATAAAGATAAAAAGAATAAACAGTTTAAAATCGAAAGTAGCTCATCTTCTGAGGTTTATAGCGATCCACATAAAATGAATTATCAATATACTAGTGATAGTAGTGAAGATAATCATCATACAAGAAAGAGAAAGTTTAAACCTTACGAAGAAATCTTTGGAGAATTCAAGAAAATCAAGACACCAACCTTTAATGGTGAAAACTGAGAAGGGAGAAGAGATGGAATCATGGCTGTCCGGGATGAAGACATATTTTCAAATTTATAATTACTCTAATCAACTAAAAGCCAGAATGGCTATTTATAACCTCACTGGGAAGGCAGATATTTGGTGGCAGGACCTAAAAAGAGTAAAAGGCATTAGGGAGAAAAACATTAACTGGAGTACATTTAAGAAATATTTTAAGAAGAAATTTTTGTCTGAACAGTACTATGAGGAGCGGGCTAAGAAATTTTATGAATTAAAACTGGGAACAATGAACATGAAAGAACTAAATAGTAAATTTCTAAGTCTGGTCAGATATGTGCCTTATATCGTGGATGAGAAGCCTAAGGTACAACGGTTTTAAAGATGCTTACCCTATTATATAAAAGACAAAATTGAGTATGACAATCCAAAAAATTTAGAAGAAGAAATGAGAAAGGTGAATTTTTGTTATGAACAGAATCACAAAAAGGAAAGTATGACAAGCTGGAAGGCAAAAAGAACTAATAATTTTGAACAGAGGAAGAAAGGTTTTGTACCTAACCGAAATTTTCCAAATAAAAATTTTCAAGGGAACAAAAGTAATTCACAGATGAATCCAAATGGTGAAAGAAATAAATAATCTGTTAATAATCACGGTAACTATACCAAGAATTTTGCATGAAAGGAACCAATAAAGTGTCGGGAATGTAATGGTCCTCATTATGCATCAGTTTTCCCCAACCGGAAGAAGACTATTAGCAACATACATACAATACAGGAGGAGATGACTATTGGTGATCTAGCAAGGACAATGCACAGGATCAATGCAACACTGGAGAACAGGCAAGCGGATTACCAAACTTCCATGGTGGAAGTGGAAGGTAAGCCAAATCAAATACCTATATCTATTTTAATCAATCGAGGGGCTAGTTTAAGCTATTTTTTCCTGATTTAGTAGAAAGTGTAAGTTATCAGTAGAAAATTTTGCAAATCCTTGGTTAGTCTAGCTAGATACAGGTGCAAAAAGAAAGGTGATTAGCTTTGTTAAGAATTGTATTGTAAAAATGGATCAGTTTGAAACCTCAGTTAAGCTTAATGTTTTACTTTTAGGTTCTAATGATATGTTAATAGGTATGGATTGGTTAGAACAACATAGGGTAGTCCTGAACTATTTTGATAAAACATTTACTTGCGTAAGTAACGATGGAGAACTAATAAATGTAAAAGGAATCCCTAGGAAAAAAGCTGTATGATGGATTTCTGCTTTGCAACTTAAGAGAGTTGTTCGAAAGGGATGTAAAGCCTTTGATGTAACAGTAATTAATCAAGAAAATAATAATAACAAAGATAAATTAAAATTGGAAGATATTTCGATCTTAAGGGAGTATTCGGATGTACTTCCAGAACAAATTCCAGGACTGCCTCTGAAGCGGTAGTTAGACTTTACTATTGAGCTGGTACCTGGTGTAGTGCCCAACTCAAAAGCCCCTTACCGGATAAATATACTGGAATTATGTGAACTAAAGTCACAGTTAAAAGAACTCATTGATAAGAATTATATTAGACCCAGTGTGTGTCCCTGGGAAGCACCTGTTATTTTTGTTAAGAAGAAGGACGGAACTCTACGATTATGTATAGATTACCATCAACTAAATAAAATGACTATCAAAAATAGATATCATTACCCCGCATAGATGATCTATTTGATCAGCTACATGGAGCAACGGTATTCTCGAAGATTGATTTACGATCTGGTTAACATCAGGTCCAAATCAAAGATGAAGACATCTTTAAAACAACTTTTAGGACCAGGTATTGTCATTACGAGTTTGTTGTTATGTCGTTTGGGCTTACTAATGCCCCAGATATTTTTATGTGTCTGTTGAATAATGTGATGCATAAATACCTTGATAAGTTTGTGTTCGTATTCATTAACGACATCTTAATTTACTCAAAGTATGAAGAAGAACATTTAAAAATTGTTTTACAAGAGTTACAAGAACATCAACTCTATGCAAAATTTAGTAAATGTGATTTCTTTAAGGATAAAATACAGTATTTGGGTCATGTAGTGACTAAAGAAGGAATTTTCCGTTGACCCTGAAAAGATAAAGGAAATCAAAGAATGGCCAATCCCAAAAGACGTAACTGACGTACAATCATTCATGCGGATTACTGGCTATTATAGAAGATTTATCGAAGTGTTTTCAAGAATTGCAAATCCCATAACTTCTTTACAAAAGAAAGGGAATAAATTCGAGTGGATTCAAAAGTGCGAAGAAAGTTTTAAAAAGTTAAAAACATTATTAACTACTGCACCAATCTTAAGAATTGTTGACCTTAATAAATATTTTATATTATGTACTAACCGCATGCAATGACGGTTTAGGTGGGGTTTTAACTCAGGAATGACACATCATTGCTTATGAGTCTAGGAAGCTGAAGATTCATGAGAAAAATTATGCGACCTATGAATTAGAATTGGCTGCTGTCATACATGCCTTAAAAATGTGGTGTCATCATTTAATCAAAAGGAAGTTTATATTAATGACAGATAATAAAGGGTTAAAATATATGTTGGATCAACCTAACTTAAATGCTAGGAAAGCTAGATGGCTAGCTTTGCTTAGCGAATACGATTTTGAAATCCAACATATTAATGGAAAATAAAATAAGATTGCTGATACATTAAGAAGAATTGCAAAACTGAATTTTACAACAACAATCAACACCTATAAAACATATTTAGAAGAACAACTAGAAGAAGGAATAGGGCAAGATGAAAATTATCGGAAATTACAAGCAAAGGTAAGAGAAAATTTAATTGAAATTTTAAGTAGAGGGTATAGTTTGAACGAAAAAAGATTATTATTATATAAAGATAGACTATACGTACCTAATGTACCTAAGATTAAGTTGCTGATTTTAAACGAAATTCATAAAACTCCTTATTCAGGGCATCCAGGTTATCAGAATACTATAACTATGCTAAGAAAGGATTATTTTCTTCCAAACATGAAAAATGAATTGGAATAATACATTGCTAAGTGCTTTGAATGTTAGCAAGTAAAAACTGAACATCAGCATCCAGCTAGGTTACTTTAGCCATTACCTATTCCTAGTTGGAAGTGGGAAATAATCAGCCTTGATTTTATCACCGGACTACCTAGAAATCAAAATTTGAATGAATCAATAATGGTTGTTGTCGATAAATTAAGCAAGGAAGCCATTTATACCTGTAAAAACTACTTATAAAGCTACAAATATTGCTGATATTTTCTTTAAAAAAAAAATTCGGTTACATGGAATACCGAAAGTAATAATTTCAGACAGAGACCTAAGTTTACGGGCAACTTTTGGAAGTCTTTGTTTAAAGGATTAAATACTACATTAAACTTCAGTACCTCTTTCCATCCTCAAACAGATGGACAGATTGAAAGAGTAAATCAGGTATTGGAGGATTTGCTCAGAATGTATGTAAAAGAAGAGCCAGGTGTTGTAAAGGAAAGTATCCTATGGCTGGGGTTTAAGAGGCCATCAACGTACTGGGGTTGAAAGAGAGATGAAAAAATTTCAGCAAGCATATATAAGCAAGATAAGAGATGAGAAAGGTCCACACCTGACTCACTGAAGGCTGGTCCAAGCTTTCTCTTCAATCCTCTTCTTGCTCCTCTCGCTCCAAGAGACCTGCAAAACGAATTATACCTTCCTCAAACCATTATGACCACATATAAGACAATGATAATCAAATAAACATGAACTAATGATCTGAATAACATCATCATATGATCAAAAATAGAGATTCAATCACACATTGAACAATGATTTGGGAAGAACAAGGACATCACATCTTTATTAATCTTGAAAACAAGTACAAGTATACATTCTCTTCAAGTTTGGCACCTCACGAAACCTTGATCTGGTTCTGCTGCTTCTCTTCTCCAAAGAACTCAGCCTCCAAGCTCTGCAACACAAGGGGAAGACCTCCAGGGAAATGGTGTGGGCAATGAGAGTCCCGATTTCTCCAGCATAACAATGCATAAATTCAAGTCTCCTTTCATGGACCTCCCTACCTCTATTTATATGATGAAGAAGAGTTAGGGGCGAAGCCAAAGTGGTTACAACTGAAGGAGTCAGTTGTATAACTACCCAAACTAATCCGAAAAGGCGTGTTTTTATGTTTAAATGTTAAGAAACCTATTCGCGACTATGAAGGAGGACAACCCGCGAATGATCCATGAGTTTGCACAAGGGCAACCCACGAATATCTGCATTCACGACTTGCAAAACACAAGAGTCGCGAGTGATTCGCGAGTTGCACATAAGGAGAGTCGCGAATACACAAAAAAAACACATTTTTAAGGTATTTCTGGGCATTTTCAGACTTTGGTATCTTCTGGAAAGTTTTAGCTAACGGAAATACCTTTCCAACGGTGTAGAAATGAGGTCAAACGGAGTTACAAAAATCAAGATATGGGTCCTCCAAGATAGGTGTTTTTTCAGTGACATTCAGTGACTTTCATGAAGTGCCGACATGCGACGAAATCATGGGAAAGTGGTCACAGGCAGAGATGTGTCATTTTGGGCTATAATAGATGCCCCCTAATGTGTGAGGTTAGAGGGGAATACGATAGCCAAAATACATTATAAAGGAAACAGCTGAGTATGGAGAGAGTAGAGAAGCCAAGATCGAAAGGCTCAAATGAAGGTACCTGAAAGAGAGATAAATGTCAGAAAAACTGATCTCTGAAACATACACGTCCATATACAAATCATCGCCATAAAGATACAGGCGGATCCAACATATGTATAACTGATGAAACTATCATGGTCACTCAATATGCAAAAAAGGCGCCATATCAAATCTAAAGGAGCCATGGCCACAAATGAACAAGGTGGATCCATGCTCAACAATCGATCATAGCCACAAAAATACAAGGTGGATCTATGTCTCAGAAAAATGTCATATAAAGTATAACAAGGTCTTGCGCAACTTGGGCAATAGCAAAAGATGACAAAGCTACTGTCAGCCCAAGGTCTTCAATCCAAACCGCCCAAAAAAGGTACGAATCCTAACCATGCGAATAAAGGAGTTGAAGTCGAACATGGAGGAAGCCGTTTGATTACCGGTCAATAATGAAAACCGTTAACAAACGCGAGGGAAACCACCATTAATGAAAATGGTCCCCAAGGTACCTAGTACATTCTAACAAGTGTGATTACAAGGACTTGAAGTCGAACACTTGAAGAATCCATTGAGTAGGAGACATTAAGGTATTCCCACTACCCAATAGTGAGGGAAATTGCCATTGATGAAAACAATTCTCAAGGTACTATCATAAAACTCTAAATCTCGTGCCCAGAGCAAGATGTGTTGCAGTCAATAGGAAGAGATCCGTTGGAAGGAAGGCATTAAGGAATCATTCATCATCCAACATGAGGTAAGTCAAAGACTAATTGGATCTGGAATTGGTACTGAATTTCACAATAAGGACCACTGAAGACATGATGTAATGAACTGATACCAGGGAATGGCCGACACAAAAGTTCAAGGCAACTGCAGAATGGCCGACAAAGGTTTAATCCTTGAACAGTGAGCACAACACAAAAGTGACTTAGGCAGCTTTTGACACAAAATAGGACCAACGAAACAAATCTACAATGTAGGAAACATTGACAGATTCCCCATATAATTGGAAAAGAGACCAACTGGAGGAGTAAGAAAACTCTGAATCGGGATAAGGTCAAAATACTAGGACCCAACTGTTGATAGACTCAAAACTGGTGCATTGTTCAAGGAAACAAGACTTGCTGCCATGATATAAAAAGACATGGAAATAAACCTTCCCCTTCCCTTCTTTCTTGTAAAGGTTTAACGAGTCCAAGAAA
>LPNX010946608.1:26315-45685 GCA_001517045.1 Pseudotsuga menziesii
CGGGGGTTCATTTTCCGTAATTTTAGTCCCTCAGGTCCGGAAAAGAGATAAACCTATGCCTGAGAATACTCTTCTCAATTCAAAAAGAAAAGAGAGGGATCCTTTCTCGTATTATTCCACATGGTCTGAGAAAGAGATAACCTACCACCAATGTGGATGCCCGTTCACATATTCTTAACGAGCCTGAACGGACAAGTTTACTCGGTAGTCAAGTCTATTTTGAGGAGTCAGACTTGGGCCTAAAGAAACTCATAATCTTTCCCATGAAGTTTTAACGAGTCCGAAAAAGTCAACTCGCGGCCTCCTTACTGTTTTTAACGAGCTCGAAGGAGAGCAGAAAGAATGCTCTAAATGCGAGGAGACGAGTGTCATAGGCAGGCGAAACTAATTCCAAGCGCAAGGAACAAACCTATGCATAATGCAAGGAAAGAGAGCAAGATAAAGACACTCGGGGAACGTCTCCTCAAGGTAAAGGGTGTCAAGTTGCAAAGGCAAAATGATACAAGGCTAAGCGGCGATGAGAACAAAGATGAGGGCTTATACAACGAGCTAAAAGCGTGGAAGCCGGCATCAGGCTCATAAGCACGAGCAGGGCACATGCAAATGCAATGACAACTTGAAACACAAGGTGAGACCAGTAGACAGTTGTGAATCCAACTACAAATCCTGTCTCCAAGAAACAACAACATCAGGATCATATTCAGAAGAAACGATCCGATGTGGGTCACTTTAGAAGAAACACATGTAACTTTTCTATCTTCTATAAAAGGTAAAGTCAAGGAAGAATCAATCGAAGAAGATTCTATAGAAACAAGGCTCGAGGGTTTATAATCAATAAGATCAACCTCAGAAGGAGAGCAAAAATCAACAAGGGAGATAGAGTATGTAGGAACAAACTCAATATCCAAGGAGTCGAAAAATTCATAAGAAAAATCAAACTCATCCGGATCACTGACTTTCTTTTCAAAGGAAGAGTCAAAAGACTCAACAAGACCAACATAAGAAGACAATTCAGGCTTACTAGGCAAATCAGGGTTAGATTTAGTCACAACTGAACAAACATCCAAAAGAAGATTAGATTGTATTAAAGACTCTAGGAAGACTTCATCCAAAAGAAGGAGATCATCCGAGATAGGACACATATCTAAATTTTCAAATGGATTGACAGAGTGGAGATTAGGCCCCACAGTCTGTATAGGATGACTCACCCGATCAACTGCGGGGACCAAGTCCCGAGAAGGTAAGCATGAAAACAGAGGCTGCTTCTCAGTAGCAATTGAACACAAAGGACAAGAAGCCACATAGTTCACCTGTGGTGGGGTGGTGTCTATAGAAACACTGGGAACCAATAAAGGAAAAACCTGGTCTCTAGTTGGGTCAGGAGAGGGATCGAGAAAATCCAACTGATCGATAGTGACAATTTCTTCACCATGATTAAAGTACATCACACGAAAGAATGTTGACACCACAGCTTGCATGGCATAGACATAATCACGTCCAAGGAGCATATTAAAGTCCAAGGGGTCTTCTATTACCATGAAGTCAACTAAGACGGTCTTCCCACCCAAAGTAACAGGTGTTTGAGCAAGAATTCCCTAAGCTACACAAGTTCTTCTATCAAATGCCAGTAACTGACTAGCAGTCAACACAAGGCTGGGAGATCCCATACCTCGCCAAGCACGAGCAGACAAAATACTAACTGAGGCTCCTTCATCAACAATACAACTAGCAATCGTATAGGGTTCAACTTTGACCTTTATCTGGAAAGGTGCATGGGATGGAAGGGGCGGCTCAACCAGGCTATCCCAATCAAAGGAAGCAATCCGAGGGCTTGGTGGGGGTTGATCCGAAACAAGTTCAGTGCCCCCTTGTTTAGTAAGATCTGAACTGGCAATGAAGAAAATGTGACTAGTAGACACTTCACTCTCCAAAGGAAGAGTGGGATTGATCGATAATGGAATCGATTCAACCGCTTTGTGAAAGTCACTCTCTGAAGGGAGAGTGCGATTGACCAAAGATGACATTGGTGCAATCACATTAGGATCACTATCTGAAAGAAGAGCGGGATCAACCAAATCTGAGATTTGTTCGACCACTTGATCAACCAAAGGTTGAGTAGGATGTTGAGAAACTATAGGGTGCTCAGAAGAACGAAATCCATGAGTCTTGGACCACACTCTTCGCATCTCTGGGATAGCAGGGCACATATGAGTAAGATGATCTCCCTTGCATAGCACACAAGGGAACTTAAGATGATGCTTCGAACGACCAGTTTTCTCAACTGTAGCAGCATGAGTAGCAGTGGCTGACTCTTTTCTCTCAACCTAACTTGCAGAGGATGAGAGTTTGCCCCCAGCATGAACAACAGAGGCCGGATGACTGGGTCCAACCTTACTAAGAGAGGCTGGTTGTTGAGAGACTCCAGAATGTTCAAAAACGGGATGACCATGAATCCAAACTCGTCGCACCTCAGCAATAGAAGGGCTTTTATAAGTAAGGTGGTCTCCCTCACAAAGCTTACAAGGAAACTTGAGCTTGTGTTTTGAACGGGTAGACTTGTCAACAGTGTCAACATGACTTGCAGTGGTTGACGGGTTGTCTTCAGCTTGAACCACAGAGGCTGAAAGACTACCCCCAGCATGACTTGCAGAGGCCGAGAGACGGGCACCATCAACATAAACAACAGAGGCTGAATGGTTAAGATCAACATGCTTTGCAGCAGCTGAGTGTGTGCCCCCAGCTTGAGCAACAGAGGCTGGGTGAACGGATCCAACGTGAACAATAGAGGTTGGATGGGTAGGTTCAACTTGAACACCAGAGGTTGAACGAGTGCACTCAACGTGAACACCAGAGGCTGAGTGACCAGATCCGACATGACCTGAAAAGGTTGGAAGGATCCCACCAGCTTGATCATCAGAGGCTGGATGGATGGATCCAACTTGAACAACAGAGGTTGGATGAGAAGGTTCAACTTGAAAACCAGAGGTTGAACAAGTGTCTTCAGCGTAAACAACAGAGGCTGAGAGACTGGATCCGACATGACCTAGAACGGTTGGAAGGATCCCACCAGCTTGATCACCAGAGGCTGGATTGTGAATATCAACTTGACTTGCAGATTTTGAGCGGGTGCACTCAACGTGAACACCAGAGGTTGAGTAACTAGATCCAACATGACCTGCAGAGGTTGGATGGGTGCCCCCAGCTTGAACAACAGAGGCTGGGTGGTGAGGTTCAACTTGACTTGCAGAGGTTGAACGAGTGCCCCCTTGCTTATGTGCTTTCTTCCTATTCCTCCTTCTTTTACTCCTTTTAGACTGCCGGTTACTAGTATCAGTACTTTCACCGCATGAGGTAGAAGGAGGAGGAGAACTAACTACAGGTGAAGGGGAGACATTGTTTTGATGCCCTTGATATAAGGAGCTTACTTGAGAAGCATCAGGAGCATTCAGGATAGTTGGAGTGGAAAACAACCACACCGGTAGCCCTAGGGTGAATCCCGGAAGATTCAAGGTGGCCATCAAGGGAACACCAACATTCCCTGTGAGAGGAATAGGACAAGGAGCTCCCATCATGGGGATCTCTTGGTTGGTGTTCAAAGGGGTGCTAGCCATAGTTTCAAAACAAGAGACAAAGTCTGAGGTTGATGGTCAACCAAAATTACAAAGCAGACACCTAAAGGCCCACTAAGTACAGACAAACCACACAGCACTCACTAAAAAATTCATAAAGCCCAAACAGACAAACAGGTATAAGATGTACTTTCCAGAAGAAAGCTGATGAACGATTACTTGGCATCCTTGAGGTGGTTCTCAGGCACAAGCGGAGGAATCACCCACCACCCTCCTGCACTTTCCACAAGGGTTACCTTCCAAGCCCGTCCAAGGTCAACCAGAAATAACCTTCCGGTGTACCTGTGTATGAACCCTAGATGTCAAAGAGACTAGAGGCTACCTTAACTAAATTGACAGTCTGGGGGGACAGCCGTCAGCCGAACTCGTACGCATGGGCAGGGTAGCTGAGCCCGAAACTCTGTCTAGGACAAAATCCCCAGATGCGTAAAAGTCCTGGGTTACGTTTTGACAAGGATTCAAAGGGTTATCTCCTCTGTCCAAGCCTCCACGCGGCCTAGTGCTTAACTCCCGTTTGAGAGGAGCTTCCCAGATACAATCAATGTAGAAAAGGATTTACCTAGTAATAGGCCAACTACGTCTGAAATTTAACACTTGTGGGGAGTTTAAACTCCCTATCCCACAAGTCTAGCCTAAGCTAGTTGGTGTATGACCCTATAAAATAAAACTTACTAATAAATTTTAAAATTATATCGTTTATTTTAAGGGTTGTTTTTAGTCAAAGGGTAAATGGCATGAAACTTATGTGGTGTTTTGACTCAAAATTTGAAACAAAGGACTAGGCAAAGAGAAATGAAATGCAAAAAGCAAAAACTATTCTCTTTATATTTCTTTTTCAAATAGAAACTTGAAAGCCAAAAAGAACAAAATTCTTTTTATATTTTTCCAAAAACAAAGATATGCTATGCAATCTAGACTAAGACCCTAATCTACATGCATATAAAGCAAACATATGTTTTTGTATTTTTCTTTTATAAATGCAAAAGAAAAAATCAGCCTATTAACTAATGCAAGCAAGTACTGAAAGCAAAGAAAATAGACAACTACTCTACACCCCACAAACAAGCCCTAGGTTTCCCTAAAGTTGAATATAAACCTCTCTTGAAAAGAAGGCTCACAAAGGTAAACAAGCCAACAACTTTGGAATGAAAAGACTGAGCAAAAAGACTGACATAAACAAAGGTCAAGAAGTCCCAAGAATCAATCTAAACCTACAAACAAAGGATGCTCAGTACCTTGTCCAACAAGGTCAAACCAAAGAAGGAGGTGGAGGAGGCAAGCAGCAAAAACAAATTCTTTTTAATTTTCTTTTATAAAGGCAAAAGAAAAACTACCTACAAACAAAAGCATGCAGATAACAAGAACAAAGCAAAAGGAACTTTGCTATACAACCACCAAACAAACTCTAGACTGAACTAAAGTCAGCATAAACCCTACTTGGAAGGAAGGCTTGCATAAAAGGCAAAACCACTATTTTGGCACGGTGAAGTTAACCCACAAAGCAAGAAGGAAATCAACACCAACAAGCTTCTGAAATCAAACAAAGATCACTAACAGAGGCTGATCAGAAACATAGGCCAAAAATCACAATTTAAACATGTATATTAATATATAAACTCACAATTTAAAATAAATAAATAAATGTATATTATGGAGAATAGTTAAAAATCTAAATTCTCTGAACTTACCCTGAAGGCACGACGCAGCTTTTGGAAGTTGCAGTCTCACCCTAGCCTCATTCATGAGCTCCACGAGCTGGTTTAGAGCCTTGCTGGAAATATTTTACTATTGCAGTGGTCAAAGAGAAACCCCAAACCAAGTTATGGTGAGAAATGAATCTACAAGAAGAAACAAGCAATACAAACCAGAACTCAACTCTCTCCTTCAACAACTCTCTTCACACTGTGTAAAAGTTTAAAGAACACCCATAGTAATCAAATGCTCAGAGTAAAACAATGATGGAAAACCCAATCTAATATCCATTACACTTTACAACAGTCCAAAACCCTTTCACGATGGTCGGTGAGCGAACAGAGGAAGGAGGGGCAACAAGCCGGTGGCCATGAGCTTGCAGCTCAACCACCCACATCAAGAGTGAACAAATACAATTTTTTAGGGTTAGACATGCCTTTTTACTCTGTCTCCAAGTCAAAAGAACCCTAAGCTCGACCACCAACCATGTGTCCTCTCAAATCTTTACAATTATGGGTTTTCGGGCTATAGTTGGAAAAGTCTTGATTAACCTGTAGAACCATTTGATCAAAAGTCAAACCCTACAATATCTTTTTTATAACATCATTGTTACCTTGTTTCAATTTCTTGTTCATAACAATAGTCTTTTCATTATGGAAAAGTATTCATTTATACTAAGGGTCTTATGATTAACTATAATTTATCTATGTTCATCTTGATATTAAATAATGTTTATAAGTAATAAGACAACAACGATGGAAATAAATTAACCTTCCATAAAAGTACATACCCATAGATCTTTTATTTTGGAAGGTGTTCATTTACAATAGGTTTTTTTGCATAGTTTAACTATAGCCTTAGCATTTTTAAGATTTCCTCTATCACCTACTAATGATAATGATATTATACAAATCAAGGAAAATAAACCAGTTACATGAATATACTTATTCATAAAAATCCTGAAGTTGGGATTAGTATAATAATACATTTGGAAATTACAATATACCCTTGCAATCGAAAGCTCATACAAAACAAGGTTTATATACTAGAGAACTAGGTAATAATACATGATTTACAAGAATTACTAACGTAGAGTATTTAAAGTTTAAAAAGAACTCAAATAGATATGAACAGTACCATATTCCAATCTCTAAACGACAAATATGTAGTTATGGATGCAAGTATGTGTAACATATCTTCTCGTTTATGAAATTATTTAGGCCAATTAACTCTTATTGGCAGAAGTAGAGCTCTTTCTTAATCTATAACATCTCAAAATGAAATATAAGCATATAATTGAAAAAAGAAGAAGGAAGATTATTTGAATCAAGTACTATGGTGGTAAACTTAGCTGCACATAACCCCTTCTTTCACAAGTAGTGTTATTACAATATTTTATGCAGTTTGATAACATTAAAAATACCAACAATACCTTTTACAAGGTCAAGCTACAAAGAAACATTTTTACTAGCATGTTATCCTATGCTAGTTGAATATTATTCTCGATCTAGAAAATTTTACTAGTAACAACATTGATTACCTATTTAGAACCTGTAAAAGAAGCATCATTCCACTGTGTTAGATGTAAGCTAAATAAGCCCTGATCTCATATAAGATTCTTTCCTACTTGACAAAAGAAAATAATAACACATTTATCATCAGATTAAGATGCAGTTTCCTTTCTTGCCTTCTGAAACATAAACTGCTGTGTTAAAACCCCTAACATAGTACTTTAAAGATAAACTATTAATTTATATAAAATTAGAGAAATATAATGCTCATTGTTAAATATTATTGTTTGAGTAACCGCTAACAGTTATTGGTTCATTTGCAATGTCATCCTTGAACATTTCATGTTACATGAAAATTTTTAAATTTTTATGAATTTTTTGGGTTATTACATGTGTGTTACATGTGGTATTAGAGCACAAGGTTTAGACACTAGGACTGAATGTGCCTCAACTTGCATAAATGAAACAGTAGATTTAAAACATGTATACTTATTTTTACTTTTCTTTGGAATTACACTACAGGGAATTTTTCTAAGTTAATTGCAGGTATGGAAGGATTGAAATAACATGTGGATGAGGAGCCCCCATTTACTGAACGAAGTAATTCTAAAAGAGAATCTATACAAGAAGAAATAGCTAATAACTCAACTAAATTACTACAAACAGTCAAGGAACTAAGAACATAGATGGAAACGGTCAAAAAGAAAAATGAGAGAATTTTGAGAGCTCAAGAGGAGCTAAATCATATTTTAATGGAAAGATTTCAAAATGAGGAGATAAAAAGAATAAACAGTTTAAAATCGAAAGTAGCTCATCTTATGAGGTTTATAGCGATCCACATAAAAAGAATTATCAATATACTAGTGATAGTAGTGAATATAATCATCATACAAGAAAGAAAAAGTTTAAACCTTACAAAGAAATCTTTGGAGAATTCAAGAAAATCAAGCCACCAACCTTTAATGGTGAAACTAATAAGGGAGAAGAGACGGAATCATGGCTGTCTGGGATGAAGAAATATTTTCAAATTTATAATTACTCTAATCAACTAAATGCCAGAAGCTATTTATAACCTCACTGGGAAGGCAGATATTTGGTGGCAGAACCTAAAAAGAGTAAAAGGCATTAGGGAGAAAAACATTAACTGGAGTACATTTAAGAAATATTTTAAGAATTTTTTTTTGTCTAAACAGTACCATGAGGAGCGGGCTAAGAAATTTTATGAATTAAAACTGGGAACAATGAACATGAAAGAACTAAATAGTAAATTTCTAAGTCTGGTCAGATATGTGCCTTATATCATGGATGAGAAGCCTAAGGTACAACAGTTTTAAAGATGCTTACCCTATTATATAAAAGACAAAATTGAGTATGACAATCCAAAAAATTTAGAAGAAGAAATGAGAAAGGTGAATTTCTGTTATGAACAGAATCACAAAAAGAAAAGTATGACAAACTGGAAGGCAAAAAGAACTAATAATTTTGAACAGAGGAAGAAAGGTTTTGTACCTAACCGAAATTTTCCAAATAAAAATTTTCAAGGGAACAAAAGTAATTCACAGATGAATCCAAATGGTCAAAGAAATAAATAATCTTTTAATAATCACGGTAACTATACCAATAATTTTGAATGAAAGGAACCAATCAAGTGTCGGGAATGTAATGGTCCTCATTATGCATCAGTTTTCCCCAACTGGAAGAAGATTGTTAGCAACATACATACGATACAGGAGGAGATGACTGTTGGTGATCTAGCAAGGACAATGCACAAGATCAATGCAACACTGGAGAACAGGCAAGTGGATTACCAAACTTCCATGGTGGAAGTGGAAGGTAAGCCAAATCAAATACCTATATCTATTTTAATCGATCGAGGGGCTAGTTTAAGCTATTTTTTTCCTTATTTAGTAGAAAAGGGTAAGTTATCAGTATAAAATTTTGCAAATCCTTGGTTAGTCCAGCTAGCTATTGGTGCAAAAACAAAGGTGATTAGCTTTGTTAATATTTGTACTA
Organism: Pseudotsuga menziesii; assembly: GCA_001517045.1. NCBI lineage: Eukaryota > Viridiplantae > Streptophyta > Pinopsida > Pinales > Pinaceae > Pseudotsuga > Pseudotsuga menziesii. Next base: position 35,161 of record LPNX010946608.1, read on the forward strand.
TAAAAATGGATCAGTTTGAAACCTCAGTTAAGCTTAATGTTTTACTTTTAGGTTCTTATGATATGTTAATAGGTATGGATTGGTTAGAACAACATAGGGTAGTCCTGAACTATTTTGATAAAACATTTACTTACGTAAGTAACGATGGAGAACTAATAAATGTAAAAGGAATCCCTAGGAAAAAAGTTGTAAGACGGATTTCTACTTTGCAACTTAAGAGAGTTGTTCAAAAGGGATGTAAAGCCTTTCATGTAACAGTAATTAATCAAGAAAATAATAATAACAAACATAAATTAAAATTGGAAGATATTTTGATCTTAAGGGAGTATTCGGATGTACTTCCAGAAGAAATTCCAGGACTGCCTCTGAAGCGGTAGTTAGACTTTACTATTGAGCTGGTACCTGGTGTAGTGCCTAGCTCAAAAGCCCCTTACCGGATAAATATACTGGAATTATGTGAACTAAAGTCACAGTTAAAAGAAATCATTGATCAGAATTATATTAGACCCAGTGTGTCTCCCTGGGAAGCACCTGTTATTTTTGTTAAGAAGAAGGACGGAACTCTATGATTATGTATAGATTACCATCAACTAAATAAAATGACTATAAAAAATAGATATCGTTACCCCGCATAGATGATCTATTTTATCAGCTACGTGCAACAACGGTATTCTCGAAGATTGATTTACGATCTGGTTAACATCAGGTCCAAATCAAAGATGAAGACATCTTTAAAACAACTTTTAGGACCAGGTATTGTCATTACGAGTTTGTTGTTATGTCGTTTGGGCTTACTAATGCCCCAGCTATTTTTATGTGTTTGTTGAATAATGTAATGCATAAATATCTTGATAAGTTTGTGGTCGTATTCATTAACGACATCTTAATTTACTCAAAGTATGAAGAAGAACATTTAAAAATTGTTTTACAAGAGTTACGAGAACATCAACTCTATGCAAAATTTAGTAAATGTGATTTCTTTAAGGATAAAATATAGTATTTGGGTCATGTAGTGACTAAAGAAGGAAATTTTCGTTGACCCTGAAAAGATAAAGGCAATCAAAGAATGGTCAATCCCAAAAGACGTAACTGACGTACGATCATTCATGGGGATTACTGGCTATTATAGAATATTTATCAAAGCGTTTTCAAGAATTGCAAATCCCATAACTTCTTTATAGAAGAAAGGGAAGAAATTCGAGTGGATTCAAAAGTGTGAAGAAAGTTTTAAAAAGTTGAAAACATTATTAACTACTGCACCAATCTTAAGAATTGTTGACCCTAACAAAGATTTTATAGTATGTACTAATGCATGCAATGACGGTTTAGGTGGGGTTTTAACTCAGGAAGGACACGTCATTGCTTATGAGTCTAGGAAGCTGAAGATTCATGAAAAAAATTATGTGACCTATGAATTAGAATTGGCTGCTGTCATACATGCCTTAAAAATGTGGCGTCATCATTTAATCAAAAGGAAGTTTATATTAATGACAGATAATAAAGGGTTAAAATATATGTTAGATCAACCTAACTTAAATGCTAGGAAAGCTAGATGGCTAGCTTTCCTTAGCGAATACGATTTTGAAATCCAACATATTAAAGGAAAATAAAATAAGATTGCTGATACATTAAGCAGAATTGCAAAACTGAATTTAACAGCAACAATCAACACCTATAAAACATATTTAGAAGAACAACTAGAAGAAGGAATAGGGCAAGATGAAAATTATCGAAAATTACAAGCAAAGGTAAGAGAAAATTTAATTGAAATTTTAAGTGGAGGGTATAGTTTGAACGAAAAAGGATTATTATTATATAAAGATAGAATATACGTACCTAATGTACCTAAGATTAAGTTTCTGATTTTAAACGAAATTCATAAAACTCCATATTCAGGGCATCCGGGTTATCAAAAAACTATAACTATGCTAAGAAAGGATTATTTTCTGTCAAACATGAAAAATTAATTGGAATAATACATTGCTAAGTGCTTTGAATGTCAGCAAGTAAAAATTGAACATCCACATCCAACTGGGTTACTTTAGCCATTACCTATTCCTAGTTGGAAGTGGGAGATAATCAGCCTTGATTTTATCACCAAACTACCTAGAAATCAAAATTTGAATGACTCAATAATGGTTGTTGTCGATAAATTAAGCAAGGAAGCCATTTATACCTATAAAAACTACTTATAAAGCTGCAAATATTGCTGATATTTTCTTAAAACAAATTTTTTGGTTACATGGAATACCGAAAGTAATAATTTCAGACAGAGACCTAAGTTTACGGGCAACTTTTGGAAGTCTTTGTTTAAAGGATTAAATACTACATTAAACTTCAGTACCTCTTTCCATCCTCAAACAGATGGACAGATTGAAAGAGTAAATTAGGTATTGGAGGATCTGCTCAGAATGTATGTAAAAGAACAGGCAGGAAAATGGGAAGATTATTTACACCTGGTAGAATTTTCTTACAATAATCACTATCAAGCCTCAGCAAGATATAGTCCTTTTGAAATTTTGTATGGTAGGAAGTGCAATACCCCCATCTCATGGAGTAATCCAGTTGATAGGCTAGTATTTGTACCTGAATTATTAAAAGAGATGGACTTAATTGTAAAATAGGTACAAGGTAACTTGAAAGTTGCGCAAGATCGACAGAAAAGTCAAGCAAATCTTAAACGAACTCAAAAGGAGTTACAGGTAGGTGAACATGTATTTGTTAAGGTGAGACCTAAAAAGAGTTCTCTGAGGTTAGGAAGTTGTGCTAAGTTAGCACCCCGATATTATGGACCTTTTGAAATATTGTCCAGAATAGGACAGGTAGCACATCAGTTAGCTTTACCGCAAAACTTAAAGGTTCACAATGTTTTTCATATTTTCTTATTAAAAAAATATGTACATGATGCTACTCATCTTATTAACTGAAATTATGTGTAGGTGGAACCCGAAGGAGATTTTCTGGTAGAACCGGATTGTATCCTCGAAAGGAGGGAGATCTCGCTTTGGAATTGCACCATTGGTCGGGTGAAGGTGCAATGGAAGCACCTTAGTCCAGAAGAAGCCACCTAGGAATTGGAAAGTCATATGCGAGATGCATGTCCAATTCTATTTTAGGGCAATTCTAAGGACGAAGAATAAATAACATCGAGGATGATGTTATAAATTAAGGGGGTGTGTATGTCACATGCCCCAATTTGCAAAACAATTTTATGTTTTTTAGGAACATTATGTTATATTTTATGTTAAAGTTTGTAATTAATGACCAAGTGGGGTCAAGGATAATTTAATGTATTGCAGAATATTTTATTAATAAATAAATAAAAGATGTGACAACAGCTTAGGGAAGCTGTTAAATGAGTGTTTACTGGTCACTTGGTGGAGAAGACTGGGTTGAGATCAAATTGACATGTGGCAGCATCCTCAAACTACTTCTAGCTGTTGCAGGTGGAAACTTACCTATTTTTGTGGTCATGATTCCCCAAGAAAGTGGAACATGAGAAGGTGGCTCATTAAGTAAAAACTGACCCAAAATACCTAGGCATGCTAATAAAACTTCCCATTGAAGACAGCTGAGGCTGCTCATTCTGAGTGAATGAAGTGTACATGTGAATTCGATGGAGGGGACTAGCTGAAGTAAGTTTGAGGGGATAAGTGATGAGGACTGAACTAGTGCAGTTATTCTAAGCTGAGTTCATACTGTAAGAAGAACTGAGTTACTGCTGAACACTCAGTGCAGTTGCAAAGGATATCAAGACTACATCTCTCACCTAGTACTCTACCAAGAGGAACATGAGACAAGATCAGGGGTCCTGAGAATTGCAGTCCATCTCTTCTCCAGGGGTTGGTTGGGAGGAACAACCTCCTTAAGCTGTTGTCACCTCATCTATACTTCCAAGTTTCGCTTAGTTCAATTATTTAATTTATTCACTGCATTTGGAAAGTTTAAGAGTCTTCACTAATATAGTATATTGTTGTTTTATTTTTGTTAAGGGATAAATAGGAGAATTATATATGCTATGAAAATTAGTAATTAACTAGATTAGGGTAAATCAATAAAGAAGTTTCTGAGTAAATTGATAGATAGGAAAAATTACCTAAACTATATTTTTCCACGCCTTTTGCAAGGAAATACTCTAGTATAGTAGGTTTATTTATTTTCAAAATAAGTAGATTCAATAAAATATGAATGCAGATGCAAATGATTACTATCTACACGATTTTGTGTAAAATTACTTATAGAACTTTAGCTGTAAATATTATTTAATTAAAGTATTTAAATAAACTAAATAAAAATAGAGAACCAGTATAAGTAATACACACTAGTATGTGTAATAGTTTATAAAGCAAAACTAATAAAGTTACATACTATATATCCAGTATGTAATCCGAAATAAATAATATAGGAACCGTAGAATATTTAAACTAGGTTTAACTTAGTAGAACAGTAATATTGATTAAATAGTTACTCAGTTAGTTCATTTATGGGAAAATGTAAACTAGGTTTACTCAAACAAAAATACTAGTCTTTAAAGCATTAAAACGAATTAGGGTTACAAAAGATATGTTCTTCATAACAGAATATACTCAAAATTTATAATACCAAAACCTAGTAGTATAATCCAGAAATTACAGAAAATAAATACATTTATTCAATAATAACATTCTCAGTCCTATTTCCAGATTTTATTGCACTATTATTTATTTTACTGCTATCAAAATAATTCTTAACCAAAAATTATCAATTCATAGTCTTTTTAATAAGAAACAAAATTTCGTACTGATCAAGTTAACCCTAACCATCGAAAACTAAATAACAATAAAAATAGCTAATACACAAATTATACATAAATTTAAACCAAACAAAGATATTGCAAATTTCAGCTTTAAGTTGTGAAAATTCCTTTAGTATTAAGAACAAACTAAACAAACATAGTTAGGCCTATGGACTTTTTACATTAACTGTCAAGGCTTAAAAGCTTGATTAGAACTATTCTTAATTTTAAAAGAGTACACAAAATTGAAAAGCAACCATATGTTTTTGGCTACGAAAGCCCTTCACCAAATCGAGAGTTGTTATAACCACGACCATCAAATATTCTTTTAAAAACCCAAAAAAATCTGCATCTAACAACCCAATGGCCTGACAGTAAGAGTCACAAATTAAATCCAGTTACAAAATTTACTCTTATAAGTTCATCGTGACTGGAAAGGGCCTGGAATTACTCCTTTAAGTCTTGGCTGAAAGAGCTCGAGTTCACCCATAACAAACAACCGCTAGTGTTTTTAAAAACAGAAATTAAAAAGGACAAACAGAACAACTAAATACCATGGATGAACCAACAAACACAATAGACATCAGTGTCGTCAAAATCCACCTTACAACTTGTGCAGGAGAAAACCCTAGGTGAAACCGAGGCTTACCGGTTTAAAATACTTCACGAAAGCTCTGTTGAGGGAGATAATAGTATTTCGAGTCACCATGAGAAGTCTACACTCAAACAAATGAAACATGTATATTAATATATAAACTCACAATTTAAAATAAAAAATGTATATTATGCAGAACAATTAAAAAGCTAAATTCTCCAAACTTACTGTGAAGGCACGACGCAACTTTTGGAAGTTGCAATCTCACCCTAGACTCATTTATGATCTCCACGAGCTAGTTTAGATCCTTACCGTAAATATTTTACTGTTGCAGTGGTCAAAGAGAAACCCCAAACCACGTTATGGTGAGAAATTAATCCACGAGAAGAAACAAGCAAAACAAACCAGAACTCAACTCTCTCCTTCAACAACTCTCTACACACTGTGTAAAATATTAAAGAACAGCCAAAGTAATCAAACTCTCATAGTAAAACAATGACGGCGAACCCAACCCAATATCCATTACACTTTACAACTGTCCAAAACCCTTTCACGACGGTCAGTGAGCAAAGAGAGGAAGGAGGGGAAACAAGCCAGCGGCCATGAGCTCGCAACTCAACCACCCATAGCAAGAGTGAACAAATATGATTTTTTAGGGTTAGACAAGCCTTTTTACTCTGTCTCCAAGGCAAAATAACCCTAATCTCGACCACCAACCACGTGTCCTCTCAAATATTTACAAATATGGGTTTTCGGGCTATAGTTCGAAAAGCCTTGATTAACCTGCACAATCATTTGATCAAAATTCAAACCCTACAATATCTTTTTTATAGTATGATTGTTAACTTGTTTCAATTTATTATTCATAACAATAGTCTTTGGATTATGGAAAAGTATTCATTTATACTAAGGGTCCTATGATTAACTATAATTTATCTATGTTCATCTTGATACTAAATAATGTTTATAAGTAATAAGACAACAACGATGGAGATAAATTAACCTTCCATAAAAGTACATACCCATAGATCTTTTATTTTGGAAGTTTTTCATTTACAATAGGGTTTTGTGCATAGTTTAACTATAGCCTTAGCATTTATAAGATTTCCTCTATCACCTACTATTGATAATGATATTATACAAATCAAGGAAAATAAACCAGTTACATGAATATACCTATTCATAAAAATCCTGCAGTTGGGATTAGTATAATAATACATTTGGAAATTACAATATACCCTTGCAATCGAAAGCTCATATAAAACAAGGTTTATATACTAGAGAACTAGGTAATAATACATGATTTACAAGAATTACTAACGTAGAGTATTTAATGTTTAAAAAGAACTCAAATAGATATGAACAGTACCATATTCCAATCTCTAAAAGACAAATATGTAGTTATGGATGCAAGTATGTGTAACATATCTTCTCGTTTATAAAATTATTTAGGCCACTAAACTCTTATTGGCAGAAGTAGAACTCTTTCTTAATCTATAACATCTCAAAATGAAATATAAGCATATAATTGAAAATACAAGAAGGAAGATTATTTGAATCAAGTACTATGGTGGTAAACTTAACTGCACATAACCCTTTCTTTCACAAGTAGTGTTATTACAACCTTTTATCCAATTTGATAACATTAAAAATACCAACAATACCTTTTACAGGGTCAAGATACAAACAAACATTTTTACTAGCATGTTATCCTATGCTAGTTGAATATTATTCTCGATCTCGAAAATTTTACTAGTAACAACATTGATTACCTATTTAGAACCTGTAAAAGAAACATCTTTCCACTACGTTAGCTGTAAGATAAGTAAGCCTCAATCTCATCTAATATTCTTTCCTACTTGACAAAAGAAAATAATAACACATTTAGCATCAGATTAAGATGCAGTTTCCTTTCTTGCCTTCTAAAACATAAACTGTTGTGTTAAAACCCCTAACATAGTACTTTAAAGATAAACTATTAATTTATATAAAATGAAAGAAATATAATGCTCATTGTTTACTGTTTGAGTAAACGCTAACAGTTATTGGTTCATTTGCAATGTCATCCTTGAACATTTTAGGTTACATAAAAAAATTTAAATTTTTATGAATTTTTGGGGTTATTACAGGTCATATGCAAGGAGGCCATGCATTCTTAATTAACGCAACCCAAGACCAAGTGGTAGAGGTCAAGGGAGCATTCTAGAAGTCCAGTATCCTACAAGTGTCATGCTTGATCTATATGGCAGGCACAAACCTTTGCCATGTTGAAGCTTGAGAAAAGTAACCAATTGTAATTCTGGATAGTTTGGAATATTGAAAATTGGAAAACATGAATAAGTTGATAATGAAGGCATCTCAATCCTAGAATTACTAGAAAAGGGTAGTGTGGATGACAGTGACAAGCATCATCAATATTTGTTGACGACTGTGTCAGCAATGTATGCCCCTCGGTCCATTTATAATTAGATGCATCCTTTACTATGATTGCACCACTCATAATAACACAGCTCACAAACTATTGGCAACTTAAGAGAGGCAACCTAATTGGCCAAACACAACAAAATACGTTGAATCAAAACCTAGATAAGTCTTAATCAGCTTCACCAGCCAACCAAGCACCCATCAAATTTCCATACTGTTGATGAAGTGTCACAAACAAGCACAATGGAGATGGTTTAAAACCTGGACTTTTTTTCCTCATTTTGTTTAAAAAATTGTTTCAATATAAATAATTTTTTTGTTATATAATTTTTAGCTAAGTTGCAATTTTTTTTATTCTTCTGAATTTGTATTTTTAATATATAAATAGATACAATTTCTTTAAAATACTTTTTTGATTATGAAACTTTGAGAAAAGAAAAGATCATGATTGTTTTGGCAATATTAGGAGAGAACCCATTTCTCATAAACAATCACTGTTTCAAGACCAAGTCGTCTAAGCTGCAACTAAATGTTTATGAATGTTGTATGACTACTTCATAGCATCAACACGGTACTGCAAAATGGTTGCATATTTTAGCTTGAAAATGAATCTTGTGGCACATGGTCCACATCATGAAAATTTGTATGTTGTTATAAGAATGCAAACTGATTTAATTCATACTTTACATCAAATGGCCTAACTGTCCAACTTGGGTATTTGTCACTTTCGCATTCTTCTGAGATCAATTCTACACATTCCAGAAAGTGAGTATCTTGGGTTGCATTGAGTTGAAGCCTTTTTAACTAAGATGTGCCTTATTTCTAGAATTTGAGCAACAAATTTACATTTTTTTGCAAGAGATTTTATTGATATATTTTCCTAGCACTAAAAAGTGACTAGTTTCAAGAAAAATCCACATCATTGGAAGAGTGGTATGTTACTTGTCAGTATTGATACCTATGTGTATCATGCAAGCCACAGTAGAACATGGGAATCTAAAATTCAGGAGGCATCCATTGATCTCCAACTGTGTCAATTTAAAAGCGAATCAACCAAGGAGAAAGAAGAAGAATTCAGAGAAAAATACAATCAACACCCATTAATGTTGGTTATTAGCTAAAATAACCAAACAATGTGATATAATATCAATAAAAGTGGAGAATGCTTAGTCATTCTAGAACACTTGCACTTGTAATAAAAGTAAAAAAAGTCCTCATTTAGTGTTCTCAAGAACTTTAAGGTCTCTGGGGAATTTAAGATGACAAATAAAGAATTGCGACAATGATTAAACACTACCTTAACCCATCCCTTGACTAATGAACCAATATCCCCTGTCATTATCATTAAGGCTACCTCCAACAAATCCATATACATTGTAATAATATCTAAAGTAATTCCATATCCAAAACTAAAGCCTACTCCTCAATTAAATGGCAGTGTAATATTTTGTCTATAAAATATCAACATTATGTAATATATATCATCCTCTTGGGTGATTCCATGAAGATGGGTAACACTTTTTGGCCAAATTTGGCGATGAAAACCTGATTTTTAACTCATGTGCTAGATAGAAGCCCTCAAAACGCATATATGCCATGTGAATTTTGACTTGCAGTAAAAAAACAAATTGTAGAATATTATGTTGGCTTCATAGTGATATTTTTTTAAAAATATTCCGATGTCATTTAATGTGTGATTTTTTGCATTTAATGAACTGTGTGACCTTAAAAATTTGAAGAAGCTAATAAGTGGCTCGTGTCCACGTAGAGTAATTCAATCTTGCATTAATAATTTAAAAATATATATATATATGAGCATGATCTACATAAAATGTAGTGTGATGTACATATTTTTTTGTTAATTTTTTTTCGCATTATACAATTATTTATTATTTTTCGAAAGTGACCACATTCGATTTCAGCATCGTTTTCAACACATATTTGTCCACGTAAAGAAATTTTTTCTATTTTTTCAAAAATTTCAAAACCAAAGATACCCTTTTGAAGAGGACACGTCAATATGTGATGTGTGCATTTTTAAGAATTTTTTGGCTGTGTATTTTTAACTCTGCGGATTTTTCTTTGAGCTGCTTCGAAGTTGCAGTGTGGTTTTCTAAGTATAAGTTTTAGAAGTAATTAAAAAATAAATTTCATATGAATGCCAAAATGCGTGTATGATACGCCAATGGATAGAAAATTCATTGATGAATTTATTGGCATCAACTCCGCTCAGTTATGTGCTAGGAATGGCAGGGTTTACACCTCTGCAAGGCACAGGAAATTTTTCATTTGTTTGAATGTGGGCTAAGTCTGTTTTTTTAAGCCCTCGACCGAGGTATGAACCTCGACCGAGGTATTTAAATACCTCGGTCGAGGTCTTAAGGAAACCTCGACCGAGGGTTTGTAAAGCCCTCGACCGAGGGTTTAGCAAACCCTCGGTCGATGTTTCTTTAAGACCTCGACCGAGGTATTAGCTCGGTCGAGGTCCTTTAAAGCAAAACCCGGGAGTGAATTCAAACATTAATGACACTCCAACTACAAACTTTAATGTCTTTCCCACCCAAATTTTTAATCAAAATCTATATAAACATATAATTCATACTAAGCTAAATCTCCTTCAAAATTGCCTTGGAATTTCATTGAAAAAAGTTTGTTTTGTCATACAAAGTTAGCATTGTAGATTGTTTTGCAAGTATCAATTTGGATTGTTGATCAATCACAATGGGAAGCAG
>LPNX010946622.1:0-23741 GCA_001517045.1 Pseudotsuga menziesii
TTATAATTGTTTATTTTCAATCTAGAATCAGGTTTATAAAATAAATATTGACAATACATTTGTCTCATCTTCCTATAATTTAGAAAAAAGACATTTTATCATTTATGCCAAATTGTAAAATATAAACACTTATCCCTATAAATATAAGTTGTAATAATCATATGCCCAATAAACCATCCGGAACAAGTGTCAGCAATATGCATTGATGCATGGCGACACGTTAGCTCCAATTGTTGTTTACAGGCACAACAAAAAGGCTTCGGCGGTCAGGATGACCTATTTACAGGTCTTAATTTATACCTACCTTACACATGTCTTTGCTCCTTTATGTATTTTCGTCCATGGTCTCTTGTTCTTCATGGGATTTTTCCACTTTGTATCTATGCATTTTGTTTTATCCATTTACAGTTTTCACCAACTTTCATCTTCCTCTTTACGTGTTGGATGGTCAGGGCCTTGTTACCCATCTTTTGATTTCGGGTAACACCCCCAGAAACGCCTTTGACAAGAAGAAAAGGTGCGGTTCTAAAATTTCTTCTCTGGTTGAATACAGATCAACTCTTCATATCAAGCGAACTAAGGTAAAATGGAAAATCCACCTCTTGCTAACACTTAAATCAATGAAGCATCCAAATTAAATGGTGAAAATTACGTAAATTGGAAATTTAAGATGATGATTGTGCTTGAATCCACTAATGCGTGGTCAATTGTGACCGATGATGAGTTGAGGCCTGTAAATTTCGCATTGCTTACATAATGGAATAAGCAGGAGTTGATGTTAGGATTATTAATCCTCCCTTGTCCAAATTCGGTCATATGTCTAAATCGGGAGTCATGTCTAAATCGAGAGTCCATCCAGTCTATTTATAGTCATTAACACCATTGGGTCCACTTGACCTAATTGGGGCACATGTTTCAGTTACTAAAGTGTGGGGAACACTAATTGAGGCTCACTGCCACTTATTGCACTTGATTGCATCAGTTTAGGAGCCTCCTAGACCAATCCCTACAATTTAGGAAGCCACTGAGAGTGCCAAAACCAACCAAGGTTAGTTCACTTCAGTTGATGACTAGTCAAGCTAAGTTAGGAGTCAGTTACATTCAGTTCTAGTCCTCTACATTCAGTTAGCGCTAGGTTTACTTGACTGCACTCGTGTGGGGTGCATTTCTCACCTACCGCAGTCAGTTAACCTTAGTCAACACTGAATGTAACACTTGAGTTGTGTTTTAGAGCTCCGATGAACTCCGGTTATGGTTTAGACAAGGTCAATTAACTATTGAGTCCTCCGATAGTGATTTAGACAAGGTCTTGGTTACCTACAGTCAAGTAGAGTCTAATCAATTTGAACTTCCTCATGTGGATTCGAATTGCTTGTGTCTATTAAAGCCATTGTACTTCATTGTAATTATCTATCTAGTTACTCTTTGATTAATGAAAATCATTCACAGCTGCAAGCCATTTTTGCACTATTTCATTCTTCAATAACTGAGTAAATTGTGTGATCTATCATGTGAGTTGTGTGTTTGTCCACAGATCCATGTGCTTAATTTAATATGGTATCAGAGCCTCGGCGGACAAGGCACTTCTCCTCCTCAGATCTCCTACTGGATCATTTTTTGAGCAAAATTGCTCCTTCCAGCACTGCACTAGAAGCGGAGAATTTACCACTTAATACCCCAAGCAAAGGAATTGTTGATCAAGCTTGCTTGATTAACTAAGCTGGGTGTGAATAAAATTCCAAAACTGCAGGCTGTCCGACCTTACAGTGCCCTTTTTTTTGTTTTGTAGGTACAACTTCGAATGGATTCATTAGTTCCTCTTCTGACTTGATCCTCAGACTCTTATGAATGGAATGTGAAGATAATTATATTTCTGAAAAGACAAGATCTCCTTTGGGTGTCTAATGGACTCGGTAGAAATTATTTTGAGAGTGAAAATGACTGGCTAAATGCAAAGGATGCAGCTTTTGAAATAATGAAACAGACTCTTTCTCCTAGCTTGCACTACCTCAGTAGATCTATTAAAGATCCACAGGAACTCTGGAAAAGATTGGACAGAACCTTTGGAATGATTGATGAGGATAATAATAGCACTTTGGAGAGAACATTCAGCACCATAAGCATCCTTGATCCAAAAATCTCGGCCTCCACTCTCTCTGATGAAGTTGTTCAAGATGAAGAAGAAGCAAAAACTTCTACACAGTCAATTCGAATTGAAGACAGTCTCCATGCGGTGACTCCTTCTCCTGATGCTCCAGAAGTTCATGAGCTCTCTGATATATCATCTTCTCATATTGCTGAAACAGAAGAAGACATTCGAATCTCTGATATTGAAGAAAAATTCTGCTGCACTTCCATGCAAACATTCACCGGTGATTTTCCTTTAAATTCTGTGCAAAATTTACCAGTAATTGCTTCTGAAAGTGAAGAGAAATTTGATTTTTATCCCTCTAATGTTGCTGCTGGTGTGAAAATATGTGATACCTTAGATATTTTGGAAGAAATATCAGATTACCAGAGTGATCCATTCGCTCCCCATGATCTATATTTTCCAGCAAATTCCTGTAGGATTGCATGCACCAAAATTCAAAATTTTGAAGAAGAAGAAGAAAGCTGTGCATCCACCGTCTCGATTAACCATTTATTTGAATCTGATATTAATATTATTGGATATGATATGATCTTATTTAGATCTAATCTGATATTTCTTGGTTTAATATATCAAATTCATAATCTTTCAGTACCGCTTGTAGCTGTTCTCATCAACGGTGTGAAGAAACAAGTACCACAAATCTCCTACAAAACTGTTGCTGGGGATTTGATTCCATTTCACAGTTTTGGATCTGTTTTGAACCTATTTAGATCTGATTTACTTTCTGATATGATATTATTTGGTTCATATTTTAAAATCCAAAATCCTTTAGTCATGCTTGTAGCTGCTCTCACCAATTCCGGTGTGAAAAATCAAGTACCGCACTTTCTCTTCAAAACTGCTGATGGGGATTTGGTGTTAGTTTCCTCATATGAGGTTGCTGATATTTTATTATGTGATTCATTATCTATTTTAGAAGCTATATCAGAATATGGAGCTCAAGCATTCACTCTCAACAGTCCCAGTGCTTCTCTACCATTGATCACATGCTCATCTCCTCACAGAACTAGTAAAGAGGAAGATTTTCTGCATCCGCCTGGACACCTGATCCTAACACTTGGGGATGTTATTACCACTCATGGTTTACTGTTAATGGCTGCAACATATCAGTTTCTTGAGTTTTCCTCACATTCTCTGAATTCTCAAGAACCTTTTCTCACTTTTCAGTTGACTTCAGTTGCTCTACATGGGTCCAATCTTCATTCGGCAGCTGTCTATATTTCTGATTTAGTTGAGCATATCATTCTTATTCCAAAGAGGAATATTCCTCTAGACATAATGATGGAGAGGTTCACATGCCAGGCCCCAGGATACCTGTGCACAGAAGAACCAGATTGATCCTGATTCTACCTGCTTAATTAGAAGGGGGGATTTTTTCCCATGTGGTTTTTCCCAACACCTTGTTTTTGAGCAGTTACTTTACTTTACTTGATGTAATGGGTGACCTATGGTCTTAGTTACCAGGGCCCACAGATTGTCCAAGTTAGCATTCAGGGGGGGTGTTAGGATTATTAATCCTCCCTTGTCCAATCTTGGTCATATGTCTAAATCAGGAGTCATGTCTAAATCGGGAGTCCATCCATTCTATTTATAGTCATTAACACCATTGGGTCCACTTGACCTAATTGGGGCACATATTTCAGTTACTAAAGTGTGGGGAACACTAATTGAGGCTCACTACCACTAATTGCACTTTATTGCATTAGTTTAGGAGCCTCCTAGACCAATCCCTACAATTTAGGAAGCCATTGGGAGTGCCGAAACCAACCAAGGTCAGTTCACTTCAGTTGATGACTAGTCAAGCTAAGTTAGGAGTCAGTTACATTCAGTTCTAGTCCTCTACATTCAGTTAGCGTTAGGTTTACTTGACTGCACTCATGTGGGGTGCATTTCTCACCTACCACAGTCAGTTAACCTTAGTCAACACTGAATGTAACACTTGAGTTGTGTTTTAGAGCTCCAATGAACTCCAGTTATGGTTTAGACAAGGTCAGTTAACTATTGAGTCCTCCGATAGTGATTTAGACAAGGTCTCGGTTACCTACAGTCAAGTAGAGTCTAATCAATTCGAACTTCCTCATGTGGATTCGAATTGTTTGTGGATGTTAAAGTCATTGTCCTTCATTGTAATTATCTATCTAATTACACTTTGATTAATGAAAAACATTCACAGCTGCAAGCCATTTTTGCACTGTTTCATTCTTCAATCACTGAGTAAATTGTGTGATCTATCATGTGAGTTGTGTGTTTGTCCACAGATCTATGTGCTCAATTTAATAGCTAAAAGAAAAACTAACATTGATAATGTCTATTAAAGACAACATCATTCCACATATCAGAAATTGTACGACATATAAGTCATCATGGGACACGCTCAAAGGTTTGTATCAAACAACTGATGCAAATCGGGTTTTGTTTCTCAAAACCAAATTGTTGTCAATCAAGATGGAGGCTAATGAAGGGGTAAGCAAATTTATTTCTTGCATTAAAGAACTGAGTGATAAATTGGGTGACATAGGTGAAGTTGTAGAGAGTTCTGATTTAGTAACAAACACTCTAAAAGGCTTAGTGCCAGACTACAAAGTGTTTATTCCAGCACTTGCAGCGAGAGAGAAACCCCCAAAATTTGAAGAACTTACAAGGATTCTAATACAAGAAGAAGAAAGAATGAAGAACTATGATCTGGATGCTGAACGTTTAGACTCTGCACTGATGGCAAGAGGTCGATATATAAACAGAGGCAAACCATGGAATGGTAATAGAGGAAAACAATGGAATGGAGACAGAGGCAGATTTCATCCAAAACAGAAAGGTATTGCTCAGACTGATTCTAATAGAAATAATGTAGATGGTCATTATTAGGTAAAACCAAGACATGACAATAGAAATCATTATCAGAAGAAATTTTATAGAAATACAAACTACAATGGAAGTCTCAATCGAAATTTTGCAAATACAGACACCTCTGAAATTAATGATTTTAAAAATCTGAGATTGTTTATTTCTGAAGAGGCCGTGTCTGTCAAGACAGATGATGAGAATGCATGGTTCATATATTCAGGTGCATCTGCACATATGTATTGTAGGAAAGAATGGTTCAATGAATACAATGAAAAATTTGATGGCACTCATATCTATTTAGGAGATAATAGGTCACACAAAGTACAGGTTTATGGAATAATAAATGTGGGATTATCTAATGGGGAATTGAAACAGATTCATAATGTCATGTATGTTCCTGGCATTAAGAAAAAATTAATATTTGTTTCAACTATAACCGAGAATGACCTGAAAGTAGAGTTTGGCAAGTACCAGTGTCATATCAAAGACATTTGAAACCACTACAAGATTGTTGCTACAAGTTCAAGATGTCGAGGACTGTACAAGCTCGATGTGAGAAAAGACAGTCATCAAGCACTTGCATCCACCGTAATCACCACATACGAACTTTGGCATCAAAGGTATGGCCACATTAACCACCATGATCGTGTATTACTTCAAAAGAAATATACGGTTGAAGGTCTGCCTGTAATAAAGAATGAACATTTAGAATGTAGTGCATGTGCACTTGGAAAACATCATCAAGATGAATTCCTAGTACATCAAGAAAAGAGGCAAACTGGTATGCTTGAACTAATTCATACAAACCTATGTGGACCTATGCAAACTAGATCTTTAGGAGGTGCATCATATTTTCTGACATTTATTAATTATAGATCTAGATACACATGGGTGTACTTCATAAGGAGGAAAGGAGATGTATTTGAATACTTCAAGGAGTTCAGAACCATGATTGAAAAGCAGACATAAAAATGCATTAAAATCCTCAGATTCGATAGTGGCAAGGAAAGGGGGACGCGTTTACACAGTCAATGTACCCGATGTGTTCCGGTTGTAAACAAAATGGAGTATCATGGTACCTTCATCTGAACAAAAGGGAGTTTCACTAGAAACAAATTCATAGTTCCAGGTTCTTCAAACTGATGGAATAACATCCGTTAATTGATGTAACTACACAAAACTGATGAGAAAACTACAAATCACCTCACAAAAAGCGTATTCATGGTGTGCTTCAATGGAATTGATGAGAAAATACAAGTCGCCTGAGATAAAGTGTATTCATGGTGTGCTACACTTTGCAAAATGATGGAATAACATTCGTTAATTGATGTAACTACACAAAATTGATGAGAAAACTGCAAATCACCTCACAGAAAGCGTATTCATGGTGTGCTTCGATGGAATTGATGAGAAATTGCATATCACCTGAGAGAAAGCGTATTCATGGTGTGCTACGCTCTGCAAAATGATGAATAAACATCCGTTAATTGATGTAACTACACAAAATTGATGAGAAAACTGTAAATCACCTCACAAAAGCATATTCATGGTGTGGGCTGTGTATTCATGGTGATGAGAAAACTACAAATCACCTTCCACTAATGACTTGCTCGCGCAGAGAAAAGGGCAAAAGGGTGGGCTGTGTATCCGTCACTCCAGAGGGTTGCTCATGTTGGGGAGTGAGGAGGGGGATTGAGCAACCACCACTCCAAACTATCGATGAAAGAAATAGGTGGAAAAATTGAATGCCAGAGGTATGTTGTCTCTTGTAGTGTATCTTTACCTCCCACAGGTGCTCGTGGATGGATGTCAGGTACTCGTGTGGATGCCACATAAACTGCATGTATGCTGGGAGGGAGTCATGCAAGAGGAGAGCTCGTGGATGGATGCCAGGTGCTTGTGTGGATGCCACGTGAACTGCATGCATGCTGGGAGGGAGTCATGCAAGAGGAGACTTCAAGGTAAATGTATAACATGAACTGCATGCATGCTGGGAGGGAGTCATGCAAGAGGAGACTTCAAGGTAAATGTCTATGAAAAAATAAAAATTATTTTCTTTTATTTTTATTCTATTTTCGTTATTAATAATTTTTAAATTTTTGAATAAATAATTGTTATGAAAAAGGGGGGTCGAGAATGAGAAGAACTTAGACTTTGGCGGTGGGAGGATATGAAGAATGGCGTCCATGGAAATCAGGTCCAGCTCTGCGACAGTCCACGTTAGTTGCATGAAGTCTGTTTTCTCAAATGCTTGGCATCTGTTCGATCTGAGTTTGTTGGATTGACACGCCTGGATTCTATGTTTGATAAGGATTCCAGGCATTGCTTATTTGTTCAAATGCAGAGGAATGTTCAAGCCCTCGAGAGGATTCATTTTTCTTTCCATTTTATTTCTTTACAGGCTATGTCAAGGGACTTGAAACTGAATGCAATGCAACATTCAGTTGCAGTGCTCCTCAAATTGTGCAACATATTTCATGCTTATGAAACACTGTAATGTTGCTTAAGAAACAGGTGTAATAGAGTGAAGAAGATTGTGGTGATCCATGTTCATTTATTTGCATATTGCCTTTTTCTTTACATGTAAGAAGTTGGTGATTAACTAGTTTTCGACTTCATTGTTGCAAGGCTTGATATTTGATTAACCTAAAGACATGCTTGCCTCAGAGCTGGAATTTGGTCAAATCTTATATTTTTTTTACTGTATAGCCTAGGTAGTCTAGAAAACACTTAGGTTGATAGAATATCAATTTGATAAGGCGCTTGGACTGAGTTGATATATTATCAAGCTTGGATATTGTACTTTCTTCGTCTCAGATATCCTTTCCAAGAAAGTATTCTAAAATTAACTTATATGGGTTTGAATGGAGTTTTCACCATGGCAGGCACCGGGAAGTTCTTCGTTGAAGGCAACTGGAAATGCAATGGTACAAAGGATTCCATTTCAAAGCTTGTTATTGAATTGAACAACGCAAAACTTGAAGATGATGTTGATATTGTCATATCACCCCCATTTGTTTACATTGACCAAGTTAAAAGCTCTTTAACTGAAGATGACGTTGATAAACCCGTTTGGGCCATTGGTACAGGCAAAGTGGCTTCTCTTCATCAGGCCAAAGTGCATGTAGCAGTTCGTGAATGGTTAAGCAAGAACATTTACGCTAAAGTTGCGTCTAATTGACTATGATACAATCTACGGCCCTTATTTACTAAGTTATAAATTGTTTAACTATTCAATGACCTAAAACATCTCTGAAACATTGTATCAACTGTCTTTAAAATATTGTATCAACACTTCAAATTGTCTTTCTTGTTGTATATGTCCACATATCCTTGCTTAGCTTGCAACACGGTGTTCTTTTATTGCACCCCTAGGTACAATTGCTAGTATATACATATGGGTGAGCAGCCTTTTAGACTCTTATATATATAAAAGACCGGTTTTATGATAAGCTCATTTTTCATGATGCGATATGGTAGATTGTGTATTTATTTATTTGTCTTTTATAAAGTGTCATTAATTTTCTCTTTTATGTTATAATCATTATGAGGACACATTGACATTAAGTCTTCCAAGTCCACAAGGAAAAGAGGTAAAGGTATGGTAACATCTTCTTCTTATACTTCAACGCTTACCAATAATTAAATAGGACTGGTAGAGGACATGAAAATATACATTTTACACTTATTAGCTATGCAAATGAATGCTTTGTAGGTAAACAATAAGTAGGAAGAAGTAGAAATGGCACTAGCCATATTTTGTCATAAATGCACTAAATGTCACTTTAGGAATGAGTGCCCACTTCAAATTGTCAAAGTATGTGTAATTTGTGAAACACCTTATCCTATTGAGAAATGTCCTTTCTTTCTAGGTTTGAAGGATGCATATCAAGGAGAAAAAGAGAATGTAGAATTGGTGTGCTACATCAATCAAAGAACACCAGGAGCACCCAAACACTTCCAACAACGTATGAGCTATAATCCTCGTCATTATTTTGGTGGATATATAATGTACAAATACCTTATCAACCCTGGTATCAACCTAACCAACCTCGATGGAATCAGCAAAATTATTGGCAATATCCAAGCCAGTCTATTCCTCCTCCTTATCGACCATTTAAAAATAAACCTCCAATGCCAAATCCTCAGTGGACTAATCTGGGTGGAAACCCCCTGATTCCTTAACTACTTGCACTAATTCCTCCTCCTAAGCAAAAAATACACTCCTCAAAGTGTTGTTCCTCCAAAGAAACCTCCAATTATTGCTTATCCTACCCCAAATCCAAATAATAAGCAGGTGCAGTCTATATATTATAATAAGGCTAAATATCATACCTACTCCTTAGATGTTAAATAAATCAACCTTAGATCGGGAAAGGTACTATAGGAACCTCATATATCCAAGCCAATAAACGACTCAAAAAATGGGAAAGAAGATGCCTCCTTACAACAACCTGTCCTTCTATAAGCTCTACCTTATCCTAAAATGTTTAACATCAAGAAAGCTTACACACTAGAAGAACATTAAATCTTAGGATAAGTTAAAAGCTAGTGTGTTAAAATCCCCCTCTTTCAATCCATTGAGGATGTTCCTATCCACAACCATTTGATCAAATAGGAATGTAAAAGGAGGCCTGGAAGGACTAAAAAAGAGACCCCTATAATCACTTCCATAGGAGAATTAGCATATCTCATGCGTGGGGATCTTTTTGTTCCTAAGTGTCTATATCCTAGCAACCCTATAGTCTATTTCCATATCAACAATAACTTGATCCAAAACACCTTGATATATATAGAGGATAGGATTCATTACTCATTTGGGAATAAAGGATTCATGGAGTGGATGGAGCATCACTAGAGAAACTGTAATTAATCCTGGTATTTGGAGTTAAGAAGGTGTGGTCGGGGCACATATCATCTTTTCTAGTTTATGTTTTATGGAAACTATCCGGCATTGGGTGTATTGGGATCTAGACCTATTCTGTGATGATCGTACGGGAAAACTTTGTTTAGATTTGCCAAAAGTATTTGGAATTCATTTATTCCTCTCAGGAGTAGCTTGTTTCGATTTTGGAGCATTTCATGTAACATGTTTGTATGGTCCTGGGATATGGGTGTCTAATCCTTATGGACTAACTGGAAAAATACAACCAGTGGATCCAGCATGGGGAGCTAAAGGTTTTGATCCTTTTGTTCCGAGAGGAATATCTTCTCATCATATTGCAGTGGGTATATTGGGTATATTAGCAGGTCTATTCCATCTCAGTGTTCATCCTCCCCAACATTTGTACATAGGATTACACATGGGGAATATTGAAACGGTCCTATCTAGTAGTATTACTGTTGTGTTTTTTGCAGCTTTCGTTGTTGCTAGAACCATGTGGTATGGCTCTGCAAGTACTACGGTCGAAATTTTTGGTCCCACTCGTTACCAGTGGGATCAAGGATAATTTCAACAAGAAATAGATTGACGGGTTCGTGTCGGTCTGGCCAAAAATTTGAGCCTATCGGAAGCCTGATCAAAAATTCCCAACAAACTCACTTTTTATGATTACACTGGTAATAATCCAAATAAGGGAGGTTATTCAGAGCAGGAGTGATGGACAATGGAGATGGAATAACTATCGGTTGGTTAGCACACCCTATCTTCAAAGATAAGGAGGGAAATAAGCCTTTTGTATGTAGTATGCCTACCTTTTTCGAAACATTTCCAATAGTTATGATAGACAAAAATGGAATTGTGAAAATTGATGTTCCTTTTAGGAGGGCAGAATCAAAGTATAGTGTTGAACAAGTAGGTGTAATTGTTGAGTTCTATGGTGGTGGACTTGACAGGGTTATTTTGGTGATCCTGCTATAGTAAAAAAATATGCTAGACGTGCTCAATTAGGTGAAATTTTTTAATTAGATCGTGCTACTCTAAAATCCGATGGTGTTTTTCATAGTAGTCCAAGGGGTTGGTTTACTTTAGGAAATGCTAGATTTGCTCACCTTTAATTTTCTAGACACATTTGGCATGGCCCTAGAACCCTATTTAGAGATGTTTTTCTTGGTATTGACCCAGATTTGGATGGTCGAGTAGAATTTGGAGCATTCCAAAAACTGGGAGATCCAACTACTAAGAATCAAGTGGTATGATATTGCTCTTATTTCTTCTCTAATCAATATTCGTATGAAAGCTATATCCATAATTGTAAATTACGATCGAATATATGGAAGCATTGGTTTATGCATTCATGTTGGTATCGACCCTAGGGATAATCTTTTTCCCTATTTCTTCTGAGTGGATACATATATGGATACATATATGTATACATATATTTATACATATATTATCCAAATAGTGCTCCCTCTTGAAATTTGAGTAAATATGCAAGGATATAAGTTGAAAATACAATCTAAAAAAGGAGTTTTTTCCCTCCAATTTTTTTATATGCACCTCTTTTGAAGCTTTAATCATTTTGATTGGATAATACATGATGACATGGAAATTGAATTAGGGTTGGCAGGACCATTTTTCATCCAAATTTCCTCTAATGGGTAGGTTTATGTCCTTCTATTGTTAGTTGGATAATGGGTTGTCTATTCTCTGTCTCTTTCTTTGTGTTAATCAATGGAAAATCTTTTCCTTGTTTTAGATTTGGAAGAGGGATTAGACAAGGATGCCCCCTACCACCCTTGTTATTTGTATTGATTGTTGAAGGCTTAAGTAGAGAACTAATCTAAGCTAAGGAAAAGATAAGTTTCAAAGGTGTGAAAATTGGAAGACTCCTGATATTGACGCATATGCTATTTGTAGACAATGTGTTTATTTTTTGTTATGGTTCACAACATTATGGTGAAAAGATGGAAAATATTTTGAGCTTGTTCTATGCAGTGTCCAAAATAAAACTGAACTCGGTAAGTCCTTACTTCTTGGGGAAGAGATGAATGTTGAAGAGACTATTGCATATAAAAACATGTTAGGAATAGAGGGTTTTCTCTTTAAATATGGGTTGAAATACTTGGGTTTTTGCCTAAAACCACAAGACCATGGACTAAAAGATTGGCACTGGATGTTAAAAAAATGTGAAAAAATAGTTGTAATTTGGTGTTTGTGCTTGATCTCGAAAGGGGGTAGAATTATTCTTATCAAGGCAGTATTATCAATGATACATGTTTACTGGTTTATAGCATGGATACCACGTGGAATTTTAAAATAGTTGAATTTCATTTGTGTGCATTTTTTATGGTCTAGGAGGAATGATAAAAAGGGCTATGAGTGGACTAAATGGCAGAATATCACAAAGCTAAAAGAATGGGGAGGGTTGGGAGTTAAAAACACAATTCTTTTCTCCAAATCTTTAGCAGCTAAAAGTATTTGGAGGATTATAAAAGCCACTGGTCTTTGGGTTGATATTGTGATTCGGAAATACATCTATCCTATGACAGTTTTATAATGGTTATGACAGTTTTATAATGGTTAAGAAAGTCTAGTACTAAATTTGTGCGCAATATGTCAAAGATCTAGAAAACAACGGTAAATGCTTATCATATCATAGGAGACAAGATAGCATGGCAAGTTGGGAGTGGATCAAATGTATGACTGGGCGTTCATATTATCTAATAAGGCCTTCAGATGGGATAAAATGCTAAGAAGGAACTAGGTTGGACCTATTATATGCAGCTTATGCAAAGAGGTTGAGGAATCCAATTGTCATTTAGCAATAGAATGCATATTTGCAAAACAGGTCTAAAAGGATATCGCAGTCCCAAATGAAGTTAAAAGAGTTTGAAATGGTAGGACGGTGGAAGAATGTCTTTGGAACTAGTGTAGTAACAAAGATAACTGAAGAGTTCAGATATCTTCCAATAATGGTAATTTGGAATATATGGACGAGGAGGAATAGAATCCTATTTGAAGATAAGGATGAATCAGCCTTTTCTTGTTCAATTTAGAGAAAAATTATGTTGAGCTTGTTTCTGCAAGTTGTCTCTAAAAAGAATTGTAGGAATCCACATTTTCGAAAGTTTAAAGATTACTCACAAGCATTTTTTTGATGGAGCAACAAATGAGCAGAGAGGACTTTGTGGCACAGGTGGAATGATCCTAATCTTGGAACGAGACTCAATAGAGTTTAAAGCAGGGTTGGGTAGAGTGGCTAACAATTTCGCTGAGCCATAAGCTCTATGGCTTTTTCTCAAACTTTCAAAAATTAAAGGTTTGACAAATTTAATTGTTTATGATGATTCACAGATAATAATCAATTAAATAAATAAATCTAAAATAGTTCACAACTTGGCATTACTTGCTTTTGAGAAAGAGACTAATAAACATAACAAAACTTTTGAAAATTTAAGCTTCAAGCATATATAACATTGAGCCTTCCTTTATTGAATGTGACTTATAAGAATATTCGCATTATTTTCAATCAAGACTATATAAAATAGTTTTTAATTAAAAGAAAATTCTAGAACCCAGGACCTACCAATGTTGAAATAGGAGGCTTTCGGCGTAAATATTAACATTTATTCTTTAAAAATTTTAATAAATGTCTTGCATTATACTTCTACCATATATGAAATTGATCAAATCACTCTCGAAGAAACTTACAACTACCTTGGGGTTTTTTTTTTTCAGGAAGAAAAAAGCCTGTCCTTGTTATTCTTATTAAGAATCAAAGGGCATCAATCCTGCCATCCCAGAAGTGGGTTACATTTCAGAAGCATACGGCTCATAAGACAATAAATCTCCTCAAGACACTGCCAGGGGGAAAGGCAATACTGAAGTGTAAAGGATCCCATCAGAAGTACTGTCTCATCATGTAGGGAGTCAGTCTCATTAGCCCCATCTACTGAGAACCAAAGGGATCATATCATCAATCTAAAAGAGGCCGCTCAATGAGCAGCAAGTCAACAAATCAACAAGAGGAGTAAGCTCCCCTATCCACGCTCAAAAGAAGTGAAAGGAATCATGTGAGACCAATTGGTCCTCCATAAATTCAGAGAAACAACCATTACCCGGAGAAAATGTGAGAGCAGTTTTAGAGAGACGATCAACAATCCGATTGTGTTCTCGGTAGATGTGGATGAATGACAGATCCGAAAAGGTAGAAATAAGCTTTTGTGTTTCCCTGCACCAGTGAAAGAGTTCTGGAGGGGAGAGAGCAGTCGATCCCTTTGCCCAGTTAATGATGACTTGTGAGCCACCAAATATGCGGGATAAGGGGATCCCCATCATTTGGGAATATAGCAGAAGAGCCCAAAGGCTAAGTAATTCTGCTTTAGTATTGGAGCCATATCCTACCCCCAGCGTGAACTCGAAATGATGAGACTCATTCAAATATAAGTTGTATCCAACACCAGCTGTCTTGTTGGTAGAGGCACCATCAAAAAATACACAAGGGAAGTAAAAACAGGGAGGATTCCCTATCTTCCTGAATTTTTTAACTTTGACAGGCTGAGAAGAATAGGTCTGTACAGAATATGTAATTTGTTGGACAATGTTGAGAACATTCCTCTTCTTTCCTTCGAAAATGGATAGATTCCGAGCTTTCCATATGTTCCACATCATATGGAATGGGATAGAACAAAGAGATGGATTCCTTGGATAATAACCGGCCCAAATCCTTACAAATGAGGAGGGAGAATCCACGAGAGGAGGACAAGGAAGCTGGAACTGATCGCAGATGTGGCCAAGTACTATTTTCCAGATTATGCAGTTAGAGAAAATATGTGTAACGATCTCCTCATCGAAATAGCACAGTGCACAAATACCTGAACCAGACTGGCCCCTTTTCTGGAGTTTATCCCAAGTGAGGATTTTGTTCCAGAAAACCAACCATATAAAGCAGTCGATTTTACGTGGGAGAGAATTGTTCCATAATAAAGAGTCAGTGCGAATGCCAACTGGAGGAGAGTATGAATTAACAATACATTCATATGCATGTTTTGCAGTAATAGAGCCATCTTTTTTGTTAAAGTCCCATACTAGGGAGTCGACTTGTGAAGAGAGATGAATTCCACTATGAACCAGACCCTCTATATAAGCATTCCAGGCTTCTTTCCAAGCCCCTTCTAATCCCAGCTCTTCGGCCGTATACCAATAGTGCTGTGAGTCAAGTAATATATTGTGAGCCTATGAGAGAGTACTAATATCTAGGTCTACCAGGAACGATCTCAGCTCCTCTGGAAGGATGAAAGAGGAAGGAGCACCGATAATCAGGTCAACACCAATCAGAATGTCTTTACCATCACCCACCTGCCAAGCCAGGTGACGGCCCAGCCAAGGAAGAGTCTGTAAAAAAACCCTCTATATAATGGATACCCTCCGAGTGCAGAACCTCTTGTCTCTAAGCCAAGCGACCATCAAGAGGTTTTTCAAGTATTTTGTGATAAGGACATGATGCCATAAACCATCCTTCAACAGAGCCATCCAGATATTTTTAAGGTGCAGGGATATGCTAAACCAATGAAGATTTTTAATCCCCCATCCTTCATATTCCTTTGGCCATGAGAGACTCTGCCAGCTGACCAGATGATATCTTCATTGATTTTCAGAGGATCCCCATAAGAAGGCAAACATAATGCTCCTAAGCTTGTGCAGGATGGAGACTGGGATAGGAGCTAATCCCAGCCAGTACACTGGTATGCTAGAAAGCACAGATTGTACAAGAATCAACCTGCCACCAAGGGATAAAAGCTTGTGGGTCCAGTTACAGATTCTCTTTTCAAATTTTTGAACCATCCAAATCCAATCGCATACCCTGTAATCGAGTGGCTTAAGGTAGTATCCAAGGTACTTAAACCCAGTGAGAATCGGCTCCATCTGATAAGGTAGAACCCTGGCTATATCCAAGAGATTGACATCATCGATATTATTATAAAGGGAGCAAGATTTATCAAGACTGATACTCATTCTGGAATCCTTACAGAAGGTCTCCAAGATAACATCAAATGCAGACCATTCCTGAAGTGTGCCAGTACCCATAAGGATCACATCGTCCACAAAAAGGAGGTGGGTAAGAGCAAGGGAGGATGAGATCTGAATGCTACAAATAAGTCCATTGTTCCGGGCATCCAAGATTAGGAGACTGAGGCCTTCAATGACAAGGATGAAGAGTAGAGGAGACAAAGGGCAGCCTTGTCGTATGCCACGAGAAGCTGAGAAAAACTTCAAGGGGTTCCCATTAATCAGGACAGCAAAATTTGCAGAGGTGAGACAGCCCATTATCCAATTGACAATAAGAAGTGGAACCCCAATTTGGATCAAGATGAGTCGGATAAAGGTCCAAATCACACGATCAAATGCCTTGATAAGATCCAATTTGAGTATGAAGGCACATATATTTTTAGTTTTAACAGAGTGGAGAATCTCTTGAACAATTCCTATAGGCTCAGTGATCTGTCGGTTTTTAAGGAAACCAAATTGTTCTTGTGAGATACCAGAGTCCAAAAAGGGCTTGATCCTGACCTCAATGACCTTTGCTATCAGCTTGTACAGTAGATTACATAATGAGATGGGCCTGTAATCTGCAAAGGCCCGAGGCTTATCCAATTTGGGAATGAGAGCAAGGAAGCCTCGAGTTCAGGGATGGTGGGTAAATCTAGAAACCCTAGTCGAGTCCACAGCTGACAGTAACTCATGGGCCAAGAGTTCAAAAAAGTGCAGATAGAACTCCACAGGCCATCCATCAGGGCCAGGGCTCTGATCTTTTTTAAATGATTTCATGGCAAATTCAATCTCCCCAAGAGTTACAGGGCAGGTAAGGTTCGATGCGAGCTCAATTGGAATCATCCTAGGATAAAGCATGACAACCTTGAGTTGTTGTACCAAACATGTTCCACCATCATCCTTATAAATACTTGCAAAATGAGACTTACCCAGATCTTTAAGAGCTGCCTCATCTTCAAATCTATTTCCATCTGCATCGGCCAGTGACCATATCGTATTTTGATTCCGCCTGCAAGATGCCAGCGTATGAAAATATTTGGTATTTGAGTCACCCTGAAGGGCCCATTTTGAGCTGCTTTTTAATTGCCAAGTAAGCAGATAATGGTCTAGGATCTTCTGCTTTTCAGATCTGAGCTAGGTCAGAAGTGTCATTTCATCCATGGATAGGATTCCATTTGACGGGACCGAGAGGATCGAACCAATAGCATGGTCAAGAGAGTTAGAAACAGTATCCATACAAGCCAGCTTGTCCTTTATCCATACCTTGGCTTCATCTTTAAGAATACGCAGCTTATGGATGATAGAATCAATGCCAAGGGTGCTGTCACTATGGGCATATAGTGACCACTGCTTCAAAAACCAATCAGTGAAAGCTGGATCGTTAAGCCACACATGATTAAATTTGAATGGATAGTTACATGAGCCCCGCTGCTTGTCCCATTCAAAGCAGATAGGAAAGTGGTCTGAAATGTCTGCACACTGAGTCCACACCCTGTGAACCCCCAAAGAAGGAATCAAGGATGCTGATATTAAAAATCGATCAAGTCTCTTACTAATACCGTCTTCACCCACACGGCCTTTTCGCCAAGTTGGCCCAGCATACTGAGGTGCCAAGTCCACAAGACCCACCGAGTCAAAGAGGGAAAAGAAGTGAAGTGAGAGGGGATCAGGGGAAGCCTTGTTTCCCCATATCTCAAAGGAGTACAGAGTAAGGTTGAGGTCCCCACCTAAGACAAGATTCGAAATATTAAGTAACCCACCTTGAAGTGCCTTTTCCCAAAAACATTCGCGGTCCCTATAAGGACCATAAACATTGAGGATGGAGATAGGAACAGGCATCCCACGAACAGAAGCCTGAACCAAAAGGCCAGCACAGGTTTGATAGGCCCTGCACTTAACCTTTTGTGGATTCCAGGAAATGAGGAGGCCTCCTGAAAGTCCCGACGCACTGATCGCACAGAACTCCCAAGAAGGGAGGATCTTAGAGAAGGCTAGTAAAGCAGGAGAGGAACTACACATAGTTTCCTGAAGGAGGATCATATCCAGACCGAGAGACTTAAAGAGAGAATGGAGGTTATGGTTTTTGGTCTTACCTCCAAGACCCCGAATATTGAAGGATAAGAGCTTCATCACGGAGCATCTTGGTGGGGAGACGACGCTCTAAGTCCACGGTTTTGGATGTCACGTGCCGCATCTTTGATGCGTACAGATAGTGGGATATAGGGAGGAGAAGTTGAGGATAGGTCCACCTTCGAATTGTCCCTTTTTCCTTTTGATTTTTTTCGAACAGTCACATTGGCGAAGCAAATGGAGTTGAGGTGTAGTGTAGTAGGGGAGGATGGGGTTGTAGCTGTAAAAATGGATAATGATTTTTTAAGGGTGGGGTCTGAGAATGAGGGTGATGAGGTAGGACTAAGGGAGGGAGAAGTAAGGGTCGGTGGTGATCAAGGTTGAGGTAGAGGTGGAAAATCCACCAAAGAAGTCAAATATGGAAGAGCTTGTTCCTTAATGAGATGCGAAGATGGTGTATGCAGGGAGAAAGGTGTATGATCAGGTGCAATATGAGGTGGGGAGTCCACAGGTGCCGAAGGAGACTCTTGCGACGAGAAAGTATTTGCGGCTAGAAGCATGGAGTCACAAGGAGAAGACAGGTCCTGTATCGGTTCAAGCCGCGAAGACTGTGATAACGTGAGGGGATTGGAGGACAAGGAGGGGACAGGTAAAGGAGTTTTAGAATGTGACAATATCAAATCATCGATAATATCCAGAAAGGAATCCGAGACGACTTCAGAAGGAGAGACAGAATCAGAGTGGGTACTTGGAACCCGATGCACATGTTCGGAGGGGACGGCCGGAACGGAGCCCTTCGGAGAGACATCAGAGCCCAAGTCATCGCATCCAAGTCGCAGGTCAAGACAAGCATGCCTCAGGTGACTGACCTCGTGGCAGCTGCTACATCTGAACGGCACATGGAGGCGCTCATTGCAAAGGATTTCCACCTCCTTCGGCAATCCATGGGAGATGTCTAACTCGACAAGAACCCTGGAGATCCTCTTATCAAATGCAAGATGGAAATCCTCCTCCACAACGACAAACTGGCCGATAGTATTGCCGATGCCTTCCAGGATCTGTCTGTTCCAAAGAGGGAACGGGAGGTGAGGCAGCAACACCCAAAGATGGCGTTTCGTAATTCTTTCCCGGAGAGGGTCGAAGCGAGAGTGCCAGCATCCAAGAACCAGATATCCCTGCCCAATGCGCCAAATACCATCGAGGATACAAGAATAGTGCTCCTCTTCCAGAAAGACAAATACTATCCACCCATTTGACAACAGGCTAATAGTGGGAATATAATCAAAGAGTGGCTTCCAATGCTCCATAGCCCACTCCACCCAGGATACCTTACCCATTCTGCAATAATCCAGTCTCCCAACGAGAGCATGAGAGCAGAGAGAAGAGACACGTTCCATGAAGATGTCATGGCTCAATACATAGCGAAAACACCCCTCCTAGGCCTTAATACATTTGGCACGTCTCTTTCGACGAAAGCGAGGAGGAGCATCCAACTCAGCCATGAGAAAATTACCCACAAAGTCAACACAAAAGGTTCTAGTGTGGATACCAAACCCCTGATCGTAGTCCCGAAGCCAGGAAAATCATAGCCCCCCAGACATAATCACTGAGAAACCGGGTGTGACGCCAAAAGAGAGGGACCACAGGCCAGGACAGAAAAGCAAACCCGATAACACAGGGTACCAATCCCCCAAAACCAAAACAGGTGAGACAAAGTCAACCCACAAACAAATCCACTCTGCAGAGCCCAAGGGAGCCACAGATTGTCAGCGAGACCGGTGGAGAGGCTAAGAAAGAGGGACCACAGGCACGGGAGAGAAGAACCCCAAGAATGGAACCCCAGGCCCCCGGAACCGTCAGTGAAAAACCCAAGTCAACCCACAAAATACTGAGAAAAATATGGGAGAAACCCTAACCAGTAGGGTTAGCCAAAGTCAACACCAAACCGAGAGAACAAGAAGCACCCATCAGTATGTAAGGTGGGGTAAAACCCCCACTGCTAATAGAAAGAGCAGATTTCCAAGGAAGAACCTCATAGTAGGGGCCCCGAACCAGGGGAGACACAGAAGAGAAGAAAATCAGTGTGAATCCCGAACCCCGGAAAACGATAGTGACATACAAAAGTCAACCCAGTACGTGTCGGAGGTGACAGATGACAAAAATACTAAAACCACGACGAAAATCCCATGTATGGGTGGCGAACCAAAAATACCCCCAGGGCAGCCAAGAATGAGCGAATCCTTCCCACTTTTTTTTATTCTTGGTTGGTACTAGTTCCCCAGTGAAGGGGAGGGACTCCAAGAGGGGCTGCCTACTGGGAATGACCACATTGCAAGTCCAAACCCTAGCCAAGAACCAGCAACAGAACATAGGATCGAAAAACAACCCACCCCACAAGACGACGGAAAGGTGTGCAGACCTGGGCACCTGAGAATCCTGCAGAGGCTCACAGGAGAATGGGAGAAGACCGCCATGGAATTTCCAGTGCGCCAGCACTACGCCCACACTGCGCCATCATCCAACAAATTTCACCATATATCTTAGAATGACAAATACTACTACCTTGGGGTTTTATCTAAATACTTGTGCCTTTTCTATCTAGATATGAAAGCATAATGAGTTGTGCCTTCATATGAAAAAATCGATCTAAAGTAAAACATTGATAAATTAGTGTGTTTAGTCATTTCTTTACTTTTAATTTCTATCCATTCTATTAGGATACTATCTCCAAATCTATATATCGATCAAATCTTCACCTTTACTTTATTTTGTTATTTTCATAACATTAATCAATTATAAAAAGTGTGAAATTTTTAAAATTTATATAATCAAACATTACATTTTACAAGATTAAAAATATTTCATCATAATGAATATGTTCAAACCTTATCATAACCAGATTGATAATATTGGATCTTAATTAAAATTAAAATTAAAATTAAAAAGATTTATTCTTAAGTTTAAAAATTAAAAATTAAAATATTTATTTTTAGCTTAAAATTTTAACATCTCTTAATGATTATAATGACATGTGGTTAAGATTCTTTTGCTATGAAAATGACATGTGGTTAAGATTATTTTGCTATGAAAGAGAAATAAAAATCAATTTTATAAAAAGATTTAAAGTAACCAAAAAACAAATTTATTTTCAAATTTATATAAAAAATTGGAGCTGATAAGGTGAGGCCTCTTTAGATGGACCCCTTAAAATTATTACACTGAATATAGCTAGTCTTGACTTCTATTCTAAAGGTTCTAAACCACTTTAAAGAAAATTGATAAAAAAAATAAAAAAATTAACTTAAAAATTACTATTAAAATAATTATTTAGCCTATTCATATTCTGAAAACAAGGATAATATTTTAATATTTAAAATTAACATTAAATTAGGTTTGGATCGTTCTTTAAACTCTCAAAACAAGGATGGTATTTTGATATTTAAAATTAACTTAAAATTAAGTAATGAATAAAAAAATATTATAATCAAACACAAGTTTTGATAAACAAGTTCCATTGCTTTGCTTTCAAAAGTAAACAAAAATCAGCATCGCATGAAAGTGATTGCACTTCACTTTTTGTAAAATTTTAACAGTTGTTTGTAGAAGTATTATATTTTATAAATTTAAAGGAATATTTATAGAATTTTCTCATGAATGTTTCCATGGTGTTCAATCATTGTGTGTAAGTTTATGGATTTGCATTGGGTATAAATTTAGTAGTGACCAATGCTTTTTAGCTGCATCTTTTATCCATAATCAGGATCATTAAAAACTGTAACTATAGCTCAATAGAAATAAAGAGTGCAATATAGTATAAATAGAAAATCAAAACGAGGAACAAACTGTTGACCTAGGACAACCTACAAAAACGAGGATGGTCAGGGCCTGGTTATTGTATCCTCTGTAAAAAGGAATCAGAGAGTATTGATCATGTCTTCTATACCTGTTCTATCTGGAAAAATCTACTCTCTGTCATCTTAGAACAGTTCCATTTGACTCCTCCTCACTAGTCAGATAATATCAGTTCCTTTCTGGATTCTTGAACTGGTTCCTTCTCCAAGTCCTCCAGTAACTGCTATATCCCTTTCCTTGCCATGTGGACATTATGGAAAGCAAGAAACTCATCTATATTTGATGGGAAATCTATTTCGGTTATCAGCATGCTCC
Source organism: Pseudotsuga menziesii (assembly GCA_001517045.1). Taxonomy (NCBI): domain Eukaryota; kingdom Viridiplantae; phylum Streptophyta; class Pinopsida; order Pinales; family Pinaceae; genus Pseudotsuga; species Pseudotsuga menziesii. The sequence goes on from LPNX010946622.1 coordinate 22,164, forward strand.
ATCAGATCTCTTATAGCTCACAACTCTACTGTCCTTCAACTATAAAAACAAAAAAAACAAGGGATATTGGATCTGGACCCTCTCTTTCTTACCCTTGTGGATTTTTTGATGGTGCTTCAGTGGATAATACTGGTGGGGTTGGATTCTGCTTACATCTGAATGAGGTACACTCCTATGAGTTTACTTTGGGGGCTGGTCAAAGTACCAATTCTAGGGCAGAATTAATTAGGCTATGGGGCCTGCTGCATACATCCCAAATGATGGGGTTACCCAAGATCCAGATATTTGGTAACTCTTTTGTCATCATTAATTGGGCAAAGGGTACTGCTTCCCTCTCACCACCTGAGCTTACTCATTGGTGTAGGGACATCAGGAAGATATGTACATGCATCCCTGAGTTGTCTTTTGGCCATGTTTACCGTGAACACAACCAGATTGCGAACAAACTTTCTAAAAAAGCCCTATCTTTTGCTCTGGGATCAGGATTCTATTCTGAATTTTATTATGGTCATTTGACCACTCAAGACAGGTTTATGCTCTTTTGAGCCCAGTGCAGGATCTTCTCTTTTATGGCACCTTGTGAATTGTATTGGAGCGGACTCCTTTAGATGGCGGAGCTATCTTCTTGGTTCACGGTAAATATGGTCATAAAAGACATCATTTTTTACTGATGGAAATGTATGCAGTTTCTGCTCTAGTCACCTATCCACACTCTTGGAATGTTACTCATTTATGATGCAACATAATGGCTTTTACACAGTATCCATTATCATGTATGTTACCCATATACTAGGATGGCAGATTAGATGCCCTTTGATTCAATTTGAATATCAAGGACAGGCTTTTTTCATCTTAAAAAAAATAAAAAATTAGTAGTTAATTATAATGATTAAAGATAAAAATGCTTGGGATAAAGTTGAGAAAAATAAGACTAAAAACTAAAATAAATAAATACTTTTATTGAAAAGAAAAAAAAAGAATAATTAATATATTAAACTTAGGTGGAAATGGTTAAAGGTTAAAAATATTAAAGAAATAAAAAGGATGGAGAATGTTTATTGGTAAAAGTCATTCAATAGTCTATTAAATTAAATATAGTAGTTAAAAATATTTAAAGTAAAGAAGGTTCATTGAATAATTTAAAAATAAATGCTTTAGTTTAAAATACAGTTAAAATTATAAGAAAAAAAATGGAATTGCATAGCAGCAAGTCCTATGGGTTTTAAACAAGTCTAAGGCTAAGAAGAACCCAAAGCTAGGATAACAAGTAGGAACACAACTATTAATTGTTTAACAAGCGGGGCTGCTAAAGGCAGCAAGTCCCTGCCTTTAGCATTAGAGAATATTATGTAGATTGCGCCATGCGGCTTCATGTTCACAGTTGAGTTTTCTACTAGATAATGGTGTAAACATAAAACTTTGTATAGATAATGTTAATCTAGTCGGAGCCGGGACCAAAAAGTTAAATAAGTTCAATTTTTTTAGTTGGGAAAGAAATGGTGTCATAAAAAGATAACTTTCGGTTGATGTGTTGATTGAACATCACGAAAGCTAGATTGAGAGTATTTAAAATACAAA
>LPNX010946622.1:25094-73319 GCA_001517045.1 Pseudotsuga menziesii
ATATCTGTCAATATAATGTTATCAGATACTAGAGTGACAACTGTGATGCAAGGAAAGAGTATCTTACTAAAATAAATCTATGATATGTGCAAAATATTGCAAATTTGTCCACTTGTAAGTCGATCAACAGGTCGTGTTGCAGAACAGGTTTGATGGACAATAAGAGAACCAGGAAATGATACAATACTCGTTATACTGTTGAATAAACGCTCTGTTGAGGTTTGCGAGCTCTGTAAGCATCTAAAAAAACATATCCAAAAGCACGGACTCGGATAAGAGCCCTCAAAAGGTATGGAAGCAAAATATTTCTCTTAAAAGGAAATGACAAAATGTAAGAGGCCACTGAAAAACACACACCTTAGCCTATCTCTAAGTACTGTTGAATGACATTGTGTTCAGGTTTTCCAGCACTGTACGCAACTAGAAAAACATATCCAAAACTACGGACTGAGACAAGAGCCTTCGAAGGGTCTGTCAAAAAATTCTAAGGAAGAAGTGCAGAAAATTCTTTACATTGTGTTCAAAAGAGCTTAATCTTTTAAAAAACCATCTTAAATCGAGATTTCATATTACTAATTTCTATAATCTCAACGCATTTGAATTATATATATGTCTATAATCTCAATGCATTTGAATTATATATATGATTAAAGCAAGATAGCCAGGAAAGAGGAAGAGATCAGGGGTTGTGGGTTGGAAGTCTACCTGCACAAGGAATTTTAGATATATTAATTTGGAATCACTGGTATGTCTCTAAAGATGAAATAAACTAATTTCATTATGTTGTAGGTTCAAATCATAACTATAATTGAAAATATGACATACCCGTCCCCTTGGAAGTCTTCATCAAGGACCAGGAGATAGGAGATAAGTTGGTTCTTCCATGAAATAGTTGTTCTGAGTTCTCCTTGAATTCAGAAGGAAAAGAGAGCATTCACAGATCACCCACATCATGTGGAAGGAAAATCATGTGCAAGGCTATTAGGAATTCTCCTGGAATTGATCCTGCTGGTTCGACTGCTGCTAGGCCTGTTCCTCCTTGTGTTGGTGGTTCCACTGGTGCTTATGGGGATGCCCGTTCTAAAATAGACCGTTTCAACTTATGCTTCTAGAAATGATCCTGGAACTGATGACTCTGGAAATGCCGGTGAAACTGGTGCTTATGGAACTGCTCTTCCTGGGAATGCACTGCTCTTCCTGGGAATGCTATTCTTGGCCATCATTCTGTTGGTTCACAATTGCTTATGGTATTTTTTTGGTTCAAATGAGAGGCTGGTTCTTTGATGTTCCTTCAACTGATAATGCAAATGTGGATAGAACTCATCCTGGAAATAAAGCTCCTTCAACTGATGCCGGGACTTCATATGGTTCGACTGGTTTTGCTGCTTTGGCTGGAAATAAGAATAAGAATAATGATCTCGGTCCGAAGGCAAAGATGCCGCAGCATGTGGAAGGTAAAGATGTCGCAGAGAGGCGAAGATGCATATCAAGAGGTTGATGGCTGGACAATATGTGGCGGTGCTCTACCGTAGCTTGCACACACGGCCAACATGCAACCGCCACACATCCCTAGCATGCCACATAAAATATGCAAGGCAATGAAAAATATAGAAGGGGATGCAGAGAACATATTAGAATGACGCATTTAATGTTAGAAGAAATAAAGAAGTAATGCTAGAGTAATTTCTAGCATTACCTAGATTCATAAAAAATACACAGTTTCGTCCACTTTAACCTATGGTTTTTGAAGACTAATCTGCGCTCTGCCTCGAGTTGAGGCCAAATAAGAGAAAAAAGTCCGTGATTGGTTGAGAAAAACTACAATATACATTGATTGGTAACAAAAACGGTTGTTCATATCATCTCATAAATGAAATAGAAATTGATTGGTAACAAAGACGGTGGTACTCATAAATGAAATAGAAATTGATTGGTAACAAAGACGGTGGTTCTTCCTATGTCATAGGAAACTTAGGTTAAAGTAATTTTGAATTGTTTTGGTTGGCGTGCAGAGTAATGCAAACGACGGCAAGCCGATAACAAGAGTCCCTGCTAGCCGGGCAGGGACTAATAAGAGGTGTGCTTCAATAAAGATTATTTGCTGCAAAACATAAGAACTATGTTGACTTATATCCTTTGACATATTCCTTTAGCATATGAGTGAGTAAAACCCATAGGCTAATAGAGACGTTTTTGCAACAATTAATTAAAGATTGTGTTTGAAGCCTCGGCTAAGCATGAATAACACACAAATTTTAAAAGTGTGATAATACTATTTTCTAAATAAACAAATGGTAAATTGCTTGCAAACTTTTCCATTGGAAAGTGTTATTTAAAGCATGTTTTATTATGATATGTAAAATGATGGTAAATTGCTTGCAAACTCCCTTTGAAAGTGTTATTGTAAACATGTTCTATTATAATATGTAGTGTATAAATTGGTAAGAGTAGTACAATATATGGGAGTAGTACAGTATATGGGTTTTGAATGGTAAGAGTAGTATAGTATATGGGAGTAGTACACTATATGGGTTTTGAATGGATAAATAGTTTGGATTTTATTATAGTATGTAGTGTATAAATTGGTAAGAGTAGTAGAGTATATGGGTCATTGGATGGATAAATAGCTTGGATTAATAGTTTCTGGCTTGTTTTTTAATAGTTTGTATAGTGGTATTTTCATAATAACAAATCTTCGTATAGGCATAGACCCTATTGTTGGACTCTCCTCGGATTATATCTTACCTGAGGATCTTAGACTCTACTTGGAGGATTATGGCATTTCTCATCTCTCAGATGCTCGCAACTGGGCCTCTGGCTGACATGATTACTGGCTCTCGTCAGTTGATCTAGATATGGGTGGTCAATGGAAGGACTTACGGACTCAATATATTATCGGGCTACAACATGGAGGCATTCGAATTGGTGATGAACCTGATACATTGGTCTAGTGTACAACAAGTGGAATGGTATGGTTAAGGAAAAGTTGGCATATGAATTGATCGCTAATATGTTTGTAGATACTCAACCTGTGGAAGCTCTCATTTGGATATGGAAATATAATATGCCACTGAAAGTTATTTGTTTTAATTGGTTATGCTTATCCAATCGCATACAGACATGGGATAATTTGAACAAAAAAGGCTGGATTGGCCCACACGGGTGTTGCTTATGCAGAACAACTCCTAAGTCTGTAGATCGTGTTTTTGTCGACTATTGTTTCACCCGACAGGTATTACTTTATCTCATCTCCAAACTCAATGTCCCCATTATCTGGAAGGAGACAACATACCTGCAGAATGTAGAATCCTGGTTCAGGACGGAAAAAAAAAAAAAGCTAACATATCTCCCTCTTTTGATGGCCCAACAAATTTCATTGACCAGAAACAAATGTATTTTTTATGATAGAGAGCCAGATATTATCTTTATTGTACACACTATATTAGAACAACTACAACTTCATCCGGTACATTCTCAGCTAAAATTCAAAAAAAGAAGTATTGGGTTGGCTCCTGCTTTTTACTTTCCTGTGGGTTTTTTTTATGGTGCTTCAGCAAACTCGATGGGAGGCATTGGTATACATCTCCTGATCAGTGAGGACCATTACTTATGTACGCAAATGGGTGTGGGTCATAGCACTAACACTAGATCTGAACTATTTGCCTTGTGGACTTTACTTATCTCTACCAAATTATTTGGTCTGCCGTATCTTCACATTCATGGAGACTCCTCACGCATTATCAATTGGTTCAATAGGAGATCAGTCCTTTCTTCTCTCTCTTTAGATGGCCGGTGTCAAAACATCAGAGATCTGGAATCATACTTCATCCAGTTCGATGTTGTTCATGTATACAAAGAGTACAATGTTATGGTTGATGGCTTATCCAAAGAAGCATTATCTAAGGCTCCATGCCTTCTACAATACTCAGAATTCACTGAAGGTGAATGTACTGAGTGTGGTACACTTCAGCAATTTTAGTTTCAGAACATTCTATTCTGATCAGCATTTTGATGCCTTTTGAGTTTGGCAGTCATAAACATCCTTTGGATGTTGGAGGTGGAAAATCCCTCACATTTGATGACTTACTAGATGTGCTTCTTTGGATTAGCCTTATGTCCATGACTAGTACACCTGTAACATGATGGTAGTGGATTGGATGAAGGTACTGATACTCCATATTCTAGAATTTTGGAGACTCTCTTCTTTGCTGACACCTGACAGTTGAGGATGTATATCTGAAGCTGTGATATTTCCACATGCATAGACTTTACTACTAGTGTAACAAGTTACCTTTGATTTCCATGAAATAACAAGGAACTGATATCAAGTTACAATTGATTTCCACGAAATAACAAAGAACTAATATTTTCTTCTCGAAAAAACAAAGCAAGTTCTTCTTTACAATAATTATTTTGGATATAATTTTTGTAAACATCTATTAAATCGATAGTCATTTATAGTCATTCTCATTTAAACGTAGAAAATGACACATGATAAAATAGTTTAAAAATTTATGAAAACTTTTGTATGAGTATTTAATAAAGTCGTTTTATAAAATAGTTTAAAAATTTATGAAAACTTTTACATGAGTATTTAATAAGGTCGTTTAAACGTAGGAAATGACACGTGATATAATAGTTTAAAAATTTATGAAAACATTTATATGAGTATTTAATAAAGTGTGTGATAAAATAGATTAATAAAAAAATTCATGACAACTTTTATATGAGTATTATGTGTATTCAAAATTGCTATAAAGAAAGTTATTTTTTTTCTTCACTTATTGGACTTTATTGTTGGACTCAAGCATTCAAGCCAAGCATACGTATTTTAAACTATAGCGATACAATTTTTCATTACTATTACAATATAGATTTTTTTTTCAACAGAAAAAACATATTTAATTAAAAATATTTTGAAAGTTGACAAGTTCGTCTAGAGAGGATGCAAACAGCAAATAGGAAATAGACAGACCAGAGCCGGAAGTTAGCAAGCCTCGGACGAGATCGTGGACTAAAACATAAGACAAGAGCAATAGATCAAAAACGAGACAGAGCAAGATGAAGGACCCAGAGGGCGAAACAAGAGCCGAGGGCAGATTCAGGCGAAAGCAGACAAACTTTCCCTCTCACCTAACATCTCCGCCGGCGACTACAGCTCATAGAAAATAAAACCAGGAGCAACCACCAACACCACCTTCGAAATACCATCAGCCAAAACGTTCTGCTCTCTAAAAACGTGATCGAAGTCGATCATCCGGAAACTGTTAATCAACCTTCTCACACGACCTAGCCACAGAGTCCAAGGCAGGATCTAGATGATACTTAAACCCCGAGCCCAATTAATAATCAGCTCTGAGTCCCCGAAAACATGAAGGCCATCCAGCCTAAGGAAAGAGCATAAGCGAAGAAGGATCCAGAGAGAAAGCAATTCACCTTTGGTGTTGGTTCTAGAGCCACAATTCAACAAGATTTTATAGTGGCATTGATTCTCCAAATTCAAATAGCCCCTGCACCACACAAAAGAGCTAAGTCCTGTGACGCTCCGTCAAAGAATCCTACCCGATCATAGGCTGGAGTCATAACCTTAGGCACTCTAGGAGCCAGACCGGGACGATCACAGATAGGAAGAACACCCCCAAATTCAGAGAAGGCATTCAAGGACTTAACCGCAATGTCCCAAGGCCTAGACCTCACGCCCTCAACATAGATGCATATTACAATGTTTACACTCGATTAATGTTGAAAGGGACTACTATTGATATGAATAGTCTTTTGTTGTAATTTCCAATGTGGTTTTACGAATTTTATGGGGAATTTGTCATGGCGAAATTTTAATGCAATGTATAATGAGCACAAAAATGAAATTGTTGAATTACAAAGATTATGGTTAGGAAAAAACGAAAGCTGAAATGTAAAGTATAACAGGTATGTTGCGTAACATTTGATCTGAAATAGATTCTTCTACTAAGATCAACACATATAGATCATATTATGATCAATATTGCAATGCATACCTAAATAATGTACTTGTCAAAAAAACGGTGAATAACCCAATGGTCGTGAATTATCGAATTCTGCAGTAAAGCACATTGTACCCTACATTGAGTCGATTATCCTTATGGGTTGAGATACAAAATTTGTTGAGCATCTAATGGCTAATACCCCTAGTAAGACCTCTCGGTAGAGTAGAGTGTTAAAGTGTTTAATTATTTTATTTATTTAGTTTAGTAGGTTAATAGAATAGGTGGTAAGCTTATTAATAGAGTGTTAGCCAACTTGAAAGCAAGGACTAATAAGAATAATTAAATATAAAAGAAAAAAAAATGGAAGTAGAATAAAACCAATGGATTAAAGGTTAGATTTAAAATATATATATATTAAAAACCTAAAAAAAGGTTTAATTGAAAAAGAATGGAAAGATAAACCTTCATAACATATAAATTAATAAATTAATACAATAATTAAAAATGAGAATAAATAAAATTATTAAAAATAAAATAAAAATAATAAAAAGCCTAAAGTGAAAAAGTAAGAAAGAAATAATAGTAAAAAAAGTTTAATATAATTAAGGAGTAACCTATCAATGGTGAGTAGCTTGATGGACAAGAGGTCTCAACTCATCTTTTTGATTAGATTGATTAAAGTTAATATGATGTTTAAACTTGGAAGACTATTCCACCTCAAAGAAGTCCATCACTTCTAAATTTTTACATAGTGCAAATCCATAAGCTTATAAAACATTTATAGAGTTAGTTATTCCTATAATTTGAAGCAATATTTGCAAATTTGTTTGAATTTGCAAAATGTCATATATGAAATAAAATTATCATAAATAAATATAAATGGCAGATTGTGTACAAAATAATCATAGTAATTTGTGAAATAGATATTATTTACAAATTAAAAAAAAATTGCAAATCTATTAAAATTTAAAATTCAAGTCAACTTAATGGATAAGATATTTCCCAATAATATTTAGCATTTGTATTATGAGACTTTACTATCATTTGAAATTTTATGTTTTTGAATGTTACTATGGTTTTGAAAGTGATAATGGATTTCTCAGAATATATTTGTCACCAAAATATTTTTTTCACATATAAGAGCCCAGCCTTAAACATATTAGTGTCAAGTGTAGCACCCCTAAATTTCATAAATAAATATATATTTACTATATGTAACTTTATAAATTACTTGGATGATAAATCTATGAGATGTTATACTCTATGTTTTTCTTGCTAACATAACCAAAACCAATGACTTTAGTTAATTGTAAGACTCGGTGTTTTTCATCAGCCCCTCTCTTTTTACAACACCATGTCGATATTGTCTCATTGCTATATCTACTTTTAAAACTCTGAGGGTTGCAAAATTGTTTTCGTTTTTCCAATTTGGGATCTTACTTAAGGACTAGGAAAGGAAAGGTTACATATCTTACTTAGCCTATAAGGCTAACGCAAGTACCTTTGTTTTTCCTTATGCAGGTGAACGAGATCGGTTTTTTTCTTTAATTCCTCTTGCTAAAGAACACAATCCTAAACTACAAGGCATTATTATTCTACACAAGCAAAGTGGGACACCAAGGTTTGAAATCAACCTATAGTGTAATCAAACTCTAAAACAATTTTCATACTACTGTCATTCCGTCATACTATACGTTATGTTATGAAACATATATACCACTGTGAAGAAAACTATATTAAAGTGCCTAGTCTCTTAACTGATGCGAGAATTGACTTGAAAACACAGAAGGTCTAAGATTATGTGTAAAGGACAAGCATTGAAATGGGTTCACATGCAGGCCATGTGGAGGCCGTGAATGCTACAGTTGGAAGCCAAAGTACACGGTGCAAAACCATAGGGTTTTAATGTGTCTCATTGATCATGTTTGTCATAACGATGAGGTACTGTTTGATTTTCATTTTTCCTTCGACGCAACCTGTCTTTGGACTGATCAAACTAGTATCCTTTTTTCTTAGAAACAAAAGTGGAGGAGATGAATTATTCTGCCCTCGACACCCTTCTTCCTTGCCTGCTACTTGATTTTTTCGCTGCGTGGATGTTGGTTGCAGTTTCTATTTACAGAACAGGTAAAAATGTTGCCTATGTTTGTTACAAACCTAAGCTGAAAATCGATGTTATAATTTATTATCTAACTCTGAGTTTTTCTTTTCATGTGCAGGAGGGTTTCATAAACATTCTCTACGACAAGGTTTTGGAATTGATGTTAGGCAGAGAGGATTTTACTGTCCGGTAAGACTTGTTTCCTTGTCCTTTGTGGCTCTATGGTTGAACCTCCATGACTTATTATACGTTTGTCCCATAACGTTGGTGTTTCATCTCTGCGCATGTTCTTTTGTGTGAAAGTAATAAATTTCCTTTGGTAACGCCATGAACTTGATACTGTAAGGGATTTCCATCGTCCGAGGAGTCATGGTGACTATGCCACTTTTATTATTTATGTTTAATGTGTATCTATTGCAGTTCCACTACTCATTTTGATAATGTAAGGGTTTATCTTAATTTGTAACAACATGTGAGGGCTTTACTTAATGCCATCTTTATTATATCAATATTGTAACTTCGTTGGTTTGTTCATCAATGTGACTATGAGTTTGTTCATCAATGTGACTATGTACATTTTTTTCAATAGATGCACTCTATTTCGATTAACAATCCTCCTTTTTCGTTTTACAGTTTGTAATTAAAGAAAAACAATGTAGTTGTGATGCCTTTACACTGTCATACTTGTTTTGAGTTAGGGTCATAGGGCCACTATCAAAGATAAATGTTGTATTTAAAATAAGTAAAGGTTTTGGTAAAAGGAAGAGACCTTTGAGGCTTCTTCATGATGTATTGTATTGTAGATTTTTTTTGTTGTTCATAGCCTTGTTTGAAGTTTTACAGTAGTATTTAATCTGTAAAACTAAAAGAAAACAATCGTGGGTCCTTTACCCTAACATGCCTGCCTTTGAGGAAAAGGGTTGTAAGTTGAAAACTCTGTTAACATATCATGAATCATTATATTGTCTAAAAGGATCATAAATACATAAATAAATCATAAGGTTTGTCATGTTTTTCTTCTGTGCGTTAAGCACAGATGACAATACCTAAACGACGTTCAGCCCGTAACTCATTTGTGGCCTGTCAATAATCTTGATTGGGTATTAAATTAAAACAGTTTGTAGGAGAAAAATCTCTAAAGTATTTATACTGCAAACTCTGTTAAAACGAAAAACCCTACCCTATACGTACTTGATCTTTAAACCTGGTTTCATTACTATTTTAATTCTTTTAAAAGGATTGTTTACCCTATCTATAAAATTATAGTTTAGGTTGTTAGGCCGATTCAACCGTGGAATGAAATATTAGTTCAACTATGTATAAATCGTTGTAGTAAAACTATAAGTTTTATTTATGTTGCTTTGATTTATTGTTCAATGTTTATTTATATGCTATGTGTAACTATATTATCCTGGGTTAGAAACCTAAAGGGTGCAATTATCAGTCGTGTGGTTTTTCGAATATATATATCGATAGGTTTTAATATTAATTTTAAAGTATTGGTATTTGGCTTATAATCCTTTATAAAAGGGTCCCCTGCTCTGTCGATGGTTTAGTATGATGATAAATATATAATATTAACCTCTGGAATAAAATTTATGTAAGGTTTCTCTCTAGTATTAACTCTATGTATTTTATATTCTTCAACTAGACTTAACAGAAATTTACTTTGAGAAAGACATTACAAACGAATGATACTAACTAACTTAATATTTCAAAAAAGAATAAAACATCATATTGAGTTGATTAACCTAACTGTAACATTCGATCATTAACCATTTAATAAAAAACCTATAGATGCTAAGTCTGCTTATAGAAATCTACACATAGGAATTTTAGATCATAGATAGTTATCGAAAGATATTATTAAATTCTACAAATACTGAGCATACTTCTTAAATAAAAATTTCGATCTAGAAATTAAATGGCAGATATATAATAACAATTAGAACCTGGATAATATGCAGTAGGAGACAAACACTCAAAGGAGACTATTCCACCCAACCTTTTCTTGAAGCATCTAAGATTACTTCCTTAGGACCTACGAGTCTGTTCACTGAACCACTAGGACGAATATCACTGGATATAGCCCACACAACAAACTTCCTACAACTTACCACTCAGTAACAGACTTAACTCAGCAATTCTAATTTAGTTATCACCTCATCAAATTCTTTGTGTGACTGACTTTTCAGTTTGCAGCAGTCACAAGGTTCATTCACTTGGAAACATAATGAGTAGTGAGCCTCCTGCTCAATTTGATGGTATTTATAAGATTTCCTAGGTCTTTGGGTCAGTTTTGGAATTAAATGAGCCACCGACTCAATTCCCCCTCTTAGTGAACACGACCATAATTTTAGGGATTATGCTTTCTGCACCAGCTAGATAGTGAAATGCTAGTGCTACCACTTGTCAACCAGCCTTCTACAATTGCTCATTCCTCCTAGTGGGTCAATGAACACTCATTCAACAGTGTCCCTTGGATAGGTGTCTCTTCTAATTAATTATTAAAAGAAATAATTCTTCAATTACAGTAATCTTTGACCAACTTGGTCATAAAACTACAATAAATTTAACATAATGTTTTCTGAAATAATAAATAATATTTATTTTTCAGTTCTAGGTGTGTTACAAACACCCACCCTTAAGTTCAACACTGTCTTCAATGTCGCTTAAGTTTACTCCAAGTATTCTTAGAACAGAGCTGGATATGCTACCTGCATATCGCTCTCCAATTCCCAGGTTGTTTCATCTGGACTGAGGTGTTTCTATTGCACCTTTACCTGTCCAATGGTGCGATTATGGAGAAAAAAGTTCCTCTTGCCGAGAATACAGTCCGATTCCACCTAAAAATCTCCTTCGGGTTCTACCTAACTCACATTCCAGTCGATCACATGAGTAGCATTGTGTACATACTTTTTCAAAATAGAAATATGAAATACATTATGTATTCTAAGATTAGGTGGCAAAGCTAACTCATATACCACTGGCCCCACTCTTGCTAATATTTTGAATGGTCTACAATACCTGGGTGTTAGTTTAGCACAACTCCCTAGTTTAAATGAGCTATTTCTAGGTTTTACCTTAACAATACATGCTCACCTACTTGGAATTATTTCGGAGTTCTTTTAAGGTTGGCATGAATCTTTTGTATGTCCTAAGCAGTTTTCAAATTGCTTTGTACCTGTTTCACTATTAGTTACAGTTCTTTTAACAAGTCATGTCTTAGCATCAATCTGTCAACTGGATTACTCCATGTAATAGGAATGTCACATTTTCTACCATAGAATATTTCAAAAGGACTAAGCTTTGTTGAAGCTTGATAATGATTATTTTACACAAATTCAACTAAGTGCAAATAATCTTCCCATTTCTTGGGGTAGTCTCCAACATACATTCGTAACATATCTTCTAGTACTTGATTGACTATTTCTGTTTGTCTATCCATTTTCGGATGATAAGCAGTACTGAAATTTAATTTCATATCTAGTCCTTTAAATAAATATTTCCAAAAATTACTAGTAAACTTAGGATCTCTGTAAAAAATTATTACCTTTGAAATTCCATGCAAACGAAAGATTTCCTTCATAAAGATGTCAACAATGTTAGCAGCTTTATGAGTTGTTTTAACAAGTATGAAGTTTGATTCCTTACTTAGTTTATCTACAACTACCATTATTGAATGATTTTGTTTCTGATTTTTAGGCAAACCAGTTATAAAATCAAGACTAATGACTTCCCAGTTCCAATTTGCAATTTGTAATGGTCGTAAAAGACCTGCTGGGTGTTGATGTTCAGCTTTAACTTGCTGACATTCTATACACCTAGCTATAAATTCAGCATCTTCGTTTTTCATATTAGGCCAAAAATACTATTTTCTCAACATTGTTATCATCTTTTGATACCTTGGATGTCCGGAATAAGGACTTTTGTGTACTTCATTCAAAATCAACAGTTTAACTTCTGGTATGTTAGGTACATAAAGTCTGTTTTTATACAACATTAAGCCTTTTTCATTTAAAATGTAGTATGTATTCATATTTTTAGATACATTTTGAGTTATTTTTTCTCTTAAACTTTGATATTATGTGTCTATTTTTATTCATTCTTCCAATTTATCATCTAATTCGGTTTTATAACTGCTAATGGCAGGTAAGAAACTTGTTATTGCATTTATGCTTAAGGCATAAACCACTTTATTTTATTTTCCTTTGATGTGTTTGATTTCAAAATCATATTCGTTAAGCAAAGCTAACCATCTAGTTTTCCTTGCGTTTAGATTTTGTTGATCAAACAAATAATTTAAGCTTATGTTATCAGACATTAGCAAAAATCTTTTACCTATTAGACGATGGCACCACATTTTTAAAGCATGGATTATTGTAGCCAACTCTAAGTCATAATTTGCATAATTATTTTCATGTGTTTTTTAACTTCCTTAATTCATAAGCAATTGCATGACCTTCTTGCATCAGTGCTCCACCCAAACCTTCATTGCATGCATCGGTGCATACAACGAAATCTTTGTCTGGATCTGCAATTTTTAATATGGGTGCAGTGGTTAATAGTTCTTTTAACTTATTAAAACTTTCTTCGCATTTTTTATCCAAGATAAATCTTTTCCCTTTTTCTGTAATGATGTTATAGGATTTGCGATTTTTGAAAATCCTTCTATAAATTTCCTGTAATAGCCTATTATTCCCATAAATGATCGCACATTAGCTACATCTTTGGAAACCAACCAATCAATTATTGCTTTTATCTTATCTGCGTCTACTAATATTCCTGCTTTGGATATCATGTGCCCTAGATATTGTATCTTGTCTTTATAAAATTTGCATTTACTGAACTTATCATACAGTTTATTTTCTCTTAGAACTTGTATTATTATTTGCAAGTGTTCGTCATGTTCTTCTTTCATTTTATAATATATTATTATGTCATCTATAAAGACGACTACAAACTTATCTAAGTATTTTCTTAGAACATTGTTCATTAAACACATAAAGGTTGTTGGAGCGTTTGTTAGCCCAAAGGGCATAACCATAAACTCATAGTTCCTGTATCTCGTTCTGAAAGTAGTCTTACAAATATCTTCATATTTAATTATAACTTGATGATTTCCATATCCCAAGTCTATTTTTGAAAATATCGCCGCTATGTGTATATGATCAAATAGATTATCGATGCGAGGCAGAGGATACCTATTTTTAATTGTCATTTTATTTAGTTGACTATAGTCTATACATAGACATAATGCACCGTCTTTCTTCTTAACAAATAAGATGGGTGCTCCCTAAGGGGATCCACTTGGTCTTACATAATTTTTGTCTATTAGTTCATGCAACTGTAATTTTAATTCATTCAGTTCTAAAATTTTCATTCGATAAGGAGATTTTGAATTAGGTATAACTTCTTGTACTAATTCGATTGTAAAATCCATATCTCTCTTTGGTGGTAATCATGGAATTTCTTCCGGGAAAACATCCGAGAAATCCCGTAGGATTGGAATGTCATCGAACCGTAGCTTGTCTTCTTTATCAATTTGTTCGTTATTTATTATGTATACAACAAAGAATTTACAACATTTTCTTACAATCTTTTTCATCTGTAAGGTTGAGATTTGTCTAACATAAATTTTCCTAGGTATCATTTAAATAAGTTAAAGTTTTCTGAAAATAATTTAAAATTACTTCATGCTTTTAGATAGTCAATCCATACCTATTAGGACATCATAAGATCCTAACGGTAACACATTTAATTTTACTTGTGTTTTAAAATGATTCATAAACAAATCATAGTTTTCAACGTAATTAACCATTTTCCTCTTAGTTCCTGTAGCTAATTGGACCAGCCAAGATTTTTCAAACTTTTACAAAGATAAATTGCATTTTTCCACTATTCTAGGTGATACATAACTTAAACTAGCACCTGAATCAATGAAAATGAAAACAGAGTGGTTTTGTATCATACCTTGTACTTCCACCATGGAAGTCTAATGATCAGAATGTCTGTTCTCCAAGGCTGCATTTATTCTGGGGATTTCGTTTTTCACATCTCCAACTGTTTCCTCTTCTTAGATGGTATGCATGTTGTTGAAGTTCCCTTTTCTGTTCGGACAGTACTTGGCATAATGTGGTCCTTGACGTTCCCAGCACTTTACAGGTTCCTTATGTCCATTATTTTTAACAAAATTGTTAGGCATATCCCTGCCTTTTGGTTCTGTAGTATTTTGTTGTGCCTTATTTTTAAAATTTGCTCCTGGATAATTATTTCTGGAGAAGTTCAAGGAATTATTTCCAAAACTCTTATTTGACTTAAACCCTTTTCTCTTCTGATCAAAGTCACTTGTTCTTTTATTCTTCCATTTAAGCAAGCTTTCTCTCTTTTTACTCTGTTCATAACAGAAATCAACCTATTTCATAGCCTCTTCAAGGGTCTTTGGGTTATCAAACTCACTTTTGTCCTTGAAGCTAGTGGGCAGACAACTTAAAAATATTTGTATTTTAGGTTTTTCGTCAATTATATAAGGTACGTATCTTAACAGACTTAGAAATTTGCTGCTCAATTCTTTCATTGACATTGAACCCAAATTTAGTTCATAGAATTATTTATCTCTTTCCTCATAGTACTGTTCAAATAAAAACTTCCTTTTAAAATACGTTTTAAAGACTCTCCAGGTTAGGTACTTCTCCTTAAGGTTTTTTACTCTTTTTATGTCTTGCCACCAAATGTCAGCTTTATCAGTTAAGTTGTAGATATCCATCTGGGCTTTCAGTCTGTCATAGTAGTTATAAATCTGGAAATATTTCTTCATTCTTGACAACCAAGCCTCGACTTCCTCACATTTTTATACTTCTCTGTTAAACATGGAAGGATTTATCTTTTTAAATTCCTCAGAAATTTCTTCATAAAGTTTATAGTTCATTTTTCTAGGTTTACGGTCGCTTTCACTACTTTCACTTGTGTATTTATACCTTCCCCTATGCGACCTTGCATTAACCTCTGAGGAAGATTCACTATTAGAATATTTTAGTTTCTTTCCCTTATGTTTGTAGGACATTGTTTCAAAATCAGTTTCATAAACATTTCTTTTATCTTTTCCTCTGTTATGTATTTTGTCTAATAAAATCTGATTCAATTCCAGAATTCTTTCATTATCTATTTTTATAGTTTGTAGTGCATCTTTTTAATCTTTAACTGGTTGTAGTAACTCTGAAGGTGGATTATTTAGTTCTACCTAAATGTTGTCTAGATTGTTGTGTTGAGACCCATGTTCAGCTGATGCTTCAACGCATTACATTTTTCTACAAAACAAGTTTTATATTTATGGATAATATGCAGAAATAAATGTAAAACATGGTCAATACATTTGTTTTATGTTTGTATGCGAGTGAGCCAATCAGGACTAACGTTTGGAAACTCACTCTGATACCACATGTAACATCCCTAAACTCCATAAATAAATTTAAAAAAAAATTGTTTACTATATGTAACTTTATAAATTACTAGGATGATAAATCTATGATATGTTACACTCTACATTTTTTCTGCTAACATAACCATAACCAATGACTTTAGTTAATTTCAAGACTCAGTGTTTTTCATCATCCCATCTCTTTTTACAACACCATGTTGATATTGTCTTGTTGCTATATCTACTTTTAGAAATCTGATAGTTGCAATACTGTTTTTGTTTTTCCAGTTTGGGGTCTTACATAAGGGTTGGGAAAGGAAAGGTTGCATATCTTACTTAGCCTATAAGGCTATCGCAAGTACCTTTGTTTTTCCTTGTGCAGGTGAACAAGATCAATTTTTTATTTATTTAAGTCCTCTTGCTAAAGAACACAATCCTAAACTACAAGGCATTATTATTCTACACAAGCAAAGTGGGACACCAAGGATTGAAATCAACCTATATTGTAATCAAACTCTAAAACAATTTTCATACTATTGTCATTCCACCATACTATATGTTATGTTATGAAACATATACACCATTTTGAAGAAAACTATGTTAAAGTGCCTAGTCTCTTAACTGATGCGACACTTGACTTGAAACACGGAAAATCTGAGATGATGTGTAAAGGACAAGCATTGAAATGGATTCACATGCAGGCCATATGGAGGCCGTGATTGCTATAGTTGGGAGCCAAAGTATACGATGCAAAACCCTAGGGTTTTAATGTGTCTTGTTTATCGTGTTTGTCATAACGATGAGGTACTGTTTGATTTTCATTTTTCCTTCGACGCGGCATGTCTTTGGACTGTTCAACTTGGTAGGATTTCTGCTTAAAAGCAAAGGTGGAGGAGCTAAGTTATTCGTCCCTCGACACCCTTCCTCCTTGCCTGATACTTGATGTTTTTCTCTACGTGGATGCTGGTTACGGTTTCTATTTATAGAACAGGTAAAAATGTTGCCTCTGTTTGTTACCAACCTAAGCTGAAAATCGATGTTATAATTGCTTATCTAACTCTGGTTTTTTCTTTTCATGTGCAGGAGGGTTTCATAAACATTCTCTACGAGAAGTTTTTGGAATGCATTCTAGGTCGAGAGGGTTTTACTGTCCAGTAAGACTTGTTGCCTTGTCCTTCATGGATCTGTGGTTGAACCTCCATTACTTATTATATGTTTGTCCCATAGCGTTGGGGTTTCATCTCTACGCATGTTCTTCTGTGTGAAAGTGATAAATTTCCTTTGGTAACGCCATGAACTGGATACTGTAAGGGATTTTCGTCGTCCGTGGATTCATGGCGACTATGCCACTTTTATGATTTATGTTTAACGTGTATCTATTATAGTTCTGCTACTTGTTTTGATAATGTAAGGGTTTATCTTAATTTGTAAGAACCCATGAGGGACTTACATAATGCCATGTTTATTCTATCAATATTGTAACTTCATTGGTTTGTTCATCAATGCGACTATGTACATTTTTTGGCAATACATGCACTCTATTTCGATTAACAGTCCTCCTTTTTTGTTTTACAGTTTGTAATTAAAGAAAAACAATGTAGTCGTGAGGCCTTTACACTCGGCGAGCTTGTTTTGAGTTAGGGTCGTAGGGACACTGTCAAAGATAAATGTTGTATTTAAAATAAGCAAAGGTTTTGGTAAAAGGAAGAGACCCATGAGGCTTCTTGATGATGTATTGTACTGTAGCGTTGTTTTGTTGTTCATAGCCTTGTTTGTGGTTTTACAGTAGTACTTAATCTGTAAAACTTACAGAAAAGAGTCGTGAACCCTTTACCCTAACATTCATGCCTTTGAGGAAAAGGGTCGTAAGGCCAAAACTCTGTTAACAGATTATGAATCATTATACTGTCTAAAACGATCATAAATACATAAATAAATCATAAGGGTTGTCATGGTTTTCTTATGTGTGTTAAGCGCTGATAACAATACCTAAACGTCCTTTAGCCCATAACTCGGTTGTGTCCCGTTGATAATCTCAATTGGGTATTAAATTAAAACAGTTTGTAGGAGAAAAGGCCCTAAAGTATTTATACTGCAAACTCTGTTAAAAAGAAAAACCCTACCCTATTCGTACTCGATCTTTAAACCTGGTTTCAATACTATTTTAATTCTTTTAAAATGATTGTTTACCCTATCTATAAAACTATAGTTTAGGTTGTTAGGCCGACTTAGTCGTGGAACGAAATCTTAGTTCAATTATGTATAAATCGTTGTAGTAAAATTATAAGTTTTCTTTATGTTGCTTCAATTTACTATTCGATGTTTATTTATGTGCTATGCGTAACTATATTATCCTGGGTTAGAAACCTAAATGGTGCAATTATCAGTCGTGTGGTTTTTTGAATATATATTGATTCGATTTAATGTCAATTTTAAAGTGTTGGTCTTTGTCTTATAAGCCTTTATAAAAAGGTCCCCTAGTCTGTCGATCGTTTAGTATGATGATAAATATATAATATTAACCTCTGGAATAAATTTCTGTAAGGTTTCTCTCTAGTATTAACTCTATGCATTTTATATTCTTCAATAGATTTAACTGAAATTTACACTGAGAAAGACATTACAAACGAATGATACTAACTAACTTAATATTTCAAGAAGGAATAAAACATCATTTTGAGTTAGTGATTAACCTAACTGTAACATTCGATCATTAACCATTTAATAAAAACCCTATAGATGCTAAGTATGCTTATAGAAATCTACAGATAGGAATCTTAGATCATAGATAGTTATCAACAAATACTATTAAATTATGCAAATACCAAGCATACTTCTTAAATAAGAATGCAGATCTAGAAATTAAATGGCAGATATATAATAACAATTAGAACCTGGATAATATGCAGAAGGGGACAAACACCCAAATGAGACTGTTCCATCCAACCTTCTTCTGAAGAAGCCAAGATTACTTGCTTAGAACCCCCAAGCCTGTTCACTGAACCAATAGGACAAAGATCACTGGATATAGCCCACACAACAAACTTGCTACAATTTAGTTTTCAGTAGCAGACTTAACTCGGCAATTCCACTTTAGCTATCCCCTCATCAAATTCCTTATGTGCCTGACTTTTCAGTTTGCAGCAGTCACAAGGTTCATTCACTTGGAAACACAATGAGTAGTGAGCCTCCTGCTCAATTTGATGGTATTTATAAGATTGTCTAGGTCTTTGGGTCCGTTTTGGAATTAAATGAGCCACCAACTCAGTTTCCCTTCTCAGGGAACATGACCACAATTTTGGGGATTATGCCACTTGTCAACCAGCCTTCTACAGTGGTTCATTCCTCCTAGTGGGTCAGTGAATACTCATTCAACAGTCTCACTTGGATAGGTGTCTCTTCTAATTAAGTATTTAAATAAATAATTCTTCAATTACAGTCATCATTGATCAACTTGGTCATAAAACTTTACAATAAATTTAAAATAATGTTTTTTGAAATAAATAATAATATTTATTTTTCAGTTCTAAGTGTGTTATATCAAGGCCCGATAGATTCAAACTACAGAGTGTCAAAAATCATCCATTCCCATCGGGACAACCAAAATGTATAAATCTCTGAAAGGTCGGGGAAGATCAATCGGGTAAAGACGGACAGTGCGGGGAAAGGACAGGGCTAATGGTGGGTGCCGGGAGCTGGGGCTGGTCCAATAAATATAGATTAACCAGCGGGTTTACTTACGTGCTTACTGGTTTGTTCGTAGGTCATGTTTCGCTATTACCCAATCATACCAGTAAGAAACTACAGATATATCAGGTGCCTTGATGCCAACCTGATAAGCTCAGCGTTGAGGTCCCAATCTACTGACTGTCCGCTTTCCTTAGAAGCCTTACTTAAAAGGCTCCTCAATTCGTGTCAGTCAGAAGTAGGCTGTATATCGTGTCAGTCATAATCTGTCCGCTTTCCTCGGAAATATCCCGTATCGTAGGCTGTATATCCCCTCGTGTCAGGATGCCAACGTTGCCTAGAAGCTCAGCTCGGTAACGTTGAGGTACCAATCTTTATGTATATTAGTTATTTCAGGATGTATAATGAACGAGCAAAATGGTAACAACCCATATATATTAATCTCTTTCTTTCAATTCTGACGATGGAGTTAGGCTCACCTAATCATGGATTAAGTCAGTGTCATTATCGTTGCTGGCAGGCAGTGAAGTAGCTAACAGATGAGGTAGCTGGCAGCAGTCAAGATATTTGGTAATCAAGCTTGAAACATGAGCCAAAGAAACCATGAATAATAAATGTAAAGAAACCAATGGTAATCCTGTGCGAAAGTTGTTTCTTATACCAAAATAAAGAATAAAGATAAGACACGACAATGTCTTTTCATTCAATATTATTCTATAATATTTTTAACGTTATATTAATCATTATGGATTGTATCACTTCATAGCTTTCAATCCATTGAACCGACCTGAGATTATTTTTATTCTTTATTTGTTTTGTTATCAATTTATGGTTCTAACTTAAACAATTATCTAAGTTTTTAAAATCATTAAAATCTTATTTGTTTTCTTGTCGATCTATGGCACTAACTTGAAAGAATTGTTTTAAAATCAAGTAGGTATGCAACGTGCCAAACACTATGGTACTAACAAATTATTTCTCGCCTTTGTTTATGTTTATTGTTTATATTGATAAACTAAAAGTTGCAACCTTTATATACTTGTAATTATATTTAATTTGGGTAGACGTGAGACTATTATATTGATATTATAGTAAAACATATATTCATCTCGTAGTGTACTTTTCCCAAGGGAAATTAAGTTTGAAGTGGGTATTTTCTTAGTGTACTTTAGCACAAGGAAAATTAAGTTATAATTCGTGAAAAATACTAGTTCTATTTATATATAATAATAATAAAAACCCAACATTGTTTGTGTAGAATTGTCTTTTGTTTTTTAAGGTTATGAATAGAAAAATTGTTGTTGTCTTTTCCCTAATATTTTTATCCCAACATTTCTCTTTCTTTTTAACTTGGAACTTTGGGAAATTTGAATAGGCAGTTTTGACTTTATCGTCTAGAGGAAATCTTTTCATAAGCACTTTTTGTTCTTTTGCGGAGCTTTTAAAGGGAATCCAGGGGTGGAAGGAGGGGGATGTGTCATTTTTACCCCAAAGGAAATCTAGAATTCTTAGTCTCATGGGGAATAGGAGTTGATACCAACAATATTGATGAAGCTTTGGCTCTCTAGCAAGGTCTCTATCAAACTCTAGCTTATGCCATATCAAACCTTATCGTTTTTGGAGATTCTAGGGTGGTTATACAGGCTCTAGCTACTCATACACTACCCGAGCATATGCAACTTCGTCAAATTATCAGGAAAATCCAGAAGTTGGTCATTTCCTTTCGACGAATTCAGTTCTTCCACATCCTTCGCAATTTGAATGTGAAAGCAGTCCAGGCTTGAAATAAAATTAGAGACTAAAGTCAATTATTAATTTCATTTTATGTAGTTTAATACACATGTGAAAACACTTAATTTTTAATCTTAATTTTATATAAAATAATAATAGTGATTGTTTATTTTTAGTATTAGTGTAATTATTTTTTTCATTATAATTTTAGTTTTTTTTAGTTTTAAATTTAATTAAATATATAAAAAGTAATGATACACTTATAAAAAGATTTAAATAAATTATAATATATCTTTTAAATATTTATTATGTGTGCAAAAGAATTTAGACCTTTCATTAATATTTTCAACCGTCATCTCTTAACTCTACACTAACCTAACATAATTGTCAACTATCATCAATGAGACAATATAGATTGACCTTTACTAGATAACCTGTTTAACTTAGTGTGACATGAGATATTTGTAGTGTAATGTAGAATTCTTAATTATTTTCCTTAAAGAAGCCTATTTTAGACCCCAAATTTTCTCTAATGGAATGTGGTTAGGAAGTTATGGATTGTCATTGATGAACAGTTGATTGTATTGCATCTATAAATGGATGTAATGGCTATGCAAATTGGAAGTAGTAGTGTGTAGCATGATCATGTAATAAAGTGTGATTTGTTGTATAGCAAGTCACAATTGTAAAGACTTGTTTTGAGTGTTTGATTAATAGATGAGTGAAAGCTCATTGGTTTGTTGGTTTTCCTCCTAAAGAGAGATTTCCAAGGTAATTCATGTGTAATGTGTTGATGTGTCGTATACCATTGTCTTAGTATAATTGTGTTTAACTATATGAATCAAATTTCAAACCTATTGTAATCGGTATTACGAACCAACACTTCTTTGACAAACTCACCATAAAGCCCATGGAGATCTAGTGTTACATCGAGAACTATATCTACCTATGCTTCTCCTATTGTGACCGATGCATCTCCAACAAACTCACCATTAAGTCATAGATGTTCACAGTTATTATATGATGTTGAATCACACCCATCCCGCAGTCGTGAGGGATGCATTAGTGAGTGGGACTCACTATGTAAGGGTTGAGGCTGCGAGGTCAGAGAGGAATAAGGGGAGTAATAGGAATTTGGAATTAATTAAGGAATGTAAGGGAGATATGTTGATAATATTCCAAGTGAAAGACTAGAGTTACCTGATTTGGATGCTTGTAGGAAGGAAACTGGTTTTCTTTAGAACATAACTCATGCACTCACTAAACAGGAAGGTGTTTGGGACTTTGTATGTTATTTTTCATGAACTTCATAGATATACAAAGTAGAACATAAATAAATATTTTTTGTACTTCTTCCTTTTCCTGAGATTAGTTATTCCTTATTGAAGTTAGAGAGTCTAGACGAAGTTAGAGAGAAAGTGATGTGGTTTTTCTTTTCTATCTCATTGCCAACTCTTGCATTAAGCAGGGTCAAAGGTGTAAGAGATCAAATCTAAATAAAAGATGCATAGGGAAACATATGGATTCAGAACCAATTCATTGGTGGAGCTCACTAATAAAAAGCATTAATGAAGAAAGATAAATGCTCAGGCATTTGTCCAAGATTCTAATTAGATTATTGTTCCCTAATCTAATGTTAAATCTATTTTATCCCATTGAATTTTACCATACATAGGAAACAATAATGAATTCTTTTATAGCTTTTTTTTGTTCCCTTAATTATGAATGGGTCCATAGTGGATCATTCAAAATTGTTTTCATTTCATTGTTTTATACTTCTAATTTATTTCTACTACTGATTTTATGTAGATGTTTGCTTATGGATTATTATATAAATACGTTTTATGTGAGGTAATATCCAAAGTATTGACATTTTATGCATGATGATAGTTGGAGCTCTCAACTATAGCAAAGGTGGAATTAGTTTAGCATCACTATATGGAACTTAGGGATGCTACTTGGATTTACAAAGCAACATAGGGGATTATTTTAGAGGTGACCAGATACTCGTAGCACAGGTAACGAATATCTATGACATTGAAACATTATATTTCATCATAATTAAGCTAACAAATTCCCTTATGAAATTAAACATACATGAAGGATGTTAATGATATATGGAGCCCACAGTATTCAGTAGCTATGGAATTGCAGTGCTTGGAAGCTAGATTCTATCCACTACAAATTGTTCTGGAAAGAAATTATCTTTCCAAAACTATACAAACATGAATTAGAAACATAATAGAAATAGAAATGGAGGTAGAGGTATGCAAGTAGAGGGTGGATAAAAGGAAATGAACTTCCTCACCGACTCTCTAAGAGCTAAGAATGCACTACCTCAATAATGTAGACAAACCTACAAATATGCATTGAAGGGATGCAAAGGGAGCAGGTGCACAACAGGTGCACAATGGTCTCTGCATATCTGCATTGAAGTGAGTATTAAAGGCACACAAATGAGAAGCTACATAGTAAGTAAACAATGATCTTCTCATTAAAAAGGGATATTGACATTAAAAGAGGTGCATAATGATCAATGGCTAGAATGAACAAGATGGTCATCTAACTTAATGAAACAACTCAAAATGCACAATAAGCCAAAAAAACATAACATTCACCAAATGGAAAATGTCATCGAACATAAATATAAGATAAATATATTATTATTCAAAACACTTTTATTTTCCTTGTACTCAAATACTTGATAAGACAACCATAAAGAAAAATGGACAAAAACAAGTTATGTTGTTATTAGTCTCACTATATGCATGCCTTAGAGGGTAGTAATAGACATGCAAACAAGGACAAAAATAAGTTATGTTATTTCCAATCTCTAATTTATTCATGTCTTTGAGACTTTACTTTGTTATGTCCCTGATGGAGCACATTTATATATGGTGGAGTTGCATTAGTTTTTTTTTTTGAATTATATACTTTGGTGTTTCTAAAGTTAAAGTAATTATTAATTTGTTTGTTTTTTTATTTTTTTATTTGGATAGTTGGTTATTGGTTGGGATAAGCTGACTTCATTCCTCAGGGACCCTCCTCATACGTAGGCAGCGCGCTGGCATAAGCAAAAATTAAATGATCTACCATACGGTATAATTCCCTTCTTGCCTCCGACCACCCTTCTTCATCCTTCGGTCATGTCAATAGTCTAATTTACTATTTCCTATTCATTATATTAATATCACTTAACACATTATTTTTATTTCTTTTGTTGTCACTGCAGTCTAGGATGCCACCGCCGTCATTGCAGTCCATGATGTCATTGCAGTCCAGGACACCACATGCCTTTACAAAGGACGCATGAAAGTGATAAATATTTGTAGAACAGGTCTTAGACACTGAGAGGGGGGTTGAATCAGTGTTTTTTAAAACTTAAAAAATCTCTAGACACAGATGACATTTAATAAGTCATAACAATTATCAATTATATATATATATATATACGAAATAACAAACACATATGAATATGTCAAATGTATTTTTATTAAATAAAATTTTACATCACATAACATGAATTATCTAGACCCAGCTAGATTGAGAGACCCAGCTCTCTTATAAGACCTAGCTTGTATACATGACCCAACATGTAGAGATGAATCCAATCCTCATTCGGGCTCCAACCTGATTACAGACACCAGTCTGTTTGAATGAACACAAGGTTCATGTCAAAGGTAGAATATCCACCAAAATATTACATTTTATCCACTGAGATACACTTAGACACACTTTGAGTTCAGATTTATATATGCTGCAATAGTCTTGGAACTTGAATCCTCGTGACTCTTAAAATGATATGATATCCTTTTGAAAGAGGACATGTCTCTTCATTAAGAATTTAACTAATATAATAATGTGATTCCTCCTTTGTTTTCTTTTTAAATAAAACATCATGTCTTTGTCTTTTATAAGACATCATAACTTTTCACAATACGTGCTTCTTTATGTTTTATAACATATCACTTAAGTTTTTATATTGTTATTGTTTAACAACATGTCTTTATGTCTTATAACGTATCTTTTTAAGTTTTATATTGTTATTCTTGACAACATGCAACTTATTAAAGTATTACTCATCATAAAACTTCGTTGAACTTCGTTGACTTCATAAATGTGCCTTTTCAAATATATGTATATTTATCTTTTAATTAATAATTATGTTTTTATATTCTTTTACTTTTTTTGTTATTTATTGCATCTTTTTCAAACCATCTCATGCCCTATCGGATCTCTGTTTTAATTTTTATTTCAGAATTATGTTAGTTTATTTAATTGTTAAATTAAATTAGTTAATTTAACCTTCATTGATCATCTCTGTCCAATGTATTCATGTAGCTGCTCCTTCTTAAAAACTCTGTTTATATCTTCTTTTATTTTCCTGTATGTCCTCTTCTATCAACCTTCCTTTTATTTCATAAGATATTAACTTATTTTTATTAATTTGACTTAGATGGTCAATTTTAATAAAAGCTTGTTTAACAGATATTTTCATATTTATTACTGTCATATTCAGATTCTGTGTAAAACAGAATTTTTCTTCAACTTGGGAAGTTGATTTTTCACACGTGTGATCCCCATATTAAAATAAGAAACCATGGCTAGGTGGACAATTAACCAAGGAACAAATCCATGTCATCTTATGAATTTATGGGCACAAGAATATCATGTGGCGGGCATTGCCAAAATGACTTTTTATTACTGGTTTTAACATTTAGACAAATTTCACTTTTAACAGGAAAACATGATTTTTCTCATTTTTGGCAAGTTCATTTCTCCCTCATGTGATCACCATAAAGGAAAAATAAACCATGGATAGATAGACAGATATCCAAGGAACATACTCATGTTATCAGATTAATTTTTGGGTACATGAGTGACATGTGGCAGGCATTTGAAATTAGCTACTCAACCTTTTTGAATATCAGAAACACATTTTTTCTTATTTTAGCAGTCTCATAATTCACACATGTGCACACCCAGAGAAAGAATGACTTCTTGGCTGGATAGCCACTTCAACAAGGAACATTTCCATCCTTTTTAACTAATTTATTTGTACAAGAGGAACCTCTGGCGGGCATTTTATTGAAGCCAGTTTTACTAATTTTTCAAACATTGAAGCAGTAAAACTGCTTAAAACCTTGTTTTGGAAATTCTCTATTTTTCTCCTCAAAGACTTAAATCAAACTGAGACCATGGTCATGTGCACCTATGAAAAAGCTACATCATGATGCTTTCATTTGATTTTTATCATCAACCTGTGAGGCATGGCAGGTATTTCTAACTGACCTTTTATTACTAGTTATAACACTTAGTTGATTTCAGGATTTCCTCTAAAACTTATTTTGAAACCCCTTTTTGGAAGATTCATATTTTCTTTATTATTGACTTCCAAAGCAAACTGAATACATGGTCAGGTAGGCCAATTAAAAATCTATAAGACCTTCTTACGATGTGGAAATTTTCTCTCACCTATAAATTATGGTGGGCATCTTTTTGAGGTGTTTTATTCATTTTTTCTTACTAAACACTTGTTTTGGCAGGCTCATAACTTTTTTCTCGGGCACTTTGAGGACAAAATGAAGACATGGTAAGGTAGGTAAAACAACAATCTACAAGACCCCCCTATGTTGAGGGAATTTACATTCTCCTAGACATTATGGCGGGCATTTTTCTAAACCAATTTTTTACTAGATTCCCATACTCGGTCATTTTTTTGTTTTTCACCAAATTGCCATATTTTTCAAAACTATGTCAGACTGCTATAATGAATTTCTGATAGCTTCCAGAACACCATCATGTATTTTTCAAACCTCATCACACATGCCACATCACCATATATTCCATGTCATCATTTACCAATCATGCTACATCATCATTCATGCCATGTCATCATATCTTGCCATATCATGTCCTTGGTTATTCCTTTGTCACTACTGAGATCCTTTTGACATCAATGACAACCACATTCCATATCGCCAACAATATTTTAAATATTTTATTATTGTTATCGAAACGTAATTGCCTCGGTCGAGCATTAATACAATTTTGTATTTAGCACGTTTTGCTTCCCCTTTTTCACGATCGAGACGCCCATGAGCCAAAGATGAGTTTCCATCTGTTACTCTGCATTTAACATTGAATTCGACTTATAACTTGATTTTTTAGTGTTGAGTGGGGAGGAGAAATTGAAGTTGAGCAATGGTGACCTGGTGGAGGTGTCCAACGATGAAGAGCGGTTCAGAGGGACCTGGTTCTGTTCACGACTTGTAAAAAAGCAGGGGGCGGGGTACTTGGTGGAGTACATAGATCTTGTGAACGATGAGGATGACACAAAACAACTGAGGGAGAGAGTAGATGAGTTTCACATAAGGCCAAGCCCTCCGAAGCAGAGTAAAGATCAGTTTATTATGTATGAGGAAGTTGATGCTTATGAAAATAATGGGTGTGGTCACGAAGGTCCTTAACAATCACGAGTATATAATATACTTCTTGCAGACAAAAGAAGAGATGATATTTAATCATGCCAAACTGGGCCCCCGTCTCGAATTCATAGATAACAAATGGGTTGAAGCTTCCAAGGTATGCACACTACTTCTCTTCGTTCACTTCACGGGAATTGGTAGTGTTATTTTAATGACTGACAAGATTTTTTCCCTTGGCTTAGTCCTCAAATGGATAAAGTGCTTTTAAGTTTGCTGTTTTCCCATTGTTTTTTTATCTTCTTGTGATGTTTATTTCTTATTTCTTCCGCTGTCAAGGATACATATTCATGTCGAAAGATTTTTTTTTGAACACATTAGGTCCAAGTATCCTATTCTAGGCTGGCATACTTTTAGGTTTGTGCGTGGAATTCTAAGTGGATTTTACTGTGTTTGGACCTCTGTCAATCAGGACGCTGAGGTTCAGACGTTTTCCTTTATAACAACTATTATTGGTAATTTAGCCAATGTTATAGATAGGATATTGTTCCTGAGTTATGAATATTAGACAGGGCAATAGTAAAGGGGTGGGTTAAGGCTGAGTTTAATGATTGTCACAATGCTTTATTTGTCATATTAAATTCCCCAGAGACCTTAAAGTTCTTGAGAACACTAAATGATAAATTTTTTCTTTTATTAGAAGTTCAAGTGTTCTAGAATGACTGACCATGCTCCAATTTTATTGATATTATATTGCATTCCTTGGTTATTCTAGCTAATAACAAATAGTAATGGGCGTTGATTATATTCTGCTCTGAATTCCTCTTCTTTCTCCTTGGTTGATTTTCTTTTAAATTGATAGAGTTAGGGATCAATGGACACCTGGTACATTTTAGATGCCCATGTTCTATTGTGGCTTAGGTGATATGTGGCTTGAGTGATATGCATAAGTATCAAGGCTGACAAGTAACATCCTACTCTTCCAATGATGTGGAGTTTTCTTGAAACTAATCACTTTGTGGTGTTGGGCAAGTATATGAATACAATCTCTTGCAAAAAAATGTAAATCCGTTGGTCAAATTCTAGAAATAAGGCACACCTTAGTTAAAAAGGATTCAACTCAATGGAACCCAAGAGAATCACTTTCTGCAATGTCTAGAATTTACGACTCAATAAACATTTCCTATGTCATCTCATAAGAAAGAAAAATTAACGAATACCCAAGTTGGACAGTGCAAAATACTAGTAATCTATGCAATCACATACATGCATGTTTGTCTTAGGTGCAATAAGTGTACCTGTTAGCGTGAAGCAGAGCAGCGGGTCCCAGGAACGATTCCAGATTCCACCAATAACTCAGGCAGGAAGTAGTGCAACAAGCACAGAGAATACACTTGTACATTCTGTCCAGCTTAGCCCGCTCGTCCTTTCTCTGCAAGAACTCCTTCCCATCAGGGGGGGGTCTTCCTCTTGAGCTAGGGTTCAATGGATTTATACTGACTATAGAAATTGGTAATATCTACGACCAGGTCCTTCACTACTCACATGTGGGGCAAGGGGGTAATAGTGGAAGGCTTATTAGAGTTGGTATTGATCTTCGTCAGGAAATCTAACCTGTTGACCCCATCGATGTTCATGGAACACGAACCACAGATTCCTTCCCTGCAGAAACGAGTAAGGGGAGAGTCGGATCAATGTCGCTCTTGATTTTGATCAAGGCGTCCAACACTGGGGCTGCTCTCGTCCGTATTTATCTCATAATCCTGGAGGTGGGGCTTCTCTAAGCGCTTTGGATTCCATTTGTAAACAGAGAACATCTTTGTTTTGTCAGGCTTTGGCTTGGTGAAAAGATGGTGGAGTCTAATCGAGTTCCCTGCGTTTATGGGTTTCATATCCTTTCTGAAGATTGCGGTATTCGTGGCTTCTAAATGAAATATGTGATCTCGACCTTTGTTTGCAAATGACTGGAATGCTACACGTGCATTATGCATGCTCCTAAATAGACTGGCGTGCCAATCGCAAAAGTAAGTTCTACCAACAGAAGCTTACCATTCTTCATCCTGAACTATTGTATTGTATTTAGTTTTTTTACCTATTTGAATAGCTTGATGTATTTATATTAGGCGTTCTGATGTAGGGTATAGCTAATGTATTTATATTAGGCGTTCTGATGTAGGGTATAGCTTATTGTTGATTGTTAGAATACCAAAAAACATTTACATCATTGAAACATGACTCCAAGTTCCAATTTTATTTTGGGAAGATATCAAATGATATTTGATGTGTTATGATCAATTCACATTCTTATAACAGTATACAAATTTTCATGTTGTAGGCCATATGCCACAAGCTTCATTTTTTAGCTAAAATATGGAACCAATTTTCAGTGCCATGTTGATGGTACGAAGTAGTGATACAACATTCACTAAGCATTTAGTTCCAACTTAGATGGCTTGGTCTTGGAACAATAATTGTTGATGAGATATGGGTTCTGTCCTAATATTGCAAAAATAATTCTGATCTTTTTTTCTCAAAATTTCATAATCAAAAAAGGATTTTAAATAAATTGAATTCATTTATATATTAAAAATACAAATTCAAATTTGCAATTTAACTAAAAATTACATAATAAAAAATTATATAAACTACTTTTCATCCCAAATAGATTTTTTTCTTCCATTAGAAATGTGAAAATCTATATCCATGTAGTTTGATTTTTTTAATTTCTTTTTTCGTTGGCAAAGTGGTGGAACCCCCCTGGCTAGCAGGGTTGCCATTGGCTAAGTAACCACGAACCAAGGGCATCTAAGCCGTCAAAATCACTTGGGGATCGCACCCGGCCTGAACCGCACAAACCCTTAACATGGTTGGATTTTTGGTATCCGACAGGATTCGAACCGACGACCTTTCAGCTTAGGGAGTGTCTTAACCATACCCCACCACCAACTGTTCTACATCTCGCGGATTGATTTTTTTTTTTTTGGTTTGACTCTTTTATTTTTTTTCTAGAAAAATAAGAGGTATTTAAGTTATATAATTAATTTTATGTCTTAGACCTTTAAGTAGGCTAGACTTATTTAAAATGTATATTTTAAATAACACAAGGTGAAATATGAATAAGAAAACAATATTTTTTATTGTAAAATTTATTGTGAAAATCAATAATATATTATATAATAATCATTTTTTATTTTTATTTTTTCATAAAGTATTTACGAGTTCAATAGATCGCACTTTAATAGTTTAATTTTCTCATACAATTTTTGTCTTAATATCTAAAATCATTTGTCTTTTTTGAAAATATTTTCAAACTTAACTTTGTACAATATGGTAAAACAATATGATAGATTGATTTACAAAAAAAATTATAAGAATAGGTTAAACTTGTAGTTCATTCGTCTTTTTTGAAAATATTTTCAAACTTAACTTTGTACAATATGATAGATTGATTTACAAAAAAATTATAAGAATAAGTTAAACTTGTAGTGTTTTTTTAATATGCTTAATGAAAATAATTAGTTGCAATTGACGAACTGTAATATTTGTTCGAGGGATTATGTTCCATTTTAAATCAATCAAATCAAACAAAATGGTTAGAAAATTGATTGGAACTCTAGATTGATACAAGATTTATTGGAACTCTATATTGATAGAAGATTTGATTGGTTGAAATTTCCAAGGATATAAGATTGTTATTGTAAATGTATCTTCTTATTCTCATAGTGAGGTCAAAATAAAAATGATTTAGCCATTTATAAAATTCTTCATAGTATATATCAAAACAAAATGATTTCACCATTTATAAAATTCTTCTTTCGCATACTTGTCTAGGGTTGCTCTATGTTGATCCATTAAAATTCAAGTTGCAATGTTCATGTGTCTATGGCACGTCTCCTTTTCTCCTTGCATTGTTTAGCTTCCAGTTAAGCTATTGATAAAATGTATTTACATGTCAAAATCAGGATGGAATTACTATCAAAAGTTCTTGGAAGGACATTTTCCTTATTCCCTGTAAATCAAAATGACTTCATTTATATGTTGTATATTTTTTTCATCATCTTATAAATCAAAATGATTGTAGTTATTTTGTCGCATGGTTGTATAGGGTTGTTTGTTCCGTCAACATTTAAGTTGGGGTCACACATGATCACAAAATGCTAATTTCTCTATCTTTGAGTTGTGCTCAATGAGTCTGTAACACACTAATGCTTTTACCTAGGAGGTACAAATCCATGAAAATTTAGATAGGTTACCAACAATACGACACCTATGTCAAACTAGAGGACCCATGTCAAATTGTCGAATTTGAACCTTTATGCATGTCAAATTGGAGATCAAATATACCACAAATTATATTCCAAGAAATTGTTTGCTTTCCCTAATTTAAATTCTTCCCCATCACCCTGTCACTAAATTAAATTGTGGAATCCACTATGTATGATGTCTTGTTTTTTCTAATCTCTTTTATTTCTGTAAAATTAAAATTAGCTATGTATATAAATGTCTTTAGCGTCATCATATTTTTTTTATCTCATGTATCTCATATCTCATTAATAAGGGAGAAAGCAACTGCAAACCACCAACCAACACAAATACAATGTCAGGGGCATTGCCACCTCATGACTCTTGTTATTATTAGTATCTAGTGTCTTCGAGAGACGTATTATTAGTAACAGATTTGGTATCTTCCTAACTCCAAGGGGCCAAAATAATAGATTTG
This sequence comes from Pseudotsuga menziesii, assembly GCA_001517045.1. Taxonomy (NCBI): domain Eukaryota; kingdom Viridiplantae; phylum Streptophyta; class Pinopsida; order Pinales; family Pinaceae; genus Pseudotsuga; species Pseudotsuga menziesii. The sequence continues at coordinate 57,142 of LPNX010946622.1, forward strand.
TAAACACGAAAAAACATAAGTTATGCCATTATTAGTATCTTCAAGGGGTCGTTTATAGTATGATGTCTGCAATCGTATTAATTTACGAATTCTTGTTTATATAATTTTAATGAGTAATAAGAGTATTTCCCCCTCTCCCTTACCGTATTTGGCATTTACATCTATAAGCTAGAAGGTTGTTTAGAGGAAGCAGGTTGTTTTGGCATGATCTTAGCTGGAATGGTCATCATCCTTCTTCTCTACGTTGACGATATTGTTCTTCTGGAAAGGTGTCCATCTGATCTTGATAAGTAGCTAAGACTTCTTAAGGATTTATGCTCTACCATGGGTATGACTGTTAACAGTAACAAAACAAAAGTTATGATTATCAAATCCAAGAAGGACACTTACACTAATTCTATGTATGACAATAACAACTTGGAGGAAGTGTCTTCTTACAAATACCTCGGAATTGATATTCATCACAAGATCAACTAGAACTATAGCATTGAGAAAAGGATTAATGGAGGGTGGAAAGCTTACTTTGGTCTTGAAAATAATTGTAAAGCAGCCAACCTTGTGATGTGGGATAAAAAGAAGCTCCTCTTTGAAACTTTAGTCACTCTTGTTATCTTGTATGGGTGCGAGGTTTGGGGTTGCAGCATCTCTAAAGAATCATGGAGAAAGATTGAGAAAATCCAGAAGCACTTTATAAAGTATAACCTCAAAATTAAAAGCAACATGCCCTATCCTATTATCCTTATCGAAGTGGGTATTTCCCCTATCGAGAGCCTAGATATGACTAGGATAATATTGTACAAGCACAAAATCAATAACATGGGAGACCATAGACTTCCTAAGTTAGCTTTTAATTCCACCCAAAACCACCTAAGGCTCAAGCGAGGTTGGTATAAAGATACCAAGGCCTAGTCAAACCATTGGGAGATCGATGAAAATGTTGCATTACAAAATATTAATAACATTAAAAATATTGTTACTTCTAAGTTTAAAATGAAAATGTGGTGTGAGAAAGATTTAGAGTCTAAAAGAAAATTAAGATATTATAAGGAGGTCATCAACCCTACTCTAGAAGATGAAAAGTATCTCTCTGTTTTAACTAGTTCAAAGAAAAAAATTAATATGGCCAAGATAAGAACGAACTCTCATGAGCTCCATAGTGAAATAGTTTGTTGGACAGTTCCTAAAACTCCATGGGCGGTAAGGTTCTGCCATTTCTGTGAGAATATGAACATTGAGGATGAAAATCACTTCCTCTTAGAGTGCCCTGCGTACACCCACATTAGATCTCAGTTTCATAATCTTTTTTGCAATGCCGACCTTCCTAGCCTTTTAACATGTCAAAATTATAGTGAGCTCGGGACGCTTCTCACCAAGCTCTTTGAGCATAGGAATACAATTTTAAAACAATCTAAATGATTCGTTTCTTTAGGTCCGATGGACCAAATTTGGTCTCAGTGGACGTTAACCATCATCATCATCACCATATAAATATAGCTTTACTATGTCAAATAATCCATGAAATTGGAATTCCAAACTAATTTCAATACACAAATGGGCAATAAGACAGAATCTTGCTACTATGCACCATCTTCTACACTATATTATAGGTCTAGAATAAAAATCCTAAGAAGAACTTGTATAAAAACATTATATCTCTCTAATTTATTTTTAATGTTCAAGAATATGGAGGAACTCGGCGTCATTACTTACTGATTGCAATGTAGAATGAGCTTAGTAATACCATTTACACTTTTATGTGCTGAATTTTATTAGTTTTGTGTTGATTATTCAAATTACAATTTTGATGGCATAAATAAACTTAACTTTTTGAATTATGGATTACCTTTGATGTACCCAAATATACAATTCCAACAACCCAAGATTGTAATTTCAATAGTTCCTACTTAAATCACTTGAATATTTGATACCAATGATATGAAGTTTGATATAAAGTTTAGTTTAGCTTACTCTTTTCCATCGATGTGACTCACAAAACCAGTGGTTTGATTTTTGGGCTAATTGCATGATAGAAGTAGGTCAGTGACTCCTACGAAACAGTCGTCAGGAATGCTCAAATAAAATCCCTCAACTCAAAAATTGATGCTTCCCTCACACCATGATTCACTTTAATGCACATGATCTCAAACCTATTATTAAAATGAAGAGGTTTTATTTAGTTTCTAGCAACAACTTTTCCAACCGCAAGGCTTTCTTCACTCTTAAATATATATTCCATGTAACTAACCTAAAATTTAACATTACATGAATTATATGATTAAAAAAATTTATAATGTAAACAAAGGTGGAAACAAACTTACCTAGTTTCTCACCTTTATAAGCATCGGGAGGGGGGAGGGGGGAAACATTGTGTGGCTTACTTAGCTTTCCAGCTAATGCCATCTCATGTGACCACATGCCCCTCCATACTCTCCACAAATGGAGAGGTCAACGACTACATTAATCTCAACCAAGTAGGGAGATCTGGTTATCTGACCGACATTTAATATAGTACGTAATTCTGCTATGTGGCGGCTCTTTCTGCGTTTTTGCAATGTTGTTGTAGGGTTTTTTCGGACAATCCGCAGTAGACATTTTTAGGTCTGGAAAAACCCTACAACAACTTATCTTACCGCAGAAATATACAAACTGAAAGTTTTTGCAATGCTTTATAGTTGGATGGTAATATGGGTCTGTACAAGCCTCGGATTTGGTGTCACGACTCACCTCGATATTTTCACCGTTTCAGCTATAACATTACCTATTTTACCATTTTGGTTTATCCTACCAACTTTTCTTAACATAGCCATGACACAGCTATGGATTGAACTATATGTGTTTTCCAACGAATAAATTTATGGGTTCACAATATGACTATGGGTTAGAATGTATGTATTCATCGGTGAAGAGTTTTATAAGGCCATTGTCATTTCCATATTCAAATGCAAGGTTGAACAGTTGACTTGGTTTGCATGTAGCATTGCTACACACATTCATCCAACAATTATTAATGTTTACAGTCGAGAGGTAATTTAACTCTCTCTGTCGTAGCCTCTCCTTAAATTCATCCTTCATACTTCGGTTTTCCAAGTATTGGATAGCTACTAATCCTTACATGCTTCTTGCAGGGGTTTTCAGTTGCGGTTAGGCAAAGTGTAGGTCTTCAGTGTGTGTATTTTACTCGGTAAGCCCTTGCACTTGGATACCTATGTGATTATACTGGTGATGGTCTGGTATAAGGAACGATGCTTCCTTCCAATTAATCTTCTATGCAATTTTCATACTCGTTCCTGAATATGCAAGTTGGTTAAGAAGGGATTCTTGGGTTTCAAACCCTGTTTTTTTTAAACTTATTTTATGGCTATTAGTGCCAATACGACATTTTATAGTTACTCGGTGTTTATAGATACTTACAGAGTTTTGTTGGGCTATGAATAAGTCTATATATACATCTGTGAAAGAGTATTTTAATTACTTATTTTTTCAAGTTTTCCATTGATTATTACCAAGCTTACACCTTTCTTAACTTTCCAGCGAAAATGAGCATTAGAGGAAATTTGGGGTCTAAAATTGTTGAATTTTCTTAAATTGCTTAGATGATATCTTAAAACAATTAGTCACTAGTAGATCACTGAAAGAACAACATGCACAAAAACACAACACAAAGATTTTCCTCCATGAAACCACAAGGGAGAAAACCCCACAAAACTTCATCAGTATAGAACTCAACTAGTGCAGTGTAAAACCCAGACAACTGCTTCTATCTTCTTTCTGGTGTTGGAATATATTATATTCCTTGGAAGGTAATAATGTCTTTGTATTATGCTGGAAGTTGTCTACAATCTTATGTAAAAGAGTAATACATTTAACCCATTGTTATATGGTGTTGTATTTATTTGTGTAGAGTATTTGTCCATGGTATTGTATTAAGAGATGTTATTTTGGAGAATTATATTATCCCACATGCAATATGTGAGAATAATTCCTCCTCATCTCTTAGTATATAATAGGGTCAAGTGAGTCTCTACACATCATGTATTCTTCATGTAGTAGTGGTACTATTGTGACACTGTTGTACATCATCTATATTCTTTAGGGTATTTGTGCTTTGCTCTCTTGTAAGATTAGAGAAGACATTTTAGAGATAATAGAAGACTACCTTCCCTTGGATGTAACCCATTAAGGTGAACCACATATATCGGTGTTGAATTGTCATTTTATTTTCATGTTCTTATTTTTTATGATATGTTGTTGATTGTTTAGATAGGTTAACTATTTTAGCTTGACTCTACTTTTCTAACATGGTATCAAAGCAGGTTGCTATGATCTAGTACCTTTTATAGCTTTCAATCAATAACAATTATGATTTGGGCATTGTCATTTTGTTGTAGATTTGCTTTCTATCTGGTAGCCATTAGGCTTCTCTTTAGATCCAGGCATCTTTCTGCATTTTTTTTTACCCTAACCCTAACTTGTTGTGTAAGATTTTTGCAGAATTTTTTTAAGGGTTTTTGGATGTTTTTTCTGTAGACCTACATGATTTCGAGGCTCTCCTCAAGGAGATTTTTCTTCTGATTACAAAAACGGCAGTTATAAAAAAGGGTCGTAACTTGGTCAGCTTTTACCGGAATTTTTATTATAACATGTTTTTGGAATTGGAAATGCCATTCTGGATTCACTTTCCTGATCAGAACAGAAAACTGGGTATTTTTGGGCTTCCTTTCGGTAATAAAAATGAAAGTTATACAAAATGGTCATAACTTGGTCATTTCTTACCGGATTTTTTATTATACATGTTTTTAGAACTGGAACAACCATTATAGATCCGCCTACGCGACTAGAACAGAAGACTGGTCTTTTCTGGGAACATTTTTTTCATAGGGTTGTAAGTGAAAGGTTCTCCTCTTTTGCACATTCATATCAGTAAAGTGTAACTATATTCAAGTTCTTCACTGTTTTTCTGTCATTTTTCAGTATTAGGGTTTCTTATTTCTTGATAAAATTTCACTCATTATGACTTCTGAAGTAGCTTCTGTTCCTGAAATAGTTACTAACTATCTTGCCTAGAAGAGAAAGATGATTGATGTTCTCAAGAGTAAGAATCTTTGGAGGATAGTTAATGGTGAACACAAGACACCTACTGTTGCTGATGATTTGGCTATATGGGAATCTAAAAGTGATCAAGCAAGGGGGCTCATTGGTCAAACTATTGCAGATATTCTTCAAGTAAGTATTGAGGCAGAAGATAGCCCAGTTCAGGTATGACAAATTCTTTCATCTTTATTTGATAAATCTAATGATGTTTCTGCATATTATCTTGAAAAGAAGATCTTCAACCTCGAACCTGCTGACTTTGAAAGAGTTGAGCTATATCTTGTTGAATTGAAAACTTTAAATGAGAAATTAAATAGTTGTGGTAAAGATTACAAGAAAACTAACACTGCTCTTATTATTCTTGTAGAACGTAAAATGCCATCTTGTTTTGATATGTTCATCCAAACTAGGAATATAGCTCTAGAATTGTCTCAAAGTACTACGGAGAAAACTTTTGATGATTTTTGTAAAGGATTGATCAATGAGAAAGAAAGGTTAATTATTTCAGGACAACTCACACCTAATAAAGCTCTAACTGCACTTAATAAGAATCATAAGAAAAGTTTTAATAATGCTAAATGTTCTAATCCTTCTAATACTAATTATGGACATGCTTCTCATGCTTCTAATGTAAATAGTAAACAGAAGAAAGTATATGATCCTTGTAAACATTGTGGTAAAACTAACCATATTGAAAAGAATTGTTTTAAAGCAAAACGTTTGATGGCTAAAGCTAAAAAGAAAACTTCTCATGGCTCTCAAGTAGCTTTATGTGCATCTGTTGTTTTGCCTAATAATTATTCTTCTAACGTGGAATGGATAATGGATCCTGATGCATCTGAACATATGACTGGCGATGCTTCTTTATTTACTTCTTATGATTGCAGAGGTTATCTTGTTCCTACTTGTCTCTAACGTTCCTATATGGAAGCATTGACATTTTCAAGGCATTCATCTCTTGCATATTAACATAATACTAATAAGAAATGCACATATGCTTCAGAGTAGTTGCTTGAAGACAAAATTTTCTTATATTTAAGTGAAACCTTTAGCTCACTATTTATATGTTGTGGCTGACACTTAATGTGTAAAAGTAACTTCATTTTCCTTAATGAGCAAGTTAATCTTTTATTTGATCATATTATGTTGTCATTCATTTATATGATGTTTTCTAACCTTTGGTATATAAGCATTTTCATTTATGTATGAGAAATTTTGTTTTATGGTCTTTATATGATTTAATCTTGAAATTTCTTGTGCAGATAAGTTCTCTGTTTAGGCTTTCACCTTATTCCAAGAATAATGAAGCACCATCTTCTACTGTTAAAGTCATGATGTTCATCTGTATGATATCATTTTCGATGTTTGAGGTCTTCTACAGATATTTATATTGCATTTTGATTGGAAGAATGTCTGCTATCTGCATGTGTAATGGCCATCTAGTTTTTTTTTACACTGTTGTGGTTTTCTTATCCACACATTATGTTGTATCGGTCGTCAGAAGGTATATCTGTACACTAGTGTGGATGTTATATCAGAGTTCTTCAGCTATCATGTATGGTTGTGATGATTCTTGTGGTGATTTGGGCATGTTGCGATTGGATTTCGTCACATGTTCTCGGCATTTTATTGTTGGGTCTTTCATCGTACAACCTAGTTTGCGTGCACTTTCATGATTCAGTGAGAAGCGGTTGTTCATCGTCAAATTCCATCAGCCGAAGTGTTCTTCTTATTTACAGCTTTGGTTCTTCTGGAAGTTGTCATCAAGGGGGAGCAGTAATGACTCCTTCCTTCCTTAGTGTTAGTATGGGCCCTTCTCCCAGCCATTATTAAGGGGGAGTGTTGGAATATATTATATTCCTTGGAAGGTAATAATATCGTTGTATTATGTCGGAAGTTGTCTACAATCTTATGTAAAAGAGTAATACATTTAATCCATAGTTATATGGTTTTGTATTTACTTTTGTAGAGTATTTGTCCATGGTATTGTATTAAGAGATGTTATTTTGGATAATTATATTATCCCACGTGCAATATGTGAGAGTAATTCCTCCTCATCTTTTAGTATATAATAGGGTCAAGTAAGTCTCTACACATCATGTATTATTGATGTAGTAGTGGTACTATTGTGACACTGTTATACATCATCTATATTCTTTGGGGTATCTATGCTTTTCTCTCTTGTAATATTGAATAAGACATTCTGGAGAAAATAGAATACTACCTTCCCATGGATGTAACCCATTAGGGTGAACCATGTATATCGGTGTTCTCTTGTCCTTTTTTTTTCCTGTTCTTATCTTTTATGCTATGTTGTTGGTTGTTTAGATAGGTTAACTTGTTTAGCTTGACTTTACTATTCTAACATATGGCACACTAATCCTTGTCTCTCTTGCTAAGACAACTTGAGTGAGTGGGTACAAATGAAGGGGAGTACCTCCCTATTTATATTCTTCAGTTGACTTGACCTCTAACCTAGCAAGGCCGACTTCTCTAACTGACTGGCCCACTTGTCCAACTTGACACCACAAATAACATTTATTATATTGACACTTGGGTACTATTGACCCAACTTACATTCATAGTTTTACATTGCTTCTTTTGAATGACACTAACAAGACCAAACTCATCTCCCGAAGGAGGAATACAATACATCTAGAATATCTTCCGAAGTTACAATAATTTAACAAAACTGGGCCTTATAAAAAAACGAGCCAACAATAAATTATTGTGAGTTGGAATTCAAGAATCAATAGAATTTCAAAAAAATGAGTCAACCATAATGGTTGACTTGACATATTTGTCATAAAAAAACTACTATTTTATTCATATTTTCAACATATATCCTTGTGTTTTTACTCAAATTTTGAGCGGGAGGGCTCGTTGGATGCGGAATTAAATTCTGCATTTAATGAGTACCCACATTGCATACTTTTGACGAACCCTGCTACCCCAAAACCAAGAAATACCTAAAAAAACATGATGATGACATTGGATGTGGAATTATATTCCGCATCCAATGAGTACCCACATTGCATACTTTTGACGAACCCCGCTACCCAAAAACAGGACCCTAAACCTTATTAGACTGGCCTTTAACCCACTCTTTTATATTGTAAAATCTCTTAATGTTAGTTGCATCATTCCCAATTGTTATTCTAGCTTGCTATCTGTCAACAAACTTAACCAGTCCTTTTCGGTTTTGATATGCTATGCTTTTTCAAGTACTTCCTCACATGATCTAATTTCACGCATCCTTAAGAGTGCCTTATTTTTAGGAGTGAACCATTGCATGAGGATCTCTTTGTCAATGGTTTATGGTATTAGGTTAAGCGGATCTTTCAATTGATAGGTCCTGTAATATTATATGCAAGGTTATACCCATAAGAGACCTAAGAAGGACAAGGCCACCTTTTATTAGCTAATTTCCCCACAGAGCTAACAGTTGTCTTATCCTCTAAATGGACACTGATATAATATCCTAAGTGGTGGAGGAATTGGATCAGTATCGGGTGCATCGAAAAATGTCACTACTCATGGCTTCTTGCCTGTGGTAGCGAAGGGTGACCGTATCGGTCCATGTGAGTACATTGACGAACTGAATAAAGAATTTATCCACTTATCACTATATAAATGCCTCTGGTGTAAGTAAATTTGCATAGTTTCTCTATACCGTTGAGCTTAATGATTTGAAAATTTATAGCATAGAGCATTTACCCAAGCCGAATGGCGAATTTGATACTTACTAAGGGGCGAAGCTGCTCGACTAAAAGGAGAGGGACTCTTTCCAAAGTCAATGTACTTTGAAGGCAGTACTAAGGACCCAGAGGGACTTTCCCGAGGCACGAGGGGAAGGGATAGACATTGCGAAGAGGATTCAAGCCTAGAAGACACTCATTTTGTCTAGCTTTCCTAAATGCCTAATTGAACTATGTAGATTGGACTTTTCTTGCCTAAATGTCTAATTGAACTATTACAATTGGACTTGCCTTTCCTAAGTGTGGATTGACAAAGTGTTGTCTTGCCTAAATGGAGAACTAGGTAGATTGGACTGTTGTAGGTGCTTCCTTAGGTGAAATACGAAAGGTTGATTAGGGTAACTCTGAATCCAGACGCAACTTTTCGTCCCTATAGCCAATAGTTGGTGTAGGATAGGAAGGTGAACCGGGCTCAGCACCTATTCTGCCTTATTTTCCTGCCTTTCTGTGAGAGTGAAGATAGGTGGCTGCAGTACTTTATTTGGGAGAATATAAGTAAGATTGTATTTTAGCCTAGGAATATAAGTTATTAAGATGGTTGGTCTAGAACTTGCCGGCAGATTTAGGGGAAGAAAGAAGACAATAAGTAAGTTATTTCCCCTTAAGACTTAGCTTAGCTAGAAGGCAGCTTTGCTTAGTTTTTGATAACCTGACTTTCTAGCAATTTGAAGGGAATAAATAGCAGCTCTTGAAGGACCGGATAATTACCGCAACTCAGATTCCCCTTGCTTGATGAGCTATTACCTTATAAACATTACAACTACTTAGTTATTTGGCTCATAGACTTGAACTTTGAGATTGGAAGGGAGACACGACATGGGTACTTAGACCAGTCATATGAACTTTATCAGCCTACTTGATGAATGAATGTTTGTACGACCTAGCGTGGCAACTAACTATCCTATGAAGGAACTACTTCCTGCCAGAACTTTAGACATTGAATTGGGTAGGGGTAGGCGGACACTTAGAACATTGGGATTACCTAGCCTACTTGATTCATTTTTTGCAACCTACCTGCAAGCAACCTTTCCTGCCTGTTGATCTTATATATGTAATCTCGCTTTCCTGTGGAGGTACCTAGTAAAAGGGAAAGAGTCGTGGGATCATAAAGCTCACATGATCTCGCAAACGACAGTAGTTGGGTTCCTTTGCTTCTGCCTTGCTTCCTACGAGATGCTACCTTTGCTACTTTTATTTCTATTCAAGATCCTGGCTCGTATGCTTGCTCTGCCTTCACCTATAATGACTAAGGACGTAGCATGAAGAGCAAAGAATGAATCCCGTTTCCGACTTCGAAACTAATTATCACCCGCCAGGTCCATTAGCAAAAAAACAGATCGTTGAAAACTGATTCAAAATATACCTTTCATGAAGACAGAAATTGAGTAAATTGTCGTGGGAAATGGGGAAATTGTCATGGCAACCGGCACATTGAAAATAGATATGCACATTTTCTCATGTATTTCTTGTTTTTGTGGTAGCGTGGTTTGTCAAAAGTATGCAATGTGGGTACTCGTTAGATGTGGAATTTAATTCCGCATCCAACAAGACCTCCTGCTCGAAATTTGAGTAAAAACACAGGGATACATGTTGAAAATACGAACAAAAAAAATAGTTTTGTTTCTTTCTTCCTCCAAAATTAATAAATATTATTTTATTATTTTAACTATTATTTCATTATTTTCCTTAGGAGGCCCATTTTAGACCTCAAATTTTCTCTAATTTGAAAGGGTTTATAGATTTTCTTTAGTGTTGAATCAGTTTTCTTTAACAAAGTAAAAGGGTGAATACCGTATGGTAACTCTACTTCTTTTTAAGAGTAAACAAGATGATGTTTTGAATAGTGGTAATCATGATAATTTTTAATGAAATGTGCCAGGGTTCGTTTTCATATCCTATGAAATGATTGAGCCATATTGTCTATTGATTTTTATTATAGTTCATTTGTCACAAATTTTAACTGAATTTGTGGTTGTATTTAAAATAAAATATATAGATATTTATTTCAATAGTATTCTCTAATCAAGCAATTTAATAGTTTTTTACTAGGGCTTTTATAAGAGGGTTTAACACAAACATTTCGGTATTAATCCATCTTAGAAATGCGACTTATCCAAGGACAAATCCGGAATGTAGCATATTCATCGGCAGTTTGTCAATGTAAATGATATATAACCATTACTGAATAAATCTACAAACATTTACCATTTTTTAATAGAACTTTCTCATACACAGTAAATGCAAATAATATAAACAGTTGATTCAATAAATATACTAATCTAGGTTCAATTTGAGCATATATGAATATCTTTTAGAACTAGAAGCTGAACAACCACGCCCCACCCAGCCTCAGTAACCTCAAAATATATTTCAATCTACAAGGCTTCCACCCCCTTGATCGAAACCACAGTTTATGTTTTCACTTCCTCAGTTTTCCAAGTCGCCACCAATCGATTAGTAGGAATTTGTTACTCACATAACCTAGCACTCTTCTATAGTGCTCACTAGCAATTTTGTGTTCCAAATCCTAACACTCTTCAATGCTCTCTAGAAGCTCCGCGCTATTTTAAAAACTTAATCAGATCCTACACTTCCTATTGTTCTCTGCAACGCTTTTCTCTGACTTTCCCTGTTTTTATCCTCTCTCTTTTCCGCATGCATTCACTTTCTTTCCTATGGCTTTATTTGCTAGTAATTAACTCCCCTTAAGATTGACCACTTGTCCTCTTAAATATAGTTGAGTATTTAGTTATTAACATAAACTTAGGTTTCATCAATTAACTGCATGGATGTCCAACTTTCGTTTCCAAACATTCATAAAAATTTTCCATAAAATAATACTTCTACATTATTTATCAGTTTATCTCAAAGTCAATATTAAACAAAATTACTTTCAGTGTTACCAGGGGTATTACAATACTTCCCTCCTAAAGTCTTGTCAACATCCTCGGTAACTATTTAGTTGCATTTAAACCTTGAATAAAAATGGACAAATGTGTTTCATAACATATTCTCTTTCCCATGCAGCTTCCTCTGGAGTATAATGTTCCCATTGAACTTTAACATGTACAATGGTTTGTCTCCGAAGCACGACCTCTCTCCTATCGAGGATGTGCATTGGTTCTATGTGAAAGTCTCCATTTGGTTCCACCTGTATATTATTCCAATCAATGATATGAGATTTATCAACAATATATTATTTTAATAATGAGACATGAAAAGCATTGTGAATTCTTATATGTGGAGGTAGAGCCAATTGATAAGCTACAGGCCACACTCTAGCCAACACCTCAAAGGGTCCAACGTATATGGGTGCAAGTTTTTCATATAATCTTGTTCTTAAAGTATTTTTCTTTGGTTTGATTCTTAAGAATACATGTTCTCCTACATTGTATTCCTTAGTTTTCATTTACTTATCAGCGTAACCTTTTTTCCTATCTTGAGCAGCCTTTAAGTTCTATTTAATTTGGTTTGTCATTGTTTCCATCTGTGCCAACATGTCTGGTCCTAAAACCATTATGTCTTGAAGATTACCCCAACTCAAGCGTACTTTACATCGTCTACCATACAATACCTCAAAAGGGCTCATTTTGAGCGAAGATTGATAATTGTTGTTGTATGTAAATTACAATAGATGAATATAGTCTTCCCACTTACCTAGTTGATCCATCACATACATCCTTAGCATATCCTTCAGTATTTGATTTACCCATTTAGTTTAACCATCGATTTGAGGGTGGTAGGTTGTACAAAAATTCAAATTTGTATCAATACCTTTAAATAATGACATTTGTAAATTTGAGGTAAATTTTGCATCTCAATCAGTGATAATTGTTTTCGGTATTCCATGAAGCCTAAAAATATATCTCATGAATATGTCAGCAATGTTTATAGCTTTATAAGTTGATTTTAATGGTATAAAATGTGTTCCTTTTCTTAACTTATCTAGTACCATCATAATACATTCATTTTGTTTCTTCGTTTTAGGCATCCCAGTTATAAAGTCCATGGCGATAGTTTCCAACTTCCATTCTAGAATGGGTATAGGCTACGATAGTCCAGTTGGATGTTGGTGTACAACCTTAACCTATTGACATGTAAAACACCTAGCTACATATTCAATTGCTTCCTTTTCATATTGGGCCAATAAAAATATTTTTTTAAGGACGTTATAAGTTTCTGATATCATGGATGTCCTGCACAAGGATTATCATGTAGCTCCTTGAAAATTATTTGTTTTATGTTAGAATGATTGGGCACATAAATTCTATTTTTGAAGCGCAAAAATCCTTCTGCATCAATCTAATATATAATATCCTTAGCATTATCAGGCTTATGGATACATTTTCCATCAAATTCATATAATCAGAGTCACCACCCGATACTCTTTTCAATAGACTTTTAAATTCCAACTCATACCCACTAATTAAAACAATATGCAATTCATGTTGTTGTCAGCTCAGAGCATCAACCACAATGTTTTATTTCTCTTTAATGTGTCTAATTTCAAAATCATACTCGCTTAGAAAGGAAATCCATCTAGCTTGACAGGCATTTAGTGTTTTTTTATCGAACAGATATTTAGTCCAATATTATCTGTCAATAACAAAAAATTCTTTCCCACTAAATAGTGTCGTCAAATTTTAAGAGCATGAATGATGGCTTCTAATTCCATGTCATGCACCACATATTTTTTTTCATGCTCCTTCAACTTCCGGGACTCGTAACAGATTGCATGACTATCCTAAGTCAAAACCCCTCCCAGACCATCTTTACTTGCATTAGTGCACACCACGAAATCTTTATTGGGATCAACAATTCTTAATATAGGTGTTGTTGTCAATAAATGTTTTAATTTATCAAAACTATCTTGGAATTGGTGACTCCAGGAAAATCAAAAAAAAAAAATTTGAAGGGTTGTTATGGGGTGAGCTATTCTAGAGAAATTTTCTATAAATCTGCGATAATATCCCATTAGTCCCATGAATGACCAGATATCATGTACATCCTTCGGTACGAGACATTCTATAATTGCTTGAATTTTAGCAGGATATTATTTCACTTTTCTTCTCAAATAATATGTTCCAAATATTGTACTTCTCTTTTGTAAAAATCACATTTACTAAGTTACACATATAGCTGATGTTTCCTCAAGGTTTGCAAAACTGTTCATAAATGTTCATCATGTTCTTCCTCATTCTTTGAATATATTTTAATGTCATTAATGAATACTAGTACAAATTTGTCCAAAAATATGCCTAGTACATTATTCAATCATATTCATAAATGTTGCAGGAGCATTTGTCATTTCTAAAGGCATGACAACAAATTCATAATTTCCATATCTTGCTCGAAATCGAGTTTTGTGAATGTCTTCTTCCTTAACCCGTACTTGATGATAACCCGATCTAAAGTCATTTTTGAGAAAATCTTAGCTCCTCTAACTTGGTCAAACATATCATCAATTCTTGGCAGTGGATATTTGTTTTTAATTGTCATTTTGTTTAGCTGCATCTAGTCTAAACACATTCTAAAGGTGTCGACTTTATTTTTAACAAACAAAACTGCCCCAAGGTGATACACTCGATAAAATGTACTTATTGTCAAGTAACTCTTGTAATTGCATTCTTAGCTCAGTCAATTATGGAATACTCATACGGTAAGGAGATCGTGATATAGGTACTGATCCAGCCATTAGATCTATAGTAAAATCTAAGTCTCTCTTAGTAAGTAGTCTTGCTATTTATTTTGGAAATACATCCTGAAATTCCTTAAGAATATGAAATTTGTCCACTGTTGTTTTCAATTTATTTGTTTCATTTTATACTATTTTGATTGCATAAAGTTGTCATCATTTCCTAATACAATTTTTGAGTTGTACAGCTAAAATTTGTCGTATGGATATAAGTCTATAAATTCCTTTTATGGTATGATAATTTCCTTCATCATCAATACAGTCAAAAATTTTATGTAAACTATTAATGATGGTTTTATGAGATTCTAACCAATCCATCCCAATCAAAATGTCATAAGATCCTAAGCAAGTATGTTCAAGTCGACTATGGTGTCCATCTCACTAGAACTTAGTTTATAATCCTTTACCAATTATGTAACTTTCATTTTTATTCTTGTTGCTAGTTGTACCCGCCATTTATTCCTTTGTTTTTCCTTGAAAAGTTTACATTTCTCAACTACTCAAATAGCTCATGAATCAATCAAAATAGAAATGGGTGCGTTTAAAATTTTACCTTCTACTTCCAACATGGTGGTTTGATGGTCTACATGTCGATCTTCCAATGCAACATTAATTCAGGGTATGTTTTAGGTTATATCATTTATTGTGGAAGCTTCCTACAACATGTTTAAGGGGGGGATTTTTTGCTAGGGTTGTGGGGGAAATTTCTGTATAAATAAGGTCCATGGCAACCCCAACATTTGATTTCTTTTGTGTTGTTATTCCCTCCACTACTAACCACGGGGTCTTCACTTAGTGAAACCATGCCATAGCACGTTCGTTCATGGCATATGAAACAATACCCCCATTTTCAAAAAATATTGGAAAATACCTCCCAAAATCATTTTTTTTAACCCCCTCCCAATATGCCTTTCCGATTTTAAAAAACCCCTATTTTCCCTATATATTGCATGTATCCATTTTTTCATTTACATTTTTTATACCCCTTTATATTTCTACCTAAGGAAAAAAAAAACTAAACATAAGAAAGGGCGACACTTGATAGGCGCCCTTAGGCAAATCACTTTATTAGGAATTAAAATGTATCACATGATGTCAAAACAAATAAGAGAGGGTTTATTTGTACCAATCTCAAACAGTAGTGTGTTTTGCCCAAGAAGGGTTCAAAAATGAAACTTACACCATTTATAACTGCTTCTTTCCATCACAAACTTTTTATCCAAGCACCATTTTGGTATCTTAAAGTTGGTTTCCCAAGCCCACTCAACACCGCTTTCTATCTTACAGTTGGTTTCCCTGATGATGGCTGAAGAGTTCACATAACATGTAGGGCTTAAAATCTTTTATGCAGTAAAATCCAAAACACACAAACAAGATGTGTAATTAAGCAAAATCTGACAATATAAACAACAGATCACAGACGCAGAGAAGATCAATGAAATACATGACTTACATTTTCTAGAGTGCTTGCTTTCATTAGGCATTTAATCCTATTGCATTGAATGTTTGTTTACAACCTGTCCAGAAGCTCATTTCAATTTTGACAATATACAAAGCACTGTATGCATGCTAGAAAATAACATAGATTGATAAGGGTCGTATTAAGATACATCTTTCAGGTTATACAAATTCTT